>OZ007556.1:116729972-116873176 GCA_963931855.1 Philhelius festivus
GTACAACTTTCTCGAAATCCATACAAATTTTCATGTATGTTGATGGAAATAGTCATGTTTGAAAATTTTTCCAAATATTTGTTAAAATGAAATTTTTTTTTCGTAATTCAGCATGTCGCGATAATTGTTATCCAGAAATACCAAAATCATTAATATTGAACGAGTGGTTTTCAAGTGACATGATCATATGTGTATCACTTTCATGAAACTTTATTAAAAATTTATTTGCATAGTGGAAATAATTTTAAGAACTATTTAAAAAATGGATAATATAGCCTTAATGCTAAATATTTTTTATATAGAACAGAACTGCAAAATAAGTTTATCAAAAATAAATACCCATGCCTCATTAAAAAATGTTCTTTTTAAATGATAATAAAAATAAAGACATACCTGAACATTGATGGAATAGAAATTTTTCCTACATCTATGTCGTGCCCCGAATTCTTGACCAGGATTCTTGATTTTTATGTGTGTACCATCAATAGCACCCACACATTGTGGAAATCCCGCGATATCGAAAAATGTTCTTTTTATCTGTCGAATTTCCGCAGGGTCAGAAGGGAACTTGATGAATTGGCTTGCCTTCGATGCTAAAGCTCTCACAAATTTTCTAACACAGTTGCTTACTGTTTGCTGTGAAATGTTGTGACAATCTCCTGGAAATAATTATGTATTTAAATGTATATTCATATATTATGCTGTACATAACGAAAAGCTATTTTTTTAACTAACCGACATCCTTTTGATATGATCCTGCAGCCAAATATCTTATTGCAGTGAGAGCAATTAAATCTGCCGAAATTGCTCCACTTCTATTAGAAGGAGAGATGATCTCTGCTCGGACGAGGTCAATAATATACCTCGCAGTGGATTTGTCAAATCTAATAATATTGCAATTATTTTACTTTAAAAGGATTTATGATAGTGCTATAAAAAAATCTTACCTGTAGTGCTGAAAAAAATTTACATCGTCATATTCTTCAAAAGGATCTATTCTTCTTTTATACACTTTAGTTCTCCGAGATTGTGCCACCTCATCCAAAATATTTATATCGTCAATTATGTCCTGATCGTCGGAACTCATTATTATAAAAAGAGGCTGGGTGCGACCCACACTGATAACTTCCCATTTGTGGTCTTGAAAACTTTATATTTAGTTTTTTTCAAATAACCAAATTTTCAGCGGAACAAACTTTAGCTGTAAAATTCAAACAAACATTATTTTAAGATTGAAAAGCATTTTAATTATTTAAAGAGATTTGAAATTGAGATTGTTGATGTTGATCGTGAGCAAAAAAAATTTGTCAGATGTCACTTAGTTTAACCAAAATTGTCTCTTGGCACACTATGATTCACCTAGAACTTTCTTCGTTTTTTTCGTTTCCTGAACAATTTTAGAAATGTCGCTTAGTATACATGCCTTCTTTAGAAGGCACTATCGGTGTTCATTTCCAAGAAATTCGACTTGAAATACAATTTTAACTAGTTTTCACTAGAATTTTTAATAGTTTTTTTATTTAAAAAAAAAACTATTAATTCAATATTTGTCAACATTTTACCAATTGTACAAAATTATACTATGTATAAAATAAACTAAATTAGAAGTCAATATCACTACTAGTTCTCGAGAAATTTGAGTCGAAAAACAATTTTTACCAATTTTCAATAGAATTTTATATAGTTTTTTATTTTTTGTAAAAAAACTGTAAATTGATTTTTTTTGAAATTTTCACCAGTTGTCAAACACATTATTTTTCGTAAAATAAAATTATTTTGAGTTTTAAATTGTTTTCCGTTCTTAGAATATCTGGGTTATGAAATTTTTTTTTTCAGTTTTTTTAATTTAAAAAAATAACGGTAGGTTAATTTTTTTCCATATTCATATCAAATCTGTATGACCTTATAATGAGTACATTAAATTTTATTTTTTATCAATAGCATTATTTTTTCGTGAGATATTTGAAACTAACCAAAATTTTTACTTTTTTTTTAAACCGTTATAGTGAAAAAACTACTCGTTGAATTTTAATAAACGCCCTTTCAGCCTCTTTCGAAGTTATTATCTATTAAACAAAATTTATTTGAAGTCGATATCTTTACGCGTTCTTGAGATATCGACGACGAAAAATGGTACAAGAACGTACGGACGTACGAACGTACGAACGTACGAACGTACGAACGTACGAACGTACGAACGTACGAACGTACGAACGTACGAACGTACGAACGTACGTACACACACACACACAGACATCTCTCTAAAAATGATTGATATAGCCTCTAGGGACCTTGAAACGTCGAGAAATGTCAAAAATTCCAATTTGACAAATCGGACCGATTACAATAACTCCCTATGGGAAGTTAATAAAATTATTTATTTGAAAATTGAAACAAAATAAATTTCTGCTTTTCAAAATAACACAAATGTCATTGTAACAGCTGTCTCTTTGACGGGAAATGTAGTGGATTTTGTAATAGAGCGCTGTTTAGTAAAAGGCGTGTTTAATTTGGTTATTGGTAAACGCACAAATTAACTCGTCCTTAAAATTTAACCTGGCGTTTATATAAACGCGTGTTTAGCAGTTGATTGTTGGTAAGGCCCTTTTTAACATGAGCCTTCCATTTAAGTTTCGCGTCTAGAGTCATACCTAGATACTTTGCTTCATTTGTATATGGAATTTGCATGGAATTAATATAGATGGGTAAGGTGTTTACGTTTTTATACGTAAAATTTATGTGCGTGGATTTCGCTTCGTTAAGTTCAATTCGCCATTTCCTTGTCCAATCTGAAATGCTATTTAATGCCATTTGAAGCTTAGAGGTCGCCGTTTCTATTGAATCTGATATTGCGAGTACGGCTGTATCATCTGCAAAAGTGGCTAAAGTTGTACCTTCTGTTTGGGGTATATCGCGAGTATAGAGAACAAATAGAATCGGTCCAAGGACGCTACCCTGGGGCACGCCAGCGTTAATTTCCTTAAACTCAGAATACTCCGTTCCTTGCTTAACTCGAAAGATTCTATTTTCTAGGTACGATTCAAGAAGGTTATATATTTGCTCTGGAAAGACTTTTAATTTATATCTAAGCCCGTCATGCCAGACTTTGTCGAAAGCTTGGGAAACATCAAGAAATGCAGTTGAGCAAATCTTCTTTTCTTCAAATGCTTTTTCAATTTCACAAGTTATCCGAAAAACCTGATCGATTGTCGAGTGTTTTTTCCGGAAACCGAATTGGTGTTCGGGAATTAAACGTTTATCTGCAATGAATGGTAACAGTCGTTTAAGAAGCAATTTTTCAAATATTTTAGATGTTGTAGGCAAGAGAGAAATTGGTCTGTACGATTTTTTCTCATTCGGTGGCTTACCCGGCTTGGGGATCATTATAACTTCGGCGACTTTCCACTGCGAAGGTACGTACGCAAGTCTTAAAGCAGCGTTAATGAGCTGTAAAAGCTTAACCATTGCTTTTTTAGGCAACTCTTTGAGGACACGACTGTTAATAAGGTCGTAACCAGGAGCTTTATTATTTTTCTGCCGTTTTATTTCCTGGACAAGTTCAGTCAAAGTGATGTTTCTTATAGATAAACTGTCCGGCCTTGGTTGAAACTCTCCTTCATTTGTCGGAAACTCTTGACCATCGAATGGTTTGAACGTTTCCTCGAGGTACTCAGCAAATAAATCCGCCTTTTCCTGATCAGTTTTTGCCCATTCAGAATTATTTTTTCGAATCGGTGCCGACATTTTTTGAGGCTTTTTAATACCTTTTAACGTCTTCCAAAGAGAATAATTCGTTTTTTTGTCTGCTGTGAGGCTTTCAAGATAGGAAGAATTCTTTCTGTTTTTAAAATCTCGTAACAAGTTTTTGATTTTGTTTGTTAAAAAGTTGACTACACATTTATGCTGAGGAGCACGTGAGTGCTGCCATGTTTTTCGAGCTTTTCGTTTTTCGCGAATCAATTCTTTTATATCTGCTGGAATTTTTTCTTCGTATTGCCTTGACTTTTTACTACAGACCGGTGTATTATCCCAAGCTGCTTTTTGGATAATATTTATAAATTTGTCGGTTTCATCTTCTAACTCAAACGGAGTTTGCAGGGAGACGTTCAGTATAATACTGTTTTCGCAATCTTCTTTGAATTTGTCCCAATTTATGTTATTATTTGTTAAAGACAGGGGCTTTGCTTTTTCGATTACGTTACTGCTTATTGTTAGGATTACGGCCGAGTGATCCGTAGAAAAATCGATGTTATCATCTAACTAGCATTAGTATTTGACAGATCACGCGGCATTTCAGACATGGTGTCAAAGAGAAAGATGCTCAGTATGCTTTGACATTTCATCATGAATAGACTTACTAACGAGCAACGCTTGCAAATCATTGAATTTTATTACCAAAATCAGTGTTCGGTTCGAAATGTGTTTCGCGCTTTACGTCCGATTTATGGTCTACATAATCGACCAAGTGAGCAAACAATTAATGCGATTGTGACCAAGTTTCGCACTCAGTTTACTTTATTGGACATTAAACCAACCACACGAATGCGTACAGTGCGTACAGAAGAGAATATTGCGTCTGTTTCTGAGAGTGTTGCTGAAGACCGTGAAATGTCGATTCGTCGCCGTTCGCAGCAATTGGGTTTGTGTTATTCGACCACATGGAAGATTTTACGCAAAGATCTTGGTGTAAAACCGTATAAAATACAGCTCGTGCAAGAACTGAAGCCGAACGATCTGCCACAACGTCGAATTTTCAGTGAATGGGCCCTAGAAAAGTTGGCAGAAAATCCGCTTTTTTATCGACAAATTTTGTTCAGCGATGAGGCTCATTTCTGGTTGAATGGCTACGTAAATAAGCAAAATTGCCGCATTTGGAGTGAAGAGCAACCAGAAGCCGTTCAAGAACTGCCCATGCATCCCGAAAAATGCACTGTTTGGTGTGGTTTGTACGCTGGTGGAATCATTGGACCGTATTTTTTCAAAGATGCTGTTGGACGCAACGTTACGGTGAATGGCGATCGCTATCGTTCAATGCTAACAAACTTTTTGTTGCCAAAAATGGAAGAACTGAACTTGGTTGACATGTGGTTTCAACAAGATGGCGCTACATGCCACACAGCTCGCGATTCTATGGCCATTTTGAGGGAAAACTTCGGAGAACAATTCATCTCAAGGAATGGACCGGTAAGTTGGCCACCAAGATCATGCGATTTGACGCCTTTAGACTATTTTTTGTGGGGCTACGTCAAGTCTAAAGTCTACACAAATAAGCCAGCAACTATTCCAGCTTTGGAAGACAACATTTCCGAAGAAATTCGGGCTATTCCGGCCGAAATGCTCGAAAAAGTTACCCAAAATTGGACTTTCCGAATGGAGCACCTAAGACGCAGCCGCGGTCAACATTTAAATGAAATTATCTTCAAAAAGTAAATGTCATGGACCAATCTAACGTTTCAAATAAAGAATCGATGAGATTTTGCAAATTTTATGCGTTTTTTTTTTTAAAAAAGTTCTCAAGCTCTTAAAAAATCACCTGTTACTTTCACATATTTTCTGTTAATTCCTCTTGCAATGAAAAAGTCGACAAGGTCGGGAGTTTTTGCTGAATCGGTTGGCCAATACGTTGGTTTTCCTGAAGAGAAAAATTTGACGTTACATTCAGTACCCGCTTTGTAGAGTTGTCGAGATGCATCGTGATCCCCAAAATGTATGTTTTGAATTGAAGTCGCCGCCAATAATAAATGTTGGACCTAATGCATTGAAGAGTTCTTTAAACTCCTGTTTGTCTATCTTGGACCGAGGAAGGACAGTAAATAGACGCAATGTTAAAAAGAACGTGTCTAACTTTTAAAATAATAGAAGTTACTTGCATTGCATCGAGCTCGATATTCATCTCAAACGAATGATTGATATTTTCTCTGATAAATACGGAAGAACCACCTCTTGCTCTTTCGGATGGATGACATGCGTGGTAAGCCGAATAACCTTTGATACTTAAATTCGAGTCTTTTTTCAAATGAGTTTCAGAGATCAAACAAATATCTATTTTTTCATTAAGAAGAACTGTTTCTAGTTCTTCAATTTTTGGAGTAAGTCCGTTCGCGTTCCATGTTATTATTTTGAGTTTTTCTGACGACTGATCCATGTTTACAATAAATTTGGTGTTTTAAGAGCCGCCGACTCAAATTTGTCCAGTTTCTCAAAAATAATTGTATTAATTCTCCCTTGTTCTTCTAACCGTTCAATTATAAGGGACAACACATTTTGAACGGAGTCAGGTTTATTAATTTTAAGTTTCTCAGGCGCTGTGACTTGAGCGTACGTCTTTTTCGGTTTTATGTTCGTCTTTGTTATTTTTATGTTTTCTGAGGGTATAGTAACTTTACTATCTTTCCTGTCAGTTTTACTCGTCGCTTGAGTATTAGTATTCGTTTTTATTTTTGGATCTTCGTTTATCTTTGAGGCATTTTTTTTAGTTTTCTTGTTAAATTCTTGGCGCCTCTTTAGAATTTCTTTAGCGACCTCACAGCCACGGTAATTTGCTGGATGATTACCTTTACAATTCGCGCATATAGCCGGAGCTTCTCTTTTAAGACGGCATTCATCGGTCATATGTTTTTGCGCGCATTTTACGCAAACAGGGTCTTTCTGACAATACGCTGCAGTGTGGTTAAAACCTTGACAGCGCTTGCATTGAGGAACAAGTCGTTTGTTCTTCCGAAGAGGTTCAATTTTTACAACAATATTCATTATGGTTTTAATATTATAAACATTGTCTACATTTTCATTTTTGTCGAAACTTAGCATAAAAAGCGGAAGAGCGCGTTTAGTATAAGCGGTTTCTACTTCTTTCGACTGTGTTTTTTCGCGTTTTAAAAGATTTGTCGCTTCAAGAATCATAAATACTTTAACCACATCTGCTGCTTAGTTATGAACCTTCCCGGTTTTCTCTAAAACTGGAGCACTTATTTCAGGAAGACAACAGAATTCTGCAAAGTACCTCCAAATCGAGTTATTATCCAAAGAGGACTAACAATTACAGGGAAATGGTGTTATGAGATTCTCAAAGGAAAGAACTTTGACAGACAAAATGATTGGTCTCAGAGAAAGAGACTTAATCAGCAGGTCAACAGTAACAAACCTTTTTGACATTCCAAGAAATGGTATGATCAAAAAGTATAGTTTCGAGAACACTTTTTTGCAGAGCTAAGCCAGAATAATGGTTGGGTAGGAGAAGACACAAGCTACACCCTCGAAACAAAAACTATCAAGTGGTACACTGATGAATCAAAAAGAAGCAATAGGACTGGTGCAGGAATCTTCAGACCTAGATCCAAACTTTCCATAGCATCTACCAAGCGGAGGTAAACGCCATAGGGAAATGCATGGATCGAAATCTTGAAAATAACTATCGTGACAAGAACATTACCATCATGTGAGATAGTCAAGCGGCACACAAGGCACTAAGCTCATATACCATCAGTTTTAAATTGCAAATTGCATAAGCAGGCTAAATGAACTAAGCAAACAGAACAGAATCACACTTTACTGGCTACCTGGGCCCTTTAATAGGGTCTGAGACCTATTGCGAAATAGGAGAAAATGTCACCAAAAACAAAATTAAACAGAAGAGGAGGCAAACAGATCCAGAAATTGGAAAGAACTCCCAGCAACGTCCCGAAAACTTCATTAACCTAAGTAGAAATAACCTAAGAATAACAGGTATCCGTACCCTAACTGGACACTGCAAACTTAGAAGACACATAAGTTTACTTGGTATGGTAAGCAGTGCCACATTTAGATTCTGCAACATGCATGAGGAATAACCGGACCACATACTAGGAAGATGTTGTCCACTCATGCACCAAAGGAAAAACCATCTGGGACAATACAAGGTGGAAGAGATCGATCTATCCTCTCTGAAGGTGCCCAGAATAATAAGATTCCTATAAGAAAAATAGATTTGGAGGAAGAACTATAAAATGAGCAAGCTCATTCATTTTTAAGTGCCGGCCAGCGTTGCCGCGAAGGAAAAAGCAGAGGGCCAGTTCGAAATTTGTTGAAGGCCATTTGACAAAAGTTGGGGCCAAATATTTTACTCACAAATCCGTCCTTAAAATATTAAACTATGATTTATTAATATTTGTATTTATTCTTTTTATTTATTTAATGCATTATTTATTTAATGCATTTCTTAAATCTATGTAGTAGGCAGCACAAGAAGATCTTGACAATGTGGTCTAATTTGATTTCTTGGGAATTACCTTAAAATATCTTAGAAAGATATAAATCACACCAGTAATATTATTAAAATATTTATTTATATTACTTCTCCAGATTTTAATTCAATTTATGAATGGACAACGAACGAACAAACAACAAGCGGCGAAAAACAAGCAGATTTATACAAAGAATATATCGCACCCTTAGAATGAAAGTGATCTAACTCAAAAATTGGTTCTCTAATGCATCGAGTTAAGGGTTCATTTAGTTTAGATCAAAGGGCACGGTAGTGCGCAGCCAAGTTCCGGCACACACCCTTTTTATAGGAACAAACTCAGGCGATTTTTGACCCCTTCCTATCTTCAGTACCAATGAAGTCAGAAATTTTAAATTCCGAATATTTGCTAAGCTAGTCAGGCACAGGCGCCTCACCAAATTTCAATTTTCTAGCATAAGCGGTTTCTGAGATATAAGGCCTCAAAAATCACAAAAACCTTAACTACCTGACTGACTGACGGACAGATCATCAAAATTATTGAGCACTTCCCGACATCGTAGAATCTTGTAATTTTGCACAACGGTAGGTCTTGTCATGCAAGCAGAGGAAAATTTGAAGTTTTCCATTCAGGGGGCGTGGTATCCGCCCACTTTCTCCGAATTGGTGTTGGCACTTCCGACTGCTGCAAAACGATGAAAGTTGGTGAACCGGTAGGGCTTAAATTGCATATAAAGGACCAAATATAAACACTGAGGTTTTCCATTCAGGGGGCGTGATATCCGCCCACTTTATCCGAATTGGTGTTGGCTGAATGGAGCACTTCCGACTGCTGTAAAACGATGAAATTTAGTAAAGTGGCAGAGCTTAAATTGCATACAAAGAAAAAAATATAAAATTTGAGCTTTTCCATTCAGGGGCGTGGTATCCGCCCACTTCCTCAGAACTGATGTAAATTATATATGGCACACTTCCGATTGCAGTAGAACAATGAAATTTGGTAAAACGGTAGAGCTCAAATTACATATAAAGGAACAAAAATATAAATTGAGGTTTTCCATTCAGGGGGCGTGATATCCGCCCACTTTCTCCGAATTGGTGTTGGCTGAATGGAGCACTTCCGACTGCTGTAAAACGATGAAATTTAGTAAAGTGGCAGAGCTTAAATTGCATACAAAGAAAAAAATATAAAATTTGAGGTTTTCCATTCAGGAGCCTGATATCCGCCCACTTCCTTAGAACTGATGTAAATTATATGTCACACTTCCGATTGCAGTAGAATAATGAAATTTTGTAGAACGGTAGGGCTCAAATTGCATATAAAGGACCAAAAATAAAAATTGAGGTTTGCCATTCAGGGGGCGTGGTATCCGCCCACTTTCTGAGAAAATGTTTAATTTATATGGAGCACTTCCGATTGCAGTAGAATGATGAAATCTGGTAGAGTGGTAAAGCCCATCAAATTTTAGTCAGTAATCATTAAATAATAAAATTTCTCTATTACATTGTAGCTGTTTCAATATTATTCTACTTTAAATATTCGGTATTAAACCTTAATGAAGTAAGAACTTGGCGTACTTTTAGATCTCAGTACTTTTCACGGCTGACTTGTTAGACAAAGGTTTTTGTATAGAAGAAATTGGCTCTTTTTTTAACATTTCTGTTTTTGGTCTGATTATAATTTACCCGATGATGAGGTTCATTAAAAAGAAAACGGGATTGCAGATGTTTTGAAGGAGCATACACATTTGCAAGAGACAAAAGAAAAGGGCAATTTATATGTGATGTAATAATATCGCGCAAAAATATTATTGCAAAATTTTTACGACGAACAACAAGAGATTGTAGGCCAAGAAGTTGACACCGAGTTTTATAAGATGGCGTATAAATATTATATGTTTGTATGTTTTCAATTCTATTAGAATTAACTTGCAAAACTGAATCCCAAACTACACAGCAATATTCCAACGATGACTTTACATACGCAAAGAAAAGAGTAAAAGCATTAGTAAACTCTTTAGAGTTCCGATTAATGAATCCTAACATAGAGTTAGACTTAGCAATCACAAAGTCTATCTCTATAGGGATTTAAAACAGAGTTTCGAATCAAAGATGATACCGATATCTTCCTTTTCGTTAAGTATTGAGAGTTCCGTACCTTCTATAGAATACTGAAAAGGAAAAGATGATAGGCTCCGAAAAAATGATAAAGATTGACACTTTGATACGTTCAAGAAAAGCGATTAGCTAAAAATCATTCAAACAAGCGATGAAAATCACATTGGAGTAAATGACAATCATTAATTCACGTTACACGACGAAATAATCTAATGTTATCCGCAAACATCAAACAAGAAACATTTTTAAAGAAATCAGGAATATCATTGATCAGCAGCAAGAATAGAAGAGGGCCCAAGTGACTTCTTTGTGGTATTCCTGATGTGACCTCAATTACATCTGATAGTACGTCATTAATACGCGCCAAACTATTTTCTTCAAACTACTTGAAAATATTTGAGTGGAAGCCAATGGATTCCAATTTTTGTATTAGTATATGGTGGTTTACTCTAACGAACGCCTTAGAAAAGTCGGTATATATGACATCTGTTTGGAAACCATTTTCAAAATTACTTTTAATCTGATTACTAAATAATGCGAGGTTGGTTGTTGTTGACCTTTCAGCAACAAATCCATGTTAAAATGGAGAAATAATTTCTTTTAGAAGAAAAGTAAGCTTATCAGAGAATATTTTTTTTTTTAAATTTTTGGTATCGTTGATAATTTGCTAATGGGGCGAAAGTTAGAAACATCTTGCTTGGATCCTAATTTATAAATGGGAATAACTTACGAGATTTTCCCAATCATCAAGAAGAACTATATAACAATAAAGTTAATGGTCCCGAGAGAGCAGCTGCCCAGTTTTTCAAAATGATCGGAGGAATACCATCGGGTCCAATTAAGGCTAATTCAACATCTTTGTTACTTAAGTTTGAGTGACCGATATTGATTGAATTTAAACATGTAATTGCAGAAAAGTTAGAGGAAATACTTTGGGGATCATAAACGGAGTGAAAAAAGTCTGCAAAAAAGTTGCAAATTGTTGAAATGTTAGTAGACTTATTTCCAGAATATTGCATGCAATTTGGGATACCATTTGAACATTTTGTATCATTGATAAATTACCAAAAAAAAATTTACTGTTAAGTCTTAGACTCGATTCAGTTCGAATTAAGTAGTCCTTATTTAAAAATTTATTTAAAAAAAAAACAAATTCTTTTTGCAAACGCAAATATTTTATCAGAAGATCTTCCTTATTGGGAAATTTACGATATAATTTGTAAGATTTATTTTTTTGTTATTTAAGTTACATAAACGCTTTGGTAGATGACGAAAGTAAATGACGTGAGAAAAGTAAACACGCTGGACGAAATTGTCGTGAAAAAAGTCAAATTATTAAACGAGATACATATGTAAATGAATGAATTTAGTCCCATTTTAAGTATGGTTATTTGTATGTGGTGGAACCACATTGTACAGGCGATGCATCGCGATGGTTTATACATATTTAATTTTATAAAGCTTTTTAATTATTACTAAGCACGATATAATGTTATGTTAAACCTTCTAAAATTTAGATTTGGGGGCCATTTTTAATTGGCGCGAGCAAAGGGCCAAAATGTAAAACAGGGGGCCAAATTGACCGATCGGGCACTTTGTGGCAACGCTGGCTGGTGCCGTCACAATAGATCTCCAGAGTGCAGTTCAATACCCCCAAGACATAATTCATTCATTCATTCATATTGAATGTTGAATAGATGATACGAATTGAAAATATCAACCACGCTAAAGACTGAAGTTTACGCTCATTGTATAAAAATCTTAACCACCGCGAAGTAGGGATGGCGGTTATTCAAAATTAACCGGTTTTCGGTTTTTCCGGTTATTTTCCCTCTCGATTTAACCTGACGGTTTTAACCGGACCAAATAACCGGTTTTTTCAATAACCGGTTTTCGGTTTTTTATGTATAAATTTTTTGAAGTCTTAAAATACGTTCATATCAAATAAAGTTTATTATGTACATATAAAACATACAAACATGTATGTTGATAAGCTTTTTCAGAAAAGAAAATCCTCTATTTAAAGTGTTGCGTTACTTGAAATGAAATAAAATATTGAGTTTTAAAAAACAAGCATATCTAGTTAACACAAAATTTAAATTGTTTTCGAAAAATTCTTTTTTATTTAACGAGGAAATAGCCGACATTTCATTTTGAAAATTAATAAATAATAAATGTGTTCCTTTTATTGTTTTATGAGACTTTCATTATCACTTGGTCGGGAAATACGGTTACCTCAATGACTTAATTTTAAAAATTCAAACAAAAAAAAAAGAGTTACATTTACACAATAATATACAGAACAATACAACGCAATTTTGCGAAAGTGTGTAGCTTAAGACGATTTCACATTGCTACCACTACACTAAATAACTCTATAAAAGAAAAGGTGGAAGTGGTGAATAACGTCACATGTTGCACACAAGTGCAGTTCTTTTGAAACAAGGAGATCTTGTTTCAAAGATGTTTTCTATACTTTTTTGTTTCTGTGGTACCAAAGTAAATAACCGGTTTCCCGGTTATTGGATTTTAGAAAAAACACCGGTTTTAACCGAGGTAAAAAAATCTCCGGTGAAAACCGGTTATTTGAAACAAAATAACCGGTTTCGGTTTTAACCGGCCGGTTTTTCCCATCCCTACCGCGAAGTTGAATATACAAATTCCAACTTCATCAGTATTGCACAAATATTGATCTTAATACGAACGCGAGGAGACCGGCTCAACTGGATGCCGCATCGCGGAAACCTCCCGGTCCGTTGCGGCTTGTGTAATACAGGAGATGAAGAAAATGATATGCATTTCCTTGGATTTTGTCCAATACTTACAGAAATCAAGCGAAATCACGTCAAAATTGGATTACTCTTGCCTCGTATTTTTAAATTGTTTCAAATTATAGAACAAAATTACGGATGAACATTTTTGAACTATATGTATAATATGGAGGTCAGCTATATTTTATTTTTTTGACTTGTTTTAAAACTAATTTTTTAAATTTGTTGTTAATTCTCGTCAGACGGCCTAAGCCAAAATTTCAAAGGTATTTTAAAGAGTTCTTTTTTGAAGTACTCTAGATAGAGCCCTGCAGGGGTAGGTCCTTCTTTCTATTGGTTTGGTAAAAAACAAAACACAAGCCATAGTCGATTATGGGGTATTCTTTTAACTGGAACATTCTATCAATCGAGACTTACTTTTTTACATAGGTTCTTATAACTTTATTAACCACCTTTACAATGTGTAATAGAAATACTTACGAGTATTGAATTATATACAAATATGTCCATTATTGAATGAGAATCATTTCCGAAATTTTAAGAACGCAATGTTTTTTTTTACGATAACCACAAAAATTTAACGTTCAATCGAAGGATTATGGTATTGGTCCGCATAAAACACGAGATTAGAGCGTATACGAGCTTATGAGTATTGGATTTGCATGCTTACATGTCATCATTATTACCCGCAAGAGGATGTATCATCGTTTTCATCTACTGCAGCAACAAAAAGCTTTTTGTGGCGTCGTTATGGCTGACACCATCAGCTTCAGCATTATTATTTGAGGTTGGCTGTTTTTAATGGTTGTCAGTCAAGGCTGGCGTTATACTCTAAATACCTATACCAAAAAAAAACTCACTTTAGAATGCAACGTAATAATGGAATGGTTTCACATTCAGCGGGTAAATAGTCTACAGCTTGATGGGCAAACTTTTATTTTTGTAAACAGAGGCAAGTGTAGTAGACTAACAGGTCATTAGCGAAAATATATGGCTTATTGTAAATTGAATGTAATTTACAAGATAAAGCAGCGTTATGTGATAGACATTTTAATGATGACATTATGATTGTATCTATGGAATTCCAAGAAGATATACAATCATTAAAAGAGAACAACGAAAATGTGCCATTCAAATTTCAACAAAAAAAAAATATGATATAATTTCCAAGGTTTTGTAGGAAAATAAAAGGATGTTAACCCCAGTCCCTCATCCATTGTTTGTGGAATTTTTTTTAGAACATCACTGCGACAGAAACAGAGGATAAATTATCAACCCCTACAATTTCGTTAACCAAAATAATGCTACCAATTAATGCGATGCTCCAATAAATTATCGAATTTACTTGCAATTCATTTGAAAGTGTGACCGTCACGATGTTACTAGTGCCACTAATTTTCATTCCTTTTCCCAAGTTAATTGCGTTACACAAAAATTTTCGTTTCTATGAAACATGACTTGCATGTATCTGTCTTTGGGACATAAAAGTGCAAATTGTGGGTTTTGGAAATGGTCCTTTATACATTTGTCAAAATAATTTGAATAAAGTTTCTTCAGATTTAAATTGGGTTCCAGATGGAAGTGTTTAGAAGTTCTTACTCCATAGTGTCTCACATAACGAGGAATACCCTACTCAATGTGATCCTTTACAAATTCCCTGATTTCATCTATGATTTTATTCCCAGACACTTGCATTCCACATTCATGTAGTGCGGCTAAAAAAAGAATCTCTGTACTTGACAGTATACGTCCGAAATTAGTCTCAAGGGTAAACTGATGGGCATTTCTAGAAGTACGGATATTACGTTTAAATAGTTTGAGGGGAGGAATGCAATGGGCTATTTCACTTATGAAAGAAGCGGTAAAATAATAATAGATATGAAACATTGCGGTGTTATTCGAGAGATACAAATGTTAGTTACAGATACGAATAGACAACGGTTACCTTTCATTTTTAGAGCTCTATTTTGAATTCTATCCAAGAGACTCAAGTGGGTTATTGGAGCCCTGCCCAGATATGGGAATTGTACTCGAGTTTCGGAAGAAAAAAAGGCTTTATATATTCCAGCCAGATCAGAAGGGGTAAAAGACTTTTTGCATCGACGGAGAAAATCTAAACATTAAGCAGCGTTTTTGGCAACGTAATATGTGATCACTCCAATCACTCTCTGTAATGCGAATACCTAGAACTGAAAGCTGTTCAGTCTCCTCGATGCACGTGCATTGAGGGAGGGATACGCTTCAGTAACAATAAAGATCGTTGATTTTTCGAAGCATTAAATTGGACAATGCTATCGAGCTCAGAATTTACTCATAATGAACTAATCATGCGCTGCCGTTGGAAGTCCACATCCGAAGGACAAGGATGTCAATCCAAGAACGAATATGAAAACCTGAGGGTACTGTTGTCAGCGAAAACAATTTGAGTGGATTAGATGTTTCAGACAAAAGATCATTGATGAATATCAGAAAGAGAATCGGAGACAAAACGGAGCCGTGCGACACGCCAGCATTTATTTTATTATTTGTCCATGGTCTTGGAAAGAAGGGACGTAAGTGCAATTGGACGATAGTTAGATGGAGATAATGATCCTTCTTTTTCAGGAACTGGCTGGACAAATGCTGTTTTCCACCCGCTCAGAAAGAGTAGAATAGATCGATTAGCTTACGCCGTGGTTTTTCCAGATTTGCGAATGTCAAGATTTTTTAGTACTCTAGCAATTGTACGTGTGTCAAAGATCATAAAATCGTTTACGCTCTCAAGTCTAAAGAATTTTCGATCCCTATGTTTCTAAATCACTTTACCTCACGTTTGTTAGGCCCTTTCTCCAATATGCTAGCCAGGGTATAGTCTCTGCTTTATGCTTCTCAGTTATTTCGAATTGAAGCGTCATTCTTTTTGCACTTACCTTGGCCTGATATGTTTAAACTCCCAGCCTATGTTGATCGCCGCCGAAAGCTTATAGACTTGGAACCCCTTGATATAGACAGGAAAGTGGTCGAAATTGTTTATTTCAATCAACTTTTACCTGGAAATATGACTGCCTGGCGCTTCTTCAAAGAATTTTAACACCAATCCTAGAAGTCTTAGTTCGGTGTCACTCTACGAGTATGAACTTAACTTTTACCGCACTAACTATGAATGTAACGAACCAATAAATCGCATGCAGCAGCACGTAAGCTTTCTTTTAAACTAAGTCGTTATTCTTAAGTTTTTGCTTGCATTAATAAAGTTCAAAATACTTGGGATAGGAGGGGGTCCTGTCCCCTTTCTCCTCATGAGTTTGTTGCTAAATAAGTAAAAGAGGGGGGAATAAAAGTACTTACTTAACTCCAATATCAATGAGCTATAAAGTCATTCTCGACATTTTTAAATCAATGAAAATCTGAATTTTTCGAAAAATATTTCTTTTTTAGGTTTTAAAGTTTTTCCAAAAGAAGACAAAAGTAGCAGAACTTTTTTAATTATAATATCTCCAAGGTGCTTGAGCATTAGAGCATGTACCTCATATACATGCAAAGATAAAGTACGATTTGTACGCTAATCTGTACGTACACATCTGTGATGTTTGGTAGAAACATGATAACTTCATAAATTAAATAGCATCAGAGTTTACATCGAGCTAGAACCTAAACGGATATATCGATTTTCTTTAGATTTGGAACATAATTTTTCAAAGAATATTTTCTTAAATATTCCAAATTTAAAAACAAAATCAGTCAATCCGCTTAAGCCATAACTCATGTTAATTGCACGTAAAAACCCAAATTATTTTGTGCACTTATCATGTTTGTACCAAACTACAGATAAAGAAGTCTGAAAGTACCTCGAGCTGCATCCTGAACTACATAAGTCTTGGAATATTCTCTGGTGGGTGAATTGAAATGTCTTGAACTTTTTATTACTAGCCCCACGCTTCCTCTTTTTTGTGCTAAATGAAGTGTGTTTGCCAATTTTCTTCAGCATTTAAAATTACTATACGAGGACCTGAATATAATATGAATATCGTTTAAGCTTTAAAAAGCGTTAAATACCTATATACATTATGCATAAGCTCCGATCAAAATTCTTAAAGCAGTTTTAGGTTTTAGGTTTTATACAGGATGTCTCCTTTGAAGAATCATCAAAAAGTGTAACTTAATAAAAGTTTAGAATCTACGTTTACTTAACAAGATTATGGTCTTACCAGTGCTCACATAAAGGGAAACAAAAGTCTGTCGCAAAAAGTGCGCGACACCTCTCACATTAAATCAAAGAGACGATAGACGAAAAGACTAGCTGAAACCTCTGCTTCGATCATTTCCTACTATCGTACAGAGTAGTATTTCTAAAAAAAAGTCAATCAGAAGTCTATTTTACAAATTTCATCAAACCCTGCTAGAATATATCCATTGTTAAATAACGGTTACATTATGAAAAGGTACTCGTAGTTTTGATAAGTTTAGCTTTTAAGGACTGTTTATTTCATGAGATAAATAGCAATTTGATGTCTAGTTCTTTCCATACACAAACATTATAATATAAAAATAAGAACTGATTTCTTAAGTCGTTGACTGAGTTCTTGGCCTTTTATTGGACTGAAATTTTGAACTATAGATTTCAATTTTACTTACTTACTTACTTAACCGGCTCCCGATTCATGAAGTGTCTCTGTCTGAGACAACACGGCAGCTTTTCATCCTCTGCGATCCCGAGCATGGTACTTCCAGTCATTTATATCAAGCCTTCTAGCATCCACGATGGCTTGGTCATCAAAACGGAGGTTCGGTCTTCCTTCTCACCGCCAACTTGAGGAACCTATATGTTTCAATGGAGATGTAACTTCAAACCACTCCATCAAACAACTTCTGTTGACGTAAATCTTCAAGATTTGGTGGACCATATAGCAAGGGCCTTCATCAGTATAATTTTGCACACTGATTATGTTCAAATACGAAAGTAGTCAAGTGACATTATTCAGACAACCGTCAGCAATATACGGCACTAAATAGAAATTCTAAGTCCAACTATATTAACTATTAACGAGGTTGGTTCCACCAGAGGTAGATCTAGACATAAAGCAGCTTAAGAACAACAAAGCCGCAGGATCTGATGGGTTACCTGCAGAGCTTTTCAAAAATGGAGGTGATGTTTTGGTAGGTTGCATGCATCAACCAAATACTCCAACTTCAAAAAAATTTCATCCTTTGTCTTTCAAGAACTATCGAGGCATTTCCCTACTAAAGATCGCATAAAAGATCCTATCGAACTTGCTATGTGAACGTCCTTATCTATAGACCAAACATTCACGTTGATGTAAATCATGGAAATGGCCAACGAATTTTAAGTCGAGACTCACCACCTATTTATCGACTTCAAAGCAGCATATGATAACATTCATGGTCAGGTATCGGCAATGAATTGCGCTATTATGTGGACAGGCATTAGCACGGAGGGCACTACATTTAACAAATATATCCAACTGGGATATGCGCACAATATTCCCGTTTCCAACTTTCTTTAATAGAGTCCTTTCTGTTGAAGATCACTTGTTGAGACTTGTTTGAAGTAAATGAGGACAAGACCAAGTATATGTTATGAACAAACAAACAAACAAATAAGCATGTGTTCACCGATTTGGACAAAGCGTCACTATTGATAGCAAAAACTTTGAGGTAGCTAAGGAGCTCATCTAAGTCGGAGTAAATATTAAATCTAATATGGACACCTTAGTACTGATCCTACAAAGAATTACCCTAGGAAACCGCTGCTAATTTGGTTTAGCAAAACTCCTCACTCGTAAGACTAAGTTCACGATCTACAAAACACTTATACGAGTACTACCAGCACCGAGTGCTGGACTATGGGCAGAAAGGAAGAGACGATGCAGGGCTTCTTTAAAAGAAAAGTTCTTCGACGGATATTTGTTCCTGTGTGCGGCGAAGAAGTGGATGTAGTCTAGAAAGTCAAAATACGTCGACTAAATTAGCTCGGCCACACTGAGCAAATGGATTACAATGCTCCAGTTAAGAAAGTTTTCGAATCCAAGTGGAATAGGGCTAATGAGGCAGCAGTTCATAGCGCAATTTAGGTAATTTTGCTTTTACTACTGCGGTCGAATGTGCTGGAGCTTTGTCCTGATATGAGTCCGCTTTTGCATCAATTCTGTGTTGAATCTATCCAGTAAATTGAAATTTTGACAGTTCCCGGTAATTGTGTTTCCCTTTTCGAAATAATCAATGAAGATTACGCCGTGGGAATCCCAGAAAACCGTTGCCATAACTTTTCCCGCCGACCGACGGAACCATTTTTGTCTTTTTTGGTCCACGTTCACTTGAAAAAGTACACTGTTTGCATTGTTCTTTCAATTCTGGTATGGAATGGTGTATCCAAGTTTCATCAACATTGACAAAACGCCGAAAACATGTATTTGAACTGCGCTCAAAGAGTTCTAAACACAGCTCTGAAGTTACGACCAGATGCCTTTTTTGTTCACTTGTCAGCAAAATGCGGCACCCATCTTGCCGATAATTTTTTTATGCTCAAATGGTCATGCGGAAACCGAATAAGGCTATCTTTGAAATGGCTACAATGCTATAATAAGACTATATGACATTTGCAAAGGTCAAAAAAATGTCTGTTTACATTGTTTTTATGCACGAACTGACACTGTTTTTGATGTGTTAAAAAGCAAATTATTAATGGAACATTATTAATGGAACAGTATACTAGTTAAAAAAAATTTTAAATTTAGAAAGTAGTATCATACTAATACCTTAACTCTAGGCTGTTTAAAATGTGTCCCCTATTACCTTTATTGCTCCATCCCTGTGGCCGTTTGTAAATTTGTCTATGGACTGTCGATAGAAATTCTCAAAAACAAAGCATTTAAAGTTTGGTGTTAATTCTGTTTGTTGAGTTGTAGTAAAATGTGTTTTATATTTAAAATGCAATTTCAGCACAAAGCAAAACTGACAGGCATTCGAGGCAGGCATCCGCAGATATAAAAGCTGGTGAAGTAGGTACATATGCTATAACAACACCGCAAACAAAATAAAACCATTAAAACTTGTTTGCTTCTGTGGTGGCAGCACAAAACATTCTCTTGTGGGTAATAACGTAGAGATGTTAACATGCAAAGCCAATACTCATAACCTCAACAAAAAATTTCATTTTACCCTTTTACCAGAAGGGATATTTGTACTTGTTAAAATAAACGATTTTAAAAATCTAAAATATCCTAGAAGCTTTCGCAGAAAAAAACTATACAAAATAAAATCCCCAATAAAATCTAGGAGCTTCGAATGTCACAATGTGTTTTTCGTTTGTCAACTTGAACCGAGTTTAATAGATCATAATCTGCACCAATTTATTATTATTTGATATGTTAGAAAATATGTTATAAAAATAAAATTATTGAAGGGGATTTCAACTTAAATCCTATCAAGGACACCAATTCAAAGTCTAAGATTATCGATATGTTAGACAGTGTCCCCATACTCTTTACATCTCATTCTTCTTCATTAATTGATTTTTACTTGCGACATATACATACATACATACATACATAGGTACTAAATGGAAAGTTAATAAAATCCAACTCAATATTTCGATAGTAAAGAAGATGAAAAAAGTGGGTCTAGCGATTCTGTCTGCCTGTCTGTTCGACCACAGCATTTTTAAATTTCCCCCTCCACACGTTTTTTTCTTTATCTTAAGACCAAAAATAACGGTACCTGTCATATGATTTTTTTTTCGAAATCTTATAAACATTTTTTTTCTCAAAGACTTCGATAGATTTAAAAAGAATTCAAAAAATTTCATTTAGTTAAAGCTTGGTAAAAAAATTTCGAAAAATTGTTATTAATAGTATTCCTTCTGGAACCTCTTATTTATCTTTGATTTTTACAAAAACGATACAACTGATTTTTATCATTTTTTCTTATGCTTAAGTTCCACAAAAGTTTGGATATTGTTGTGTATTCAAATTTTCAAAACTCATTATTTCCAAAACCGCATGCTGGATTTTTTTAAGACTTAAAAGTTTTTTTCTAATACAATCTACAAGACGTGAGGAAAAAATTGAATTTTATCTAGAAATAACGGTACCCACCATACAAAAATAGTTTTCGAAAATCGTAGTTTGTTTGAAAACGCCTAGAATTTTAATACATTTTTTTCTTTCGATTAATTTTTACGATCTATAATTCAAAAAACAAAATTTTGAACTTAAAACCATTTTTACGAATTTGTCATTATCGACATAAAGGATTTAAATTAATTTTTTTTTAAAGCAAAGCTTTTAAAAATTTTGAAAAACATTGCGTTTCAAAACTTGGAAGTTTTTTTTTTTGAATTAAAAAAAAAATAATATTTTTTTTTTGAAAATGCGATATCTCAGAAACGGGTTAGTATCTTTTTTGTAAATTTAATTTTATTTGTCCCTTAAGGGGAGGTTCTCCTTTTTCGGCGACCAAAAATGCATTTTTTTCCAGTAAAATATGTGTAGAATATGTAGCTAAAACCGTTTGTCCGAATACTTTTTATTTTTAAATTTATAGAACAAAAACGAGACCTACCTTTTTGTCTCGAAAATTGACATTTAGCGGTATTTTGAGCTTAGCATTTTTTAAATATTTTTGAATTTGGCGCCTATATATCCATCCCATGGTAACCAGAGGTACCATATAGGCCACCAGGTGTCGACACATGAGCCATGACTCGAAAAAGACTTTAAAAGCGTTTTTCTCGAAACCACGTTTTTCCAACTGTTGGCCACGATTACTTTAAAACTACTTGACGGATTGTTTTTGTTTTTTTTTTGTTTTAAGGCTTATTAAATTTATTGGAGTCTGGACCAAAACAGGGTGATATATCAAAAACTTTTTTTTTTGTACAGCACTCAGAAGAGCGATAAAAAGTGGGAAAAACGAACACTAAGATTCAAGCGTTCGCTATTTTTGACTTTGGGCAATTATTTTGGTACAGACTCCAACTACACTTCTCTATTTTATAAAAAAAAATTGATTTTTTAATTTTCGATCATTTTTGCAGGAGCTAGACTGGCCAACAGCGAACAACTTTTTTTGGAGGTGGTCTCGTTTCGAGGCGCATTGTTTTTTAATGGCCAGGTATTTTTTGATGAACAAATTATTTTTTGTAATTAATATGATAATAAACAAGCAAAACAAAAATTTGAATTCATTATATCATTCCTTCCATGAAAAAAAAAATTCATGAAAATCATTTTTGACATTGAAAAAGGAGAACCTCCCCTTAATACAAATTTCGTGTAGAAAAAGCTCATTTTTTCAAACCGCTACAACGATTTATACTTTTTTGTTTTTGCAGAAACTAATATTTGTTTCATTTTTACTTGCGATATATTATGTAGGTACTATAGGGCAAGTTCTGCATTTGGAAAAAAAATCGAACTCGAGATTTTGATCAGAGTTGACATTACGATGATAGCGAAGACGAATAAAGTGGGTCCGACAATTCCGTCTGTCTGTCTGTATGTCTGTCTGTCTGTATGTCTGTATGTCCCTATGTCTGTATGTCTGTATGTCTGTACCTCGATCTAGACCCTAAGCCACTGGACCTATGTTCTTCAATTCCGGTAGTTAAGGGTCTTCAGTGATTCCATAGAGGAGAAATTGAAATTTGTTTTAGCTCCAAAACTAATGGTAACCCCCATACACCCCTAATGCATAATCTTATTTATCTCAAAAGCGGCTCTAACGATTTTGATAAAAAAATTAGGTCTGATATTATGGACATGGACTATATTTATGTCAACAAAAAAAAAATGTTGGGGCAAAATGTTACTAACAGTACCTGCCATAGAACCGTTTTTTGATTTTTTAACTTTCTCATCAACGGGTCTAACGATTTTAACCAAAAAATTTCAGCAGGACCTCCCTTAAGTTTAAAATATAATATTGTATATAAAAATATTTGAATATTTTTTTTTTTGGGATTTTAAAAAAAATTACAACTTTTTTTGAAAAACTAATATCTTTAAAACGTGTGAACGATTATTTTTTGAAACTATTTCTAAAATCTATACTTCTAAATACCTAAAATTTGGCATCCCAAATTTTGTTCTCGAAAAATTTTAAGGAAATTTGTTATATAAAAAATTACTTTAATATTAAAAGCTTTAATCAGACGGCAATTCCATGTATTTGAAAATTTTATCTCATTAAATCCACGTTTTATATTTATAAAATGTATTTTAAATTCCAAAGTACTTTTACATAAAGGCAAGTTCGTGTGATCCAGTCGTGCATTTTATTTA
The DNA here is from genome assembly GCA_963931855.1 of Philhelius festivus. Taxonomy (NCBI): domain Eukaryota; kingdom Metazoa; phylum Arthropoda; class Insecta; order Diptera; family Syrphidae; genus Philhelius; species Philhelius festivus. Next base: position 116,753,360 of record OZ007556.1, read on the forward strand.
ATTAGCGCGCACTCAAGGAGTTATGAATACCCATGAAATGGGGAGGGGATTTAAAAGGTGATGTCGATGCGCATTGTTTTTGAATGCTTGATGTACATCACAATGAGGGGGAAAAATCGAGAGGTATGTCTAAGGAAAGAATCTTTGTATTTTATAGTACGCCCACAATTAGGCTCAAGGGTGAATTGATGAGCATTCTTAGCAAGAAAAGTATCACGGTGGAATTGTTTCAAGGGAGGAATGCAACTGGCTATATCAGAGCACTGTTCATAGAAGAAGCGTTAAAACAAAGTAAGACAAGAGCCATTTCGACAGTGTTCGAGAGAACACAAGTTTTTGTAATAGAACTGTCTCCAATTAGTCGAAGAGCATTGTTTTGGATTCTGTCTAATAGGTGCAGGTGAGTATTAGGAGCACCTACCCTTGTACTCAAGCTTAGGCCGTATGTATGCCTTACAAATTGTAGCTATATCAGAACGGAAAAAACTGCTGACATCTTCTGAGGAAACGGGAAAAAAATGCTTACATCGTCTGAGGAAACCTAAAGCATTTGGCCGCATTTTCACAACATCAAATATGTGATCATGCCACAAAAGATGGTAAGTAATACATATACCGAGGACGGAAAGCTTTTCGGCTTCCTCAATGCAAGTGCCTTCAATGGATGATGGCAGGGGTGGAATATTTCGCTTGACGGACAGAAGACAGCATTGGGTTTTAGAAGCATTAAATTCCACATGGTTTCTTGTTCCCCATTGTACAATGTTGTCAAGATCGAGATTTAATGAGGTTATTATATGCTGCCGTCGCAGTGCCACTTCCGAAGACGAAGGATTTGGATTTGGATTTAGAAACGAATATGAAAAGTTGAGGGTACTGTCGTCAGCAAAAGAATATAGTGGACTAAAAAATACAGACAAGATATCATTGATGAGAGTGAGTAAGAGATTAGGAAATAATTGGGGAACACCTGTGTTTTTTATTTTTAAATATCAGACTTAAGAACGTCCACAGCGTCATCGATGCCAAATGCACGCATTTTCGAAAAAAGAGCTGTAACGGATCTTGCTGTTCCTTCTCCACGATTATGCGATGTACTGCCATATCACTCATTTCCTTGATCCACAGGATTCCCAAAAAGTAAAGTGATCGTGAAGAAGGTTGTCCAGTCAGCAGAATGCTAGTAGGCATGCTTGCAATTGCCAAATGCTAACTCGTCGGTGGGGTGGATTGTTGCAAACGCTACTGGACTGCCGTACATCTTTAATATGCCTAATCTTACCAAAACGGAAACCAACTAAAAAAAAGTCTTATCGTACTTACTTCATCACAATATTTTAGATTAGGAACCGGAAGTTGGTATTGGTTCCGAAGCGTAACCCTCCCACTGTTCAATATACGTTGTATATGAACTCCTTGGTTACCGCACCGCTCTGAATGTATTCGCGGCAACCCCTAACGTAAAGACTTTAAGATACTTAGTCTATATTCGAAATTTTGCCATCTAAACTAAACATTAAATTATCACTTAACTGAGCACCGAAAATCTACCTATTAACAGAACATTCTTTTAAAATTCAAAATGAAGAGAAAAAGAAGTAGATCTGTACATTGTCATAGCCGTTTTATTTATAATATATAAAAATTAAATTGAAATGAAAGAAAAAGATTCAAAATTAATACATTATTTATTCAACGTATAAGTAGGTTAACACAGTATTTCATATAAATATTTATGACCTTCTAATAAAAATTAACAGAATATTTCATATACTTTAACAAAAGGTATGGTCCTACAATAAGATAACACGGTATTTCATATACTTACACTAACGGCGATATCGTAGAACAGTCTGAGTCTGAGCTTTTCGGCGGAGGTTAAGACAGCGAAGATTGTGATAGAGTCCCTAGTCTTACCTATGGCGGCGGTGGACGTTTCAGACTGCGAAGATTGGGATAGAGTCCCTAGTCTGAATAGCGGAGGTTAAGACAGCGATGAGTGAGATAGGGTCCCTAGTCTTAACTACGGCGGCGGAGGCTTAGACAACGAAGGTTGGGATAGAGTCCCTAGTCTTAACTACGGCGGCGGAGGAAAGGAATTCAGACAGCGAAGATTGGGATAGAGTCCCTAGTCTGAGCGGAGGAGGTTAAGACAGCGAAGGTTGGGATAGAGTCCCTATCCCTAGTCTTAACTTCGGCGGCGGAGGAAAGGAGAACGGGAAAGGTATTTTTGCGGCGGAAGCCAAAAAGTTGCGAAGCTACTTCCTGGTATAGGTGACCAGCAGCGTGCTTCTAGATGAGATGCTTTATGCCTTGTACACCAAATTGGTACAAACACCCAGTGGCAAGAAGAATCTGATTTCTGCTGCATTTCTACCTCTTACTTGTCGACTTGGCGGCCAAAACCAAATGTGAATTATAAAGTTGGCGAACGAAATTTATTTGCTGACGTCGACAGCCATCTGTGTGTGTCCTCTTTTGTGATTTTGCGTGGGCGCCTTAAGGTATGCAATACTTTCTGGCTATTTCATCCGGTGTGGTAAATGCAGTAGAATTCCGGCGTTCGGTCTTCTTAGGTTAGTAGAAAGGCGTAATTACTTCAAAAGATGTAACTTCGTTACATAAGGACGACTTAAGAAAAAAAAATAAATTGACACACGACTTGAAAATGATGTACATAGCTATACTTTCTATCGATGTTATCGATTTGATAGTTCAATGACCTTAAATGACTACAATTTCTATGACGTAATAAAATAAAGTTAAGAGAGGACTTCAAATTCATATTTTAGCTAAATACGGCATTACCAAAAGCACTCAAGACTCAAGTTCTTATCTTAGATAAGTGCATTAAGTACATTTAATCTTAACTCCCGTTTCTGGGTCTTCCTCTCTCAATCGAAGATCTGTGGTATTTAAGAATCCACTTCTCTTAAGTCATATGTAGCAATTATTTATTTTTTTTTCTATAAAAACTTATCATACGACTCACCGAATTTACTCTCCTCCAAGAAAGTCGTGCGCACTACTTGTTGGTGGAAAGGATCCGTTGCTTAAGAGTTTTTTGACGATCTTTGATGATTCTCTTGCTAATGGTTAATAACAGAAATAAATAAAAGCTTTTCATATGTTGTATCGATAATCCTGATTGAGTAGACAAACGTTATACTTAACTTGAGTGGTTTTGTTACAAAATTATTTGAATTATTTGACATCAGCTGTTAGTTGCTGGTAGATGGTTGATGAGCGATGAGCGTTGTGGTATGTTGATGGGATAGGAAGTGCTGATTGGGGATAGGTTGGGTCCATATGATGGGATGTTGTTTGAAAAACGTAAGTGGTTAGGTAAATTTAGAACGCGAAGTTCATGGTTTTAATGCTCAAATTTGCTTGGAAGTCCGGGATAAGTTTAAGGTCCCCGTTTGCGTGGTCTATTTCCTTAACGCCGCCTACGTCGCGTGAGCCAGGGTGCTTACGCACGAGGCCTCACAGCCGGCGCGTAGGTACTGCATGCACCACCAACTGGACCTTTTGGTTATATATATATATATTTTGTGCAAAAATTATCTATATGCAAAAATAGAAAGAATACCAGGACATAAAGTTAAGTCTTAATAGCTCTAGCAGTGAGAAAATTTACCTGATGAGTTACTTTTTGCTGATTGCAACTTAATAACCTTGAACTTTGGTTGAACTCGGCTTCCAGTTAGAAGCTTCTGCTGGGCATATGAGCTCCGGCAAACAAGAAGTAAAACAAAATTTGTTTTTATTTTTTTGTTTTTACTTGATAGAAACACTTCCTCTAGATGTAAGAAAGGATTATAGTGCTTTGAAAATGCGGTGGTGGTCAGCAATCAAGCAATAATACCGTCTAAAACTTTTATGGTGGGAAGGACTCCTTCCACGTGGTCCTTGTACAGACTACACGCTACCCTAACACCGTGGTTCTTATCACTCGGGAACAAAATATAGGCAGCTAGAACACTTAGCTGTCTCAAATTTATAAAGCTCCCGTAATTTCCTTACGAATCTAAATCCGAAGTGGTTAAAGAAAAAATTACCAGCGAATAAAATCAATTGAAAAAACTATATTTTTTTTTTAGTGAATATCGGTTAACCTTAAACCAATTTAGAGATTTGATACCTTTAAGCGATCCGTAGGGTTCACAAGTTGAAAAAGAAAAGAAGCGGCAAGTCATTTTCTGAGGTTAAATCAATCAACCAACTTCCATTATGTTCCGATTGCACATGGGAACATGAAAACGAAACGATTTTGCAGCTATTGTTATCGGAACGATTAATGTATTTATTGGTGGCAGCATTCACTGTTCAGGTTGGGTATAAAAACATACAAAAAAAATGAATTGGGGGTAGCAGCTTTCAACATAGCCCATACAGAGCTGTATGACAAACTCTATCAAATGCTTTAGAAATATATTGATTGCAATAACCTTACTTTCAACAAAATGGTGCAAAGATTTCTTCCACTTTTCAGTGAGATATGCTATCTAACATGGTTAAAATCTCGAATCCAAAAAACCTCAATTGGCTGAACATTTTCCTTGCATTAAAAATCGTGCTTTTAAAAAAAGCTTTTTCTTATACTCGGTAATTCCCATTTCTTAAAATAATATTTTTCATAAAACAAAATTTGGTGGTATGATTTCTAAAGTTATTTGGTTCGTTTTTGTTGATTCTCATTTTTTCTATTAAGTTGAAATATCTTTTTGAAAAAGTACTGACAAAGTAATAAAAATCTTCCAAGATTTTTCTTTGAGATTTATTTTTAAATTCGAGATTTTTGTCACTCGAGATTTGGGAATTAAGATTATGTCTCGACCCCAAGCCCTGTTTCTTTTATAGCGAATAATTGTAAAGCTCTTTCTTTTATTATGAATGTAGATATAGCAGCTTATTAAAACATAGATCAGTATTAGAGTTACTTGATAAAATTCTCTTTATCTTCTATTCACCATGTTATTTGGGTAGGAAAAGTATCTTAACATTTTAGGCTTTAATATTACTATATTTTTTTAAATATATTTTTCTAAGCGACTAAGTCCTGATTTAAATAAAAAAATGCAATTTATTCTAACGATTGTGTTCGACGACAACAACATATTTGAATATGAATATGATGCGTAGTTAATCCAGCATAAGCCAACTAATCAGATTTTCGTCAACGTTTAAGGCCTCTTAAGCGTTTCCATGATATATTTTTTTAATTTCGCGGATGTCAATCATCGTACACACTAGGGGCAAATTTATTAAAAAAAAAGTTAGCGCATATGCCTTAAGATACGATAAACATATTTCATACAAGCTGATAAAGACTTACGTAGGAGGATGCTATTTAGAGCCTTAAGATTGATATGCGAGTCATATTGTGTGAACGATGGAAACAACTTGTGTGTCTGCAGGGACATTTTATTTCTGAAAGGATTTACATAGGAAATTTTCTAAATTAATTTTATGTAAAAAGTTAGCTGAGTTGAAAGAACTTAAGCCTATTGGGATAACCGACTTTTAAGAACTTAATCCTTCAGTCTTATCATAAATTAACATCTTGTAGAGGTATAAGGGTTAGGAAAATATTGTTTCATATAAATTGGAAAATTACTCCATAATCTTTCCTACAAGTAACATAAATGTGGATCATTTGAAATTAAAGCAAGAAAAAAATTTGTTTTTGACAAATTCAAAAAGAGCATAACCTTTTTTTTTTTTTTTTTTTTTTTTATAATCTACCCGCGCTCAAGGGATTATGATTACCCTTTAAATGTTTCAACACAGCGCGGGCGTGAAGTTACGGAAGAGAAAGAAGGATAGGAAAGATGTGTGGCACGATGTTCTTAGACTGAAGGTTGTTGTCTCAGATATTCAGATATTTTATCTCCAGGGATGGCGGCTGAACTAAAGCGGAGAATGCCGTGTCTTATTTCTATGTCGCTTATAATTCACATTATTTTATTCGTGTTCATCCTTGTTGGGCATACTAGTTTAACTCAATTACATGTTGTTAGTGTTATGCCTGAACAACATGCAATGAGCAAACCAGCAACCCATTGATGACAATTTCAGAAGGTTTTTAATGGAATTAAAACGACATAGACGACAACAGGGATCGAACCTGTGATCATGAGGTTCACAGGCGAGCACACATCCATCGCGCCACGGCCACCCCCACAAAATTTCCACAAAATTTTAAATGAGATGATTTTTAATTTAAAACTTTTGAGACAAGAAGTTATTGTATCAGTTTGGGCAAATAAACTGGATTTAATTTTTGAAGCATTCAAATTAATTGAATGTGCAATTTGTAATGGAAATGAAAATGGAACTTGCTTTATTAAGAAAAAAATGTTTTAATGAACACACTGAACAGCTGGAACAAAAAAGTTCAAATTCATAAAAAAAATCTAAGAAATTTGATAAATGTGAATAGGTGTAAAAAATGTAATACCCTTTTGCTGGATTTAGTTTTAAGTAAAAAAATCGACAAATTCGGGGTAGACGTACTCCTTAAATTACTCGATAAGTTGAGCTCCGAAATGCTGATTAGATTACCAATGAGCAATGGGCATCGAGTGCATTAACACAGTTAAACTTACCTCCACCGGTCTTGTGGCCAAATTCAGAGCGGTTCAAAATCTTTTCAATCAGGGACTAAACTACCCTGAAAAGGCTTTTATTTAAGTCCACAAAACCATAGTAATTCTACGTCAGAAAACTATGAAAATTCTTCAAACTAATGGTTGACATCAGTGAGGTTAAGGTGCAATTGGTATTTGCAACAAACCTAAAAAACAGAAACAAAAACAAAAATGATAAAAGTATTACAAATACAACAAATGCAACATAGTTATTTGGCCTCTGTCAACTTGAAAAAGCCACAAATCCAAGAGAGGCAAAATTTGCAGACTTAGGAGTATGTTCAGAAAACATAATCTGTATTTTAACTAAGTGCCTCCAGAATATAAAAAAAATCATAACTCTTTTCCTCTTTTATCAACGTAGTGGGACAGAAAAGACGGCGGATATTGAAATGCGAAAAAAGCGGCTCCAGCCATGAAAGACAATTAGACTTGGTTTTTTCAACAAATGCTCTTAATACTGAAGTAATTGTAAATAAACACATCCTATCAAAACTGGACAACCACCACCCACCCATTTCAGTTACTTTTGCCTTTGAGTGCGAAAACATTCGTTCTTACTCTCTTACATCGTACATTGGTAAACTTAACTTCGACTTTATCACTATGGACTCGAATATTGAAATTATTATAACCACCTTTTACGCTCTTATACAAACCTGCTTTGCACAATCCACACGACTTATGCCTCAGAAGAATTTTACAGCTTCTCCTTGCTGGTACACCAAAGAACTTCGCCTTCTTCGTAACAGAAGAAATATCCTATGGAAAAAATTTCTCAGGTCAAAATCAGACAATGATCTTTCCAATTACATGGTAGCCTTCTACAACTTTTCCAGCTTGTTTGAGTCACTCTACTCAAATCATCTCATCCAAACTCAATCTGATCTTATCTCGAACCCCAAAACACTTTTTTCAATTTATTAATTCTAAAAGAAAGTCAGATGGTTATCCTCCACCTTGAAATACTGCAATGGCTCATTTGCTGATCCTAAAACTGTTTCTAATTATTTCGCCGATTTTTTTGGCCAAGCATTTTCTTCTAATAACTCTGAAGTTGACTTGGGTTTTTTTAGTTATATGAATGGTTGTGCCAAGACCTCTTTGACATCGATTAATATAATATGTCAATTATCAGTGATTAACAAGGTTCGCCAGCTTAAGGACAATTTTTATCGGGTCCTGACGGTATTCCTCCTATTGTTCTTAAAAAATGCATATATAAACTTGCTCAACCACTCACTGCTCTACTCAACTATCTATTTCTTGCTGTGTGTTTTCCAATCGATGGAAAGATTGTTTCATTATCCCTATACATAAAAAAGGATCTAAGAGTGATGTCTCAAATTATAGGCTGATAGCAAAGCTCTAATGTATTCCTAAATTATTCGAGAGTTTAGTTCACGATTATTTACTTCTTCATTATAAATTACTCTTTTCTGATAAGCAACATGGCTTTCTTAAAGGTAGATCAACTACATCTAATCTTACTTAATTTGTATCTAATACTATTTGTGCCATGGAATTAGGCTACGAAATTGATGCAGTTGCAACTGATTTCAGCAAAGCATTTGATAGGATTTCTCACAATATAATTATTTTCAAATTGAAATCATATGGATTCCCATCTCCGTTTTTATCTTGGGTCCAGTCCTATTTATGTGATCGCTTAGGCACTGTTTTGTTCAGAGGAAGTACTTCCAACCCTGTCCGCTCAACATCAGGCGTTCCCCAAGGTAGTCACCTTGGTCCGCTTCTCTTCTTGTTAAGTATAAACGATGATGAGCTTACTTTAGTAGGATCTGACCTGGGGATTTACGCTGATGACATGCGCATTTCTAAACATACGAGTATTACATGCTCAGCAGATACCCACCTACTACAAACCGACCTAAATAATTTCCTTACCTGGTGCCGTCATAATTTTCTCGAACTTAACGTCAGTAAGTGTCAAGTCATTACTTATTCTCGAAAACGCCCCCCTCTCCCCCAGCGTTATTATTTCTTGAATAATGAACAAGTCTCGGTTGTCACATCTATCCGTGACTTAAGAGTTATTTGTGACAATCAGCTAAATTTTCGAGCTCATTATGATTCTATTATTAACAGGGCTAATTCAACTCTAGGATTCGTAAAGCGTTGGTCCAAGGAATTCTCAAATCCCTACGTCACAAAATCCTTATACGTTTCTTTTGTACGTCCTCTGCTTGAATATGCCTCTCCCGCCTGGTCACCTTATTATCATGTCCACATTCGGCGCATTGAAGCCGTTCAGCGCAGATTTATAAGATTTTGTTTGAGCGGCCTCGGATGGGACGACCGACGAAAACCGTCTTAAACTGATAAATTTACAGACCTTAAGAGTACGTCGAGATAATGCTGACCTTCTATTTTTACACCAGTTCAGTTATTATCTGGAGGTATCGACTGCGTAGGCTTGCTACGCAAAATAAAGCTAAACACAAATTAATCTCGCCTCAGATCGACACCACTCTTCTGGATACCCCTTCACCGAACCGAGTACGTCCAAAATGAACCCCTTACAAGAATGCTTAGAAGTGCTAACAACTCAACTATTTTTGATTTAAGTAGTTCAAAAACTGCCCTTAAAAATGCTCTCCAATAATTATACCTTCATTTCCCGACCCAACTTTCCACCCAAACCTATTATTACTATTATTATTAATCTAATTTTAAGAATTTTTTTGTTTAGTTTTAAGCAACAGGCTTGAATTAAGCTTAAATAAATAAATAAATAAATAAATAAATAAGTGCTTTCAGTTAAAAAAAATTAGATTGTGCGAGATTTTATCGAAGGCTGAATACTAAGGTCAGTTGCGAAAACATCAATTTCTTTACCTCTTTCGATAGCAAAAATTGTTCCAGAGACAAAGTCAACTAAGTTTTTTGTAGTTGATCTACGACTAAGGAAAACGTATTGACAATTGACGAGGGAATGACAATGGAAGATAATAATGTTTGGGTTCAGGTATCTAAGTAAGAAAAATAATCTGAGTCCGGTTGTGAGGTGTTAACAGAAAAAGACTGGTAATAATTTTGGGATCATCTGAACATGCGTTCAAATACATAAAGGTAGAAGGGTATTTATCGGATTTTGTTTTAGCATTATGGGTCAGATATTAATATTGGATTGCATTCTATTTGGGCATTCATGATAAAGAGAATTGCAGACTTCAGAAAATAAAGTGTTCGTGCACTGAAAATTTCAGAAATCATGTCCGACACGCCAAAATTTATTTCTTCTGTTCTTAAGGGACTTAAGTTCACTATTATACCACGGAAGTCTTGAGAAACAGTTTTTTTAGGTAAAATTGGAACTGATTATCTTATACAACTGAACACTATATAATATAAATGAAGGAGAGATGAATTTATGTATCGCGACTTTCAATGATACCACTGAAATCGGCACCGCGTAGCAAAATTAAGTTTTACATTTACAATCTGAATATAGAAATAAATGTAAGTGTATGTGTAGATTATGCTTTCATACCATTTATATTTCATTACAAACGCTTTTTTAAAAAGTTTTAAGAATGCAAGTTCTTTATTAAATTAGTCTATAATACTCGTATGTATATTTAAAATCATATTTAATAATTTTAGTCTCCACAACTCTTAGTCAACACTCAACCGCAAACCGCACATTCGTTTTTTTTTTTTTGATTAAGCTCATTACAGTCAAATTTTGTCCCAGTTTTCATTTAACCATGGCATTAAAATTTCAAAAACTTCTAAAAGCGTCAAAGTACTTTTTCGAAAAATACCACAATAATGAGGACATTCTTGGAGCTTACACCATGTTTAAATTAAAAAAAAAAGACAATCAATCACGTTGGTAATTTTACCTTTACGTCGCACATGCTGACGTATACGCCATTGTCATATCATATATACATACATAAATGTGTGTATAAATTGGTTTTTTCATTAACGCTCCGTTCCGTGTGTAAGACGAATATTCTTCATTATCCAAGTGCCTGAAAATGGTGTGTGTAAATCTTCTTTTAGTCACTTCATAAAAGGCAATCGTTTAACTCTGCTATCTCAGCCACCGCCACCGTAGGGATTTCAACGAAACTTTATAAATTAGAAAAGTTTTTCGTTTCAGAATCTTATTGCATGTATTAAATGCATCCATCCAGGGCTGGGCAAGGGGCAGAATGCTGCACGCAGAGGCCCCTTTCGTTTTTCGTTTCAGCGTGCGTTGTGTTATTATCTAATGTTTTCAAAGGGTTTTCCAATATGGATTTTCGATATTTGACAGGTGACTAATGCCATATTTTGAAGCTACATCTGTCAAATTGGCTGTCATTAATAATTAAGTGTGCCCTACAAAATCACGCAAATGATTAAATTGTTTTATGAAAGTGGGTTTGGGACGATCACAATCTACACGATATTCACCAAATTGGAATTCAGTCACAGTTTCGTGTGGACTCGAATTGGCATTGACATCATTGGTTCATACTTCTTTAAGAACGACATTAACCAGGCCATCACCGTCAAAGTTTTCGAAAGGATGATTCTACGTGCCACACAGCTCGTGCTGTTATAGTTCGTTTTTACAAAGAGATAATCCATAAATGGCTGGGTCATGTAGAGCGAATGGACCCGAATGCTCCGGCCTGGAAAGTCTTCGAATCAATCCCCGAGAGACGGCGAAGTAGAGGAAGACCGCGTCTCAGGTGGTTCACATAAGTGGGAGAGGACCGCAGCCAACTTGGCGTGCGAAAATGGAGACAGCTGGCTAGGGACCGAGCTAGCTGGAGAAGCTTGTTGGTTGAGGCCCTGGTTAACCCCGGACTGTAGCGCCACCTTAAGTAAGTAAAGTAATCCTTAAATCTTGTTCAAGTCTCAAAGATTTACAGTACAACTTATTTCGTTAATCAGGTAGATTAAAAATTAATCTTGTTAAATCTTTAGTGGATCAATTATTTTATAATTCGAACTGACCTACTTTGTATATCCATACCGTGTTAAGGTATTTCGATGACATAACATTACATTACATATTACACTACTCCGTAGATAAATCTACGAGACACCGAAAGCACTTGCAACTGAGACCATCGGCTAAGACATTACAACAGAGAGAGACACGCAGAAAGAAAGAACAACAGAAGAAACCCACGTCAACAGCTCATGGTTGGTATTTGAACGGTCCCAAGCAGCGTTGCCGCTAAGTAAATACCATAGAGGGCCATTTCGAAATTTTTTAAGGGCCATTTGACAAAAGTTGGGGCCAAAAATTTTATTTACAAATCCGTCCTTAAAACATAGATATGGATATTTATTATCGTAGAATAAGGGCTTTACAATTTACAATGATACATAGCTTGCACAGAGATATGATATTTAGTTTATATCTTACAACTGAAAAATACATTCAAAATGATGGTACCTAAGGATTTACAAAAAGAAAAGATTTTTATTTTTTTGAAGAAAAACTACGTAAGTCCTTAAAACATTAAACTACAATTTATTAATATTTGTATTTATTCTTTTTTATTTATTTAATGCATTAGGCAGATTTATACAAATAATATATAATCTTACAGACTATCTACCGAATACAAATTTTTTTATTGAAAAATAGAAAAACCAAATAATTAATTAGTGGAGCCAACAAAATAACATTATAAACTTAACCGAAAAGAATAACTTAAATCCAACTTTGTTGAGAAAAAAAATCAACATGATTACAAATCCTGTTGGCTTCTCTAATACGAGTACATCTAGTCGAAGGTTCATTTAGACCATAATTTACCCGATGATGAGGTTCATTAAAAAGGAAACGGGATCACAGATGCCTTAACGGAGCATATACTCGTACATTTACAAGAGACAAAAGAAAAGGGCAATTTATATAGGATATAATAATATCGCGCAAAAATATAATTGAAAATTTTTTACGACGAACGACAAGAGATTGTAGGCCAAGAACTTGACACCGAGTTTTATAAGTTGGGGTATGAATATTCCAGTTTAGGCTATGCAGAACAATTGGAGAAAATTTTGTTTGTATGTTTTCAATCCTATTAGAATGAACTTGATAAAATGAATTCCAAATTACACAGCAATATTCCAACGATGACCTTACATATGCAAAGAAAAGGGATCGAAGAGTAAAAGAATCAGTGAACTATTAAGAGTTCCGATTAATGTATCCTAACATAGAGTTAGGCTTAGCAATCACAAAGCCTATATAAGATTTAGAGCAGAGTTTCGAATCAAACATGATACCAAGATCTTTCTTTTCGTTAAGTATTGAGATTTCCGTACCTTCTATAAGATACTGAAAAGGAATTGATAATAAGCTCCTAAAAAATGATAAGGTTTAACACTTTCATACGTTCAAAAAAAGCTGATTAGCTAAGCACCATTCAGCCAAGCGATCAAGATCACATTGGAGTAAATGACAATCATTAATTGACGTAACACTACGGAATATTTTGATGTCATCCGCAAACATCAAACAAGAAACATTTTTTTAATAAATCAGGGATATCATTGATCAGCAGCAAGAATAGAAGAGGGCCCAAGTGACTTCCTTGTGGTACTCCTGATGTGAACTCAATTACATCTGATAGTACGTATATAATAATACGCACAAACTGTTTTCTTCCGCTAGGATACAAACCACTTTAAAATATTTGAGTCAACACGTTGGTCGAAATTGACGTGAAAAAAGTCAAATCATTTAACAAAATAAATGAATGAATTCAGTTCCATTTTAAGTATGGTTATTTGTATGTGGTGGAAACGCATTATAGTGGCGATGCATCGCGATGGTTTGTATTTAATTTTGTAAAGCTTTTTAATTATTTTAAGCACGATATGATGTGATGTTTAATCTTCTAAACATTAGGTTTGGGGGCCATTTCGAATTGGCCCGGGCAAAGGGCCAAAATGTAAAACAGGGGGCCAAATGGCCCGATCGGGCACTTTGTGGCAACGCTGGTCCCAAGTACTAACCACGCACAATGATGCTTGATTTCGCTGATCGATGGCAATGGCAAGCGATGCTTTCATCAAAGCTTTCAACGTTTGGCACAGTTGAAACATTCTTTCTCACGCTTCAATTTTATAAAGATAATTGAAACACTATTAGCATTTTGATAGGTGCTGTCAAAGTAAATCTTCTTTTTAATCTTTTAGAGCTGTCGAAACACTACTTTAAATCTCTTGCTTTAAGCTTCGGATTATATTTTGGTGAAAATGGATATTTTAGACGAGAGATTTACGAACGTGATTATGTATGTCATCTGGAGGCTCTGTGATAACTTTTTGCAGGATATCCTGTGATAACTATTCATATTCCTGTCGAATATTTTCCTTAGGGGCTACAATTTTCTGATGCTTGTTGGTATAAGCCCGCTACTTCAAGTAGCCTAAAACAAAGAAATCTGGCATGGTTAAATCGTGCGATCCTGCTGGGCATGCCAAATCGACAAAACGGGAGATAGCCCGACCAGGAAATGCTTCCTTCACAATATCCATTGTGACTGGTGCTGTGTGTGCGGTTGTTGAAAACCACATGTTCACCAAGCTCGGCTCATCCAATTTCGGCAGTAAGAAGTCCTTTATCATGGCCCTGCAGCGTTTGTGAGTAACAGTGATCGTATTTCCGATGGTGTTCTCAAAAAACTACTGCCCAGTCACTCCTCCCGGGTGAAAGCCGCACCACAGTGGCTTTGAGCGGATGTAATAGCTATTCGTGCATTATACGCGGATTTCCAGTGCCCCAGAAAAGAAGCTTTCGCTTTTTGACGTAACTGCTTAATTAGAAATGCGGCGCGTCATGATGATTTGCGACACAAAATCGTTCTCTTCGTTGTTGAGATTGAGTATGGCTTGACAGTTGTTCACAAGCGACGCACGGTCAGCAGGCATTAAATGATGTCTTTCACTAAATATCGCTGTAGGATCCGTCTGTAGATGTCCAATTGCGTGGCCCGTCGTCTGGTTGATGTTTCTTCGTTCCCAGCTACATATACCGGCTGCCACAGCCGCGATATTCTCAGCCCAACGAGCAGTCATGTACTACCGTGGTTCCAGTCTGTTCGGGTCAAGTAGCTAAGCGCAGAGGTTTAGTTCACAAATGTCAAATATTATTGACGTACGAAGCCATTTGAAAATTAAAACGTCTTCCGATAGGGTGATTAATTTTGATAACTTGTTAGACATTCTTTTTCATTCATTTCAAACAAAAACTTGCTTGCGAGTAATAAAGTTCACCACATTCCAAATGAAAAAAAATAGACAAAAAAGTTAATTCGGGTTTTTTTTATTTTCAATACATCATATGAAATATTTACAGATTTCCCTACGCCTACCATCACGACAATCACAATGTGGTCATCGTTGATGCGAAAATTAGTTATCACATTTGCTGATTCCACCCCTGGTTTTTGTAAGAACAATAGCAAAAGTACGACACCCCATTGATCTAACCTACAAGATAAACATGGATTCTAAATTTCTTTAGCAAGGTTTTTTTTTGTAATCCAAATCGTGTTCGTCTAGCTTCAAACTGAAGAGGTATTTTCGTTAACTCTATTAGTGTCTGTAATCAAGTATTTTTATAATTGTATGTTTTCATTGGTGGCAATAAATCTGATTTTATTGGGAATTCTTCACTTGTCCCTAAGAGTTCCATGAATGGGTCAGTTATATTATGTTTTATCAGCCAAATCCTAAACATTCCTTATTGGAAAAAAAACTCTCCGGGAGAAGTATTCTCTCGAATGTATCATTCAACCATTCCGAGTTTTGAAAATTTGAATGTTTGAATCATCCCTTATGTTGAATTAACACAGGTAAAAGAACTCCCAAACTGAATTCCATTATAATTGAATTTGAGTTTAAAACAAATGACAAAATAGACAAATGTGTAAAATGTGATAGAAGTTTAAAGAAATCGGAATTTTGAAGCTTCCCATCGAGATGCGTGTGAATATTCCTTCTTTTTTTAACTTGAACTCATTAAGGATTCTCTTTCATCACTTGTAACAAAGTCGACAAAAGGAAAGTTTAATGAGGTTCACACAAGCTCTTGCAACATAATTGAACGCGTGAATGGAGTTCTAAATAAAATACAGAACTGGATCGCACGTACTTCCTTTAACGGTATCTTCTTTGGCGTTTAAAATTGTTTGTAAATATAAAACATTTAATTTATGTTAGAGAAAAATGTTAAAATGCAATAAATCCGAATTCTAGAAAAGTCTGAATTTATGCAAACAACGATTAAAAATCGTTTTATTATTGAATTTAGTTTTTTATTTAATAATTTTTTCTAAAAAAAATAAGATTTAAAGTAATTTAATAGGAAATAATTTATTTTTTTTTAATTTTAGGAATACTTACATTTCAAAAACTAACATAACTTCAAAAACTTAATTTTTTTTTTCAAAAATCGAAAAAAAATAATTTTTCGGAAATTTGTATACACGATTTTATTTTAAGAACAAAGGATCTTCTGTATAAAAATATTGGTCAAAATCGTTACGGCCGTTAATGAGAAAATCGAAAATAAAAAAAATCTTTCTATGACAGGTACCATTAACAACATCTGTTCCTAAATTTTGTTTTGACCAAAATGTAGTCCATGTCTATAAAAGTACTCTTATCACTTGGAGTCCTTTTCTAGATAAAAAAGATTTTGCACCGTTAGTCTTGGAACTAAAAACAACTTTCAAGATCTCCTCTAGGGAATCAACGAAGACCCTTAAGTACCGAGTTTAAAAAATAGCTCTACTGGTTTAGGCTATAGGGAGAGGTACAGACATACAGAACAAAAAATTTCCTTAAAATTTTTATAAGAAAATTTGTTATGCGATATATCGTCGCTGTAGATCGAATACCTCGTAACCCAGAGAAAATCGATTTGTAGGTAATGATGCATTTCATGGGCATATTTCATATCCTAAGGGAGTTGCGAATGAGTCTTTTTTTTGGGGTAACTTCAATTGAAATGAATGCATGAATGCAGTCCTGGACATTGTGAATGGTAGATTGGGCTGGGAAATTTTATATAAGCACGCGTTAACTACTATAATATATGTACTCGTAAAAAGACAAAATTTATTATACAATAATTCGACTTAAAAATTGTCAATCTGATAGACGGCTTTTGGCCAAACTATACGATTTACGAATAGTAAATTCATAATAACGAGTGTGTTTAGCTTAATAAAGTTCCCAACTTACTAACTAAATAACTATATGAAGATGGAAATTCACCGTTGAAACCCGCCAACAAAATAAACAGGCTTGACTTAAACTACTGTTTTTGTAAAGCCCGTGTAAAGACCTCAAAAAATACATGCAATATATTAAATTATTCATAATAGTACCCGAATCCCGGAGAAATGCTGCCCTGCATTTTATCGCACTTCCGTATTGTTGGTATGGAGCCATTTCAGTAACGAGTGACATCTTTGGAAGCATCAAGGAGTGTTACATTAGTCAAATTGTAGAAGACATTTTATAGTGGGTACACACTTTAACGGAAATCCCATAAGTTAGCTCTTCTTGACATATTTAAGCAAGTGAATAAACTTTTATACATATTTACATATACATATTATACTTCTTAACACAAGGTTGCAAGGAATAGTAGAGAGTTGATATTAACTGAAACTCAAATAGACTATCAAAAAAATTCTGTTTAGGTTAATATTCAAGCACATAAAAGTTATATCTACGGTGGAACAAGAAATGTATGTTACTCTTAAAATTTAAGATCGAACACAATCAAACACTTTGTTGAGAAGCACAACAACATCAGTTCTACGTATAAGTAAGGGCGTTAAGGCTGGTGGACCTAATGCACCAGAAAAATATTTCGTTCTAAGCCTGAAGTTTACATATAGGTTTCGTTAATTATTAACTTCCCATAGGGAGTTATTGTAATCGGTCCGCTTTGTCAAATTGGAATTTTTGATATTTCTCGACGTTTCAAGGTCCCTAGAGGCTATATCAATCATTTTTAGAGAGATGTCTGTGTGTGTGTGTGTACGTACGTTCGTACGTTCGTACGTTCGTACGTTCGTACGTTCGTACGTCCGTACGTTCTGGTACCATTTTTCGTCGTCGATATCTCAAGAACGAGTAAAGATATCGACTTCAAATAAATTTTGTTTAATAGATAATAACTTCGAAAGAGGCTGAAAGGGCGTTTATTAAAATTCAGTGAGTAGTTTTTTCACTATAACGGTTTAAAAAAAAAAAAGTAAAAATTTTGGTTAGTTTCAAATATCTCACGACAAAATAATGCTATTGATTTCAAATAAAATTTAATATACTCATTATAAGGTCATACAGATTTGGTATGAATTTGGGAAAAAATGAACACACCATTATTTTTTTAAATAAAAAAAAACTGAAAAAAAAATTTCATAACGCAGATATTCTAAGAACGGAAAACAATTTGAAACTCAAAATAATTTAATTTTACGAAAAATTATGTGTTTGACAACTGGTGAAAATTTCAAAAAAAATCAGTTTACAGTTTTTTTACAAAAAATAAAAACTATATAAAATTCTATTGGAAATTGGTAAAAATAGTTTTTCGACTCAAATTTCTCGAGAACTAGTAGTGATATGGACTTCTAATTTAGTTTATTTTATACATAGTATAATTTTGTACAATTGGTAAAATGTTGACAAATATTGAATTAATAGTTTTTTTTTTAAATAAAAAAACTATTAAAAATTCTAGTGAAAACTAGTTAAAATTGTATTTCAAGTCGAATTTCTTGGGAATGATAGTGCCTTCTAAAGTATGTTGTTTTATACATCGATACCTTCCCATAAGAATGTATACTAAATGACATTTCTAAACGAAACGAAAAAAACGAAGAAAGTTCTAGTTGAATCATAGTGTGCTAAGAGACAATTTTGGTTATTTGAAAAAAACTAAATATAAAGTTTTCAAGACCACAAATGGGAAGTTATCAGTGTGGGTCGCACCCAGCCTCTTTTTTTATTTAATATTACTTGTTATTAAATTTTAATAAATTAATTAATCTTACTTAATCCATTGAGTAGGGGGCTAAATAAGGGAACTACTACCTGTCACTCCCGAGACACCAACTGTAGGAGAGTTTCTCAAACTTGTTTAAGAAAAAGAAGAATTTAGAAAAGAAATTCAGTTTTTATTTTCAATTATTAATTAATGTTTTTTTTACTCGGCGAACAGCTTAAGTTGACGATCGAAACTAGAATGCTTCCAAAAATTGAAACAAACCATAATATTGAATTCAAAGCTTATAGTATGTACTTTCAAAGCAGTAAAATCTGCTGTTTTTTAATATAACCGTTCAACTTGAAGGAGAAAGTTTAAACATTATTTACTTAAGTTAGGATAAAAGCTTTCGCAATATTTAAATATATAAGTAGTGTATAAAAAAAAAGATCATTGACTTTCTGAGCCTTTAGGATAGGTACTGCACATTAAATTTGTTTTATAAAAGCGTAAACACCATCATTAAGTTCTAAAGTAATCGAGTATCGATTTATGGGTTAATTTAAATTAGTATTTTCCGTCTTTACAGTGTGTAAATGATTTTCAACGGTTTCGGTTGGTACTTTGTTAAAAAATTATCTTTGAAATAATTTACATATTTTTATAAATTTTAAGTGAAACTTATATTCAAACGGCATAATTATTACTACAGACATTTATTTTAAGAACAAAAATTGTTAACTTACCGAAAATTTAAATTTGTTACAACTATTTTATTTGAATGCTTAAATTAAGCAATGCATTCCAGCTGCCATGACCTATGTGTATATATTTATATACAAAAATATATAAATTCATAAATATATTTCATCGCCCGTGTTGAAGAAGCCCATCTACTCAGTTTGAGTATAGTTTATCTACTCGGTTATTTTAGACAACTTAATAGACTACAGTTACCAATCTACTCAGTTGGAGTATCTCTACTCATTTGGAGTAGCTTATTCAGTCGATACTCGGTTTTTGAGACAATTCACTAAGATTCATTAGCCAATACTATATGTGACTGTGAACAAGTATATTGGTTATCCAAATACGTAAGTATGTTGACTTTAAAAAACTCAGTATATTAGCTTCTCCATCTGAGTAACCGAATGGATTACCTACTCCAGCAGAGTGGATTGGGTACTCCAACAAAGAGAATTTTATAAATCCACCCAATAGATTGAACTTGAACTGTGTAGATAGCAAATCGGTAAAAGCAACCGAGAAAATAAGTTACTTTAACCGAGGAGAATAGCTAATCAAAAACAAGATGTTTTTAAAAAAAATTGGTTAAAGTAATCGAGCAGATACAGTACTATTAATGAGTTGATTGGCTACGCTGCTTAAGATAACCAAGTAGATTGGCTACTCCTATCAAGTAAATATGTGAAAGTGAACAAGTAGATTAAATGATCTAATAATGTAAGTTGTCTAAAGAAGTCAAACAAATTTGCTTTTTCAACTGAGAAGATATGCTACTCCAATCAACTACTTCAAATGAGTTAATGGGTCAACGTTACTTTTTTTTGTAAGTTTTCTTCGCGTTTTTTAACTTATTCTCTTCACTCAGAAGGGTTTTTTTTTAACGTCGGAAACTTACTTCTTTGACCCTAAAAACCGCTTCAGAGCTAGAATTAAACTATGAATTCTCTTTCGATTTCATAGATTTTCCGTATATACTCGGAGAATGAAAATGAAAGATGTTGAAATAAAATAAAACAAGATGGTTTTGAGATATTGACAAAATTTTCATTTTATTTGAAAGGATTATGTAGATATGCCATTATGTTATGGAATATGACATCTTTCGAAAGGCCGCTTTTACTTCTTACAGTGGCACGGATTCGAGTGTTCCAATTTTTAATGACTCTTTGGGATAGGTTAGGTTAGGTTAAGGTGGTTGTCATTAAAGCGTCTGACACACTTAGACAAGTAGAGGTCCATTGTGATACCACAAACTAATAGGGAGCGAAAAGCGGCTCCCTACTAGTTAAAACCATTTAGAGCTTATAATGAAGCGAAGGAGACTTTTGATGTCTATGCTGGATCAGATCGCCTGATTAATTGAAGAAATAGTGTCCTAGATGAAGTTTGCGCCTGTAAGAGAGAGCAGGGCATGTACAGTATAGGAAGGTGTGGGATTGTTTCCTCTTCCTCCTCGTCCAAGCAATTCCTGCAAAAATTGTTTGATATTACACCAAGTGGTGTGGCGTGTCTACCTATAAGACAGTGTTCAGTTATGACAATAGACATTTAGACCATTTCAAATCCAGTTTAGGCCAGATTTGTTTGGTTGCCATACAAGTGGTGGTGTTAAGCCATCTTGTGTTTGATTGTTCCAGAGCGATTTGTTTCAGCATAAATTTACTTGTAGCTATGGACATACCTATATTTACCTTAGCGGGCAAGATAGGAATTTCCGTTCCAATTCTGGTGAGTTCGTCGGCCTTGCAATTCCCCGAAATGTCCCTGTGACCCGGCACCCAGAATAGGTGAATATTAAACTGTTTGGCCATCTCCATCAACAGACGATCGACAGTCTTGGGCTGTAATGGAGTTTAAAGAGACTGATGCGACGGATTTCAAAGCAGCCTGAATATCTGAGAAGATACGGATATCCGTGCTAGATATCACGTTTTCTTTAAGCCAAGACAGTACTTCCTTTATCGTCAGAATTTCCGCTTGGAAGGAGAGACTAAGGTTTAGTCCTTTTTTCAGTCTTCGATCTTTGGGATAGATCTGGTTGAATTTGAGCGATGGCTTCTGTTATGTTCACCTTAAGGGCATCGGTCGATTGTGGTTTATTCGCACAGACCTGAAACTTCAGGAAACTCCACAAGAAAAGAGTCTAGCTGCCTCAAATCGTATGACCTTGGTGGCCAATCCTCGCACGCAAATCATTAATGCAGAATGTCTATTGTACGTCTGCTGTGTAGCACATAGCCCCGTCCTGTTGGAACCGCATATCATCGAGGTTCATATGGTTTAATTTGGGTCATAAGAAAATGGTCATTTGAAATTGACGGTGACCGCTTCACCAATGTTGTTTTCGAAAAAGTACGCATCAATGACACCGTGCCCTGTCCCAAAAGCTATACTGAACGATGACTTTTTGAGGACACATTGTTGCGTTTTACCAAAGCTATTCATCGTCGATTAAGATGATTTTCGGCCAAAATCGGGGTCCTCTTACAAACGGTCCAATGCCTTATCAGCGGCGAACAAACGGCGTTGTCTATGGTCATGAACTTTGATCTTGTATGGGTATAGGCCTAGGTCCTAACGAAGAATTCGCCAGGTCGAAAGAATTGATTTTGAAAGATGGTTTGCAATGCAACCAATAGATCTATTGTATCCCCATGCAAAGCTAGATGAGTTATCTAGTTTATCCGTTTGTTGAGTTTGATTATTTGGAGTACCTTCAGAGAGGATAAATTACTCTCTTCTACCTTGTAGCGTCCCGGTCAGTGTTACCTCTGAAAATTTTCATAAATTGTCAAAAAAGGTGTCCGAGAGGAAAAAAGGTGTGCCATAGGTTAAATTAAAGTTTTTATTATAACAATTAAGAACAAAAAAATATTGCATAAATTCAGGTAACATAAGCGATTAACAACTTGAAAACTTGTTGAGAAAACAGTTTTAAAAAAAGTCTTCGTATTTGATATCACATTATTTCTTTGATATTTGTTCTCTATACTTTTGTATAAGAACATTACTAGGAACCCATTCTTCTACCTCTAACTCCAAATCTTTGCCTCTTAAGACATTAAAAGCTGAAAGCATTGAATGGCACGTTTCAATTTAAAATTTTTTACTAAGTTTGTTTTTCATAAGTGTAAGCTTGGAAAATATTCTCTCTCTTTTTCTTACAAATTCGTATAAGTTTGGATACATACATCCATTTAAGTGGTTTTTTAAGTTTCCTATTTTGAACCAAAATTGTTCTATATTTTTAATTTTAAAAATACTCTCAAAATCAGCATAATTAGCTTTTAACTCTAAAGCTTTATATTCTTCTTTTAATTTTTCGGGATTAGAAATTAAATTTTCAAATTCTGAAACCAAATCGAAATAATTGAATTCATTTCCCAATTTTATAACTTCTGGGTTCAAGAAACGTAACATAGACGTAACTTTTTATCATTAATATTAATTCTAGATTTGATCACAAATTACTTGATAATATTTCAAAATGTTAGTTTAAATTAAAGAACTTCGTGTTCTTTAATTTGTCCATTTTTATTCATTTTTAATGCTCATTTCAGCGTCATGTCCGTTATAAACATCAAGTATATTTTTTAATTTTGTTTCAGTCTTATAGTCTATTTTATGTAATTCAACATTCAAAAAAAATTCTTTCTTCTTTGATATACATATGTATGTAGGCACAAAACATTCTTTACAGAAGATAGAGATAGACATATATAGTTTGGTTGTTTGCGACGGGTTGCGTTCCATTTTTCGAACAAATTGTTTGTTTTGCTTAAAATAGTGTCCAAAGAGTTGCTAGATTTATAAAAAGTGTCCAAATCGACTTATTTTTGAAAAGGTGTCCTGGTGTCCGAACGTTGAAAAGGTGTCAAAATGACACTAAAGTGTCCCCAAAGGTAACCCTGGTCCCGGTTACTTGATTGTTTGATGTATTAGTGTTTTCGAAGTTTACAGCTACCCGTGAGGAGACCCGTTACTATTCGCAGATTGTCCCTACTTCAGCTGATACAGTTCAGCAAACGATCTTGATAATAGTTCCCAAGAAGTAGATTGGCTGCATCAGCTTCTCTTCCTTTACTTTGATTTCCTTTTAATCCTGCTTTCTCCTATTCCGCTGTAGGGCTGGCCCCATTAAAGCAGTCCTTGTGCTTTTTTTTTTTTGATAATTTGCCTCCTCATTTCCCTGGACACCTGGAAACCTTCGTTAAGCCACACGGTTAAAAATCCTGGCGTTAAATTTAATATTTTTTGGGTTGCATATATGCCCAGTCCAAAATGGTATTTAAATGTAATACTTTGAATATATTTGATTTTCAAACTCAATAGAATACATATTGAATTTCAATACTGTTTTGTATTAAAAAACAAGTTCGTATTATTAAATAGTAACACACATAAGTATTAGTATTTAAACAAAAAAAAAATAAAGTTCATCACTTCTTGTATTGGTTTTAAATGCATTTATATTAGAATTTAATACGCTGGATATTAAAAACATATATTTTTTCATTTAAATTGAATATATTTTTTACTCGTTTTAAGTCCAAAGAGAGTTTAAATGTAATACAAGATTATTAAATCTTAATACTATTTAAGGTTTCATTGGATTACTTTTGAACCCACATAGTATTGAAAACTAATAGCAGATACTCAGCTCCCGCCATCACTAACGCCCTTCGAGAAAAATCCTTTAGCGTTATCATCCAAAATGTATGCCGCTGTGCTTGTTTTTATAAGTGCTTTTAATCCCTGTAAAATTAGGAAAATTTTATTTATATAGGTATCTACATTAAATTTACTATTGAAAAAGTTACTTACTTTGTATAAAAGAAGAGAACTCCCAATTGCTGCTTCTTGTTTTTTTTCAAATTTCACTTATTTGATTAGAAGGCTCTCCATCAGCAGTGTCAAGACCCACAACGAAGCAGGCACAGCGTGAATACTGCCGCACTATATCGCACAAGGAATCTACTGGAATCAGCACGCCGCGCCGTCTCGATCTTTCAAAGTAAATCCGTTCACCAGTTATTCGTTTTCCAAGACTAAAACAAAAAAAACTTTAAATAAATTAGCACGGCCTGCACTCTCCAGGAAATAAATATATGGCACTTAAACTTGCTATGTATTACTTACTTGAAAGAAGGATATCTTCATTTGAAACAATTAGGGATTCAGATGATTCATGCGTCTGATTTTTTAAATGATTTTTTTTCCACGTTTTTCACTTTAATGTTAATCTCAACTAAATTTTCCATTAGGAACTCCATCTTGCCGACCGACGACGCAGACGTGTTGAAATAAACTAACGGAGTTTTCATTCGACAAAATTATACTCAATATTAAAAATCAATACCTACATATGTATTAAAATCTAATATTAATGTGTTCAAAATTAATACCTCGATATTCAATTCAAGTACGGGTTAAAAAGTATTTCTTGAGCATTGAGTCAAGAGGTTCGGGCTAAATACAAAATTTATTGAATTTTAGTACAATCAAATATTAAATTTCAATACATTATTTTATTATGGTCACTTTTAACCTGATATTCTACTAAAATCAAATAACAAATTATTGAAATATAAGTTTTAAATAATAATGGTAATAGATTATAATATAGAAATATTATATTTTAATATTTGAAGATTAAATTTTAGTGGAAAAGTATTAAAAAATACATTTTAGTGGCATATGTACTGAGATTTAATACCAAATTATTACAAAAAATGTTTAATAAAGTTGGAATATTAAAAACAAATTTTTCATGTATTGCATACGGCTGTAATACGAGGGCCGTATTAAAAAACATCCCAGAATTTTTAACCGTGCACACCAACTTAGATGTGATGGTGTATGATCTTAGTCCTTTGAGTGCAAGTTGGTTATTTGACATAATGGATTAGCTTTTTTTGGCCATAATGGCACTGTTTTGATTTCGGTAATTCCTTTCGAGATTTCAACCTGCACATTTCGCTACGGCATTGACTTCCGCCTGGAAAATGCTAGTGGATTGTCCCATTGGTATGGAAAGTTTGATTTTAGGCCCCAGATTTCCAGCACCAGTCACTTTTGCCGTTCTCGAACCATCCGTTTACCCATCAATGGCATTGGCTTTGAGTGTCTAGTTTTCTGTTTCCCCTACGCACTCTTTTTTGCAACTTAACTCTGTTTTAAATTTTTTTACAAAGTTTAATTTTGTAATATTTCAAATCCCTAGGAATAATCTTAGTAACTGCTGACTTTAAAATGCAGTCCCTTATAGATTTGCTGGGAAAATAACCTCCATCGCTGTTGTAGGGTAAGTTCTCATTGCTCCACATAAACAAGTGAGTCTTTGGATTTTTCCTAGAGCTTTCCTAGTAGTTTGCATCTCGGTCCTTTGTGCCAGGCAACCGCACCATAGGTAAGGATTGGCCCCATGATTTACCTGCAAGTCTAAAATTTGATGGGCTTACTTGGCAAGTTTTTTTGTATGCCCAATTCGAAAGGTTTTAAAAACTTGACCAGTGAACCCATCAAATTTTAGTCAGCAATCATTAAGTAATAAAATTTCTCTATTACATTGTAGGATTGTAGCTGTTTCAATATTATTCCACTTTAAATATCCGGTATTAAAACGTCATGAAGTAAGAACTTGGCGTACTTTTAGATCTCATTACTTTTCACGGCTGATTTGTTACACAAAGGTTTTTGAATAGAAGAACTTGGCTCTTTTTTTAACATTTATGTTTTTGGTCTGATATATTTTACATGTCAACCTAAAATTAAAAGTAGGTTGACTTTGATGTTATCGGGGTGTTCCGTCCCGGTTGTTCAATGGTATTTTGATGAAAACGGTTGGCATTTAGCCGCAGCGGCAGGCTGACATTGTGTCAGCGTAGAAGGAAACTGCTGCTTCATCGTTTCCCGTGAAAATAGTATCGTCCACGGTTTCCATTTCCACCACACTGAGGTACCTCGGCTCGGGATGGCTTTGATCGATGGCCATCTTCTCATTAGCCGATTAGAGTGATTGATAATGTTCTGCATCAGCTTCTTCGCCGAATTTAGTAGGAATTGTTTGTTCAGCGATATTATCTTTGCTTCTCTGTAGAGATCTTCGTTCCTGTAATGTTTTGCTCGAAGTGCAGCCCGGTACAGATTCTTATAGTATTATCCTCTCAAAGATTTGGAGTTCCTTCATCGCTGTCTTTGAGATCGTGAACCAGACTGGGAAACATTAGCTGATAACTGGCCGCAGGAGTTGTTTATAAATGATTTCCTTCGTCTGTTGGCTAAGTCCTGATCTTCTCCTCAATAAGGGGTGTAGTCGGTGGAATGTCTTGAGTGCGGGTTGAAGCTTAACAACTCGTTGAAGTTGATACTTGACCTTCCTTTTGGCTGCAAAGATGTATCCATCTGGAAGTTTCAAAACTAAGTTTTTGTAAGTGGATGCCGAGTAAGATCTGCCCTCACGAGGGCTCTTGAAGCAGACAAGCTCCGATTTGGATGCATTGATTTTGATACCCCATTTTTTGTAAAAATCGAACAGTCTGTTGATATGAGCCCCTACTTTTTGGACAGTGACTAGTGGTGACATTAAGGTTGCATACGTATGCGAGTCATCAGCATACAGCAGGTCTTAACAACCGGCTGGGATGAATTGGTTTGATGTCATCAGACTGTAAAGAAAGGGGCCAAGTTTTGAACCTTGTGTGACTCCGGCTTTGATGTTCTTCATAGTTGATGAGCAGTTTCCCAACTTCATAAAGATGTTCCTGGAAGAAAAAAAAGAAAATAGAATTTTTAATAGTGTCGGAGGTAGATGTAGCAGATGTAGTTTGTATATAAAAGCGTCCAACCAGACGATATCGAATGTATTTTCAACATCCAGAAATCATCTGACGGTTAGACGATGACTGTTGAGGGCTATAGTGGTGTCATGCTGGAACTTCAGGAAAGGGTGTTGTGTAGAGTGCTTCTTCCTAAGGTTAAACTGCTTGTCAGGTATAAAGTTGTTCTCTCTGGAAAACTTCTTAAGTTTCCTTAGTATCAGCTCTTTCAAGATCTTGCTTAGGTCGCTGAGGAGTGATATTAGCCTATAGTAAGATATCACGTTCCTGACACCTTTCTTTGGGATCGCCACGATCTGTGCAATTTTCCATTTTGTTGAGAAGTAGCTGTTGTGGAAGCAGTTGTTCAAGATGATATTTAGAAGAATCAGTACTTTCACTGGCATCCTCTTAATGTTGGATATTCCATCTGGTCCGGTTGACTTCTTAGGCCTGCAGCTACTGATTATTTCTCACCGAATCAACTGTAAAAATATAGGTATACTTATCTAAAGAATTAAAGAAATGAAAGTTCCTTATAGTTTTTCCCTAAAATAGCACAAAAAACAACGATTAGAAGTCTCGTCATCTCAACTGCCTTTTAAAGTACGTGAGGAAATTATTTAGGGAAGTAATTGAGATATAAAAGGGACAAAAATAATGTTATACTCATAATATTCGAAATGTAAGAATCCCTATTTGTAATTCTAAAAGGCACCATGAAACAGAGATAAGAAGACGGTCATCAGCTTGACTACGAGACTTTGAAACTAAACTTTGTACATCCATGTTAAGGAAATTTATTTATTTAATGATGCGTTTCATTTTAGCAACCATCACAGGTCCACAATCCACTCAGTCAACTATGAGGTGCTTTATTGAACTTGTACGAAGGTACGGATTTAAGCATGAATAAATTTTACAATTATTGAGAAATTAAAATTCACTAAGTCAAGTCACTGACATCGAATCTTCAATTATGTATCAAGGGATTCATTAAACCGCTATTAAGGTATGTATGTACCTACCATATTTGTCAATAAATTAAATTCAACCCTAAAATGTGATAAGGGGTGTTATTTGCACATGAGTGCTCCATTACGGGATCAAACATTTGCGTTGGCTACGGATTTGATTAGATATTTCGCAAGGACTCAGGCATGTTCATATGTAAATATAATAGGTATGCGTGTTCCTATAGTAATGGGATAAAATTTGTTGTTGTATATTAGAATTTCTCAATTTACACCAGCAAATTCACCTTATTGACGTTTAATGAAGGTAAAAGCACACACAGAATAACGAAATTATATAAGCAATAGTATATAGGGTTTATTAGTACAGCACATCCAGCTCTATTGACTTTCCCGGTCCCGGTAAGTCATATCATGAACTGTAAATGTAATTATAAGAATGCATTGAATCAACATGGTTTTAAATAATTTTATGTTTAATCAAAGCCACTTAAATTGTGCATTGTATGAACAAATACTAAGAGTTAAATTCGCATCTGTCATTTACTGGTAATTTACGGTTAAAGCCAGCGAGGTTTTGAGAACTTAACCGGGTATTACTGTAATAGATACATCAGTGTATTACATTTTCACGAGTTATTTTGCTGAATTCCAAAGATTGACGCACATGTATGGCTATGAATGAATGCTATGTTTATTGCTGTAGAAGGAATCAGGTATTAAGTTAGTGGCATAATAAACACGTGTTGCCTGGTGAACGACATCACCGAAAGGGGCTTTAAGGGTATAAATAATATAAGTGTAGGTGCTAACATTGTGGGGACATTTCCATTGGGAAAATTTAAAAGGTAAATAAGGCCAACTATACACTTAGATCAAGAAAGTGAGGTTATCAATAAAACATAATAATATAGTACGGGTTGTCATAAAAGTTTTTTGTTTCAAAGTTGTCATATTCTCAAAACTGTCTGGAAACGGGTGTTTCTAGTGCACTAGACATCCAGCGCACTGTACAGCCCAAGATGTCAAACGACAGAAGAAATAGCTAAAATAATTAGCAGCTGCAGGCCAAGTCAATCGGACCAGATGAAATATACAACTTCCTTACCATACAGATAATGCCAAAAATAGTTTGGATCCTTCTAACCATCATTAACAATTTCTTCAAACACGCAGACAGAAATGGTTGAAATTTGTAGGTCACTAGGTTCAGACTCTCTATGAGCCGTCATGGCCTCTTATTTAAACCATCATCATAAACAATTATGTCAATAACAACTACTTCCCTCAAAAATGGAAAACAGCGAAGATCGTGGCGACCCCGAGGAAAGGTTTCAGGAACAATTAATAGGCCAATATCACTCCTCAGCAACCTAACCAAACTCTTGGGAGAGCTGATACTTAAGAAGTTTTGCACATGTAACAAATTAATGCCAGACATGAAGTTTGGCTTTAGGGAAGAGTTCCAGGGTGACACTACCATAGCCCTCAATAAATCAGCGTGTAACCGTTGATGTTTTCTGGATGTCGTGAAAACTTTCGATAGCGTCTGATTAGACGCTCTGATGTACACACACTACATCCAACCCATTTCAATTGGCTGTGAAAACCTGCTATTTGCTGATGACTCACTTATGCATGCAACATCAATGTCACCATTAGTTGATGTCCGGATAGTAGAGGCTCACATCAATATACTGTTCTACGAGAAATGGGGCATCAAAATCATCAACAACTCAAAATCGGAGCTTTTCTGCTTTAGGACATCCCGAGACGGCAGAAGTCGCTCAGTAGCCACTTGCAGAAATCTAGTTTTGAAGCTTCCAGATGTATCCGTCATTGCAGCCAAAAGGAACGTCAAATACCTGGTGATCACCTTCAACGATTTGCTAGGGTGCAACCCGCATTCAAAAAGTGCACTTAGAAAAGCGAACTGAGCATTCCATTTACTACACCTCTTGATAAGGAGAAAATCAGGACAAAGTCAAAGTACAAGCAACTCATGCGGCCAGTTATCAGCTATTGCTGGTTCACGGTCTCAAAGTCAGCAATGAATGAACTCCAAATACTTGAGAGGAAGATGTTAAGAATCTGCACCGGACTCCACCGGCAGCGAGGAAAACATTACAGGAACGATTATCTCCACATAAAAGCATGGATAATAGCGCTGGATAAATATCTACTGAATTTGGCAAAGAACTTGGTGTGCAGAACACCGTCAATCACCCTTAATAGCTAATGAGAAAATGGCCACAGAGCAACGACATCCCGAGCCGAGGTACCTCCTCAATGTGATGGAAACTCTAGATGGCAATAATTTCACGAATAAAGATGAAACAGTCGTTTCCTTCTACGCTAACACAGGGTTAGCTTACCGCCGCGGGTAAATGCAAAACTTTCCCATCAAAACACACCCAAATCACCACCAGAACACCCCGAGACTAACGGAGTCAACCGAATTTTAATTTTAATTTAAATCTTTTTAATTTATATTTAAATGATATATTTGTAAGGCTAATTAACAGTTCGTGTATGGAAAGAAAACTTGATTTGTAGAACTGCAAGGTGGCGCAAAATTAATCATTCTATCGGAAGATGTTATATTCAATCATATTTGACATTTGTGAACTAGACAGCTGCAAAATTGAGATAGAGATAGAGATAGATAGAGCAATAGAGCGCTATACTCCACAAGACTGTGTTAAAATTGTGACGATTTTTGTTTTTACCAATACTTAGCTACTCAACTCGAACGGACTGAAACCACAGGAAAATATGCAGGGCTTTATCGAATAATGCGGCGGTGGCTGCCGATGTCGCTGAGAATGAAGACCAGACGACGGGTCACGCAATTGGACGGACCCTACAGCGAATTTTAGTGATAGACTTACACATGTTTGCCGTACAAAGTGCTAAACAGTAAATCAGTTAATACCTGCTAACCGTCCGTCACGTGTGAATAAATGTCAAGCCATTTTCAATCTCAACAACGAAGAGGACGATTTTGTGTCGAAAGTTATCATGAGCGACGCGGCGCTTCGCAGTTCCACTTAAGCGGTTACGACATTAAGCAAAATCTTCGCTTCTGGGGCACTGAAAATCCGCGTATGATGCATGAAGATCTATAACATTCCCTTAAAGCTATTGTGTGGTGCGGCTTTCCCCCAGGGGGAGTGACTGGTCCGTATTTTTTGAGGACGCTATCGTCAATATCTTCACTATTACTGGCGAACGCTACGTGGCCATGCATGTATTGTATAAGCCGGGATTGGTGAGCATGTGGTTTTAATAAGACATTGCAACCGCACAAACAGCAAGAGCGGATATTGTGAAGGAAGCGTAACCTCCCGTTTTGGTGATTTGGCATGGGCAGCAAGATCGCCCGATTCAACCATCACATACGTCTTTCTTTGTGGCTACTTGAAGTCGCGAGCTTATGCTAATAAGCTTCATGTTGTGCCCTAAAACTTAGAGACCACACAGAACTCACCCAATTCCCATGAATCGCTTTAAAATAGTTCGATTACGACCAGGTGTTCCGCATGTGTCATGCGTTATTATATTTAAAATGGTATACAATAGGAACGGCAATCGAACTATGTCAACCAAAACAATCCAATACAGTAATACGATACAGGATTACTGACCCACCGTAGTGCAACTATGTCAAGTGCGACATATGTTGCATTATTGGACAGCAAATGGAAATAGAATGCGTGGTTGACCTGAAAGTGGTGACGAACTAGGCAATAACATAGGTAGTGTAGGAAATGAAGAATAGAATTGAAAGTCACTCTATTCTAAGCCTCTAAGTATAGAAGTCATGTTTTAAAGTAACAACACTCAGACAAACAGAGCCCTTAAGGAAAATACTCGACAGGAATTCGAACAGTTATCACCGGAAGTCTTAGCGAAGTCATGGAAACCGCGATTTATAGATAGATGGGCACGGATACGTACCAACACTGGAGGCAGCCACTTGATGGATATCGTGACCTTGGTGTTTCATATGATAGAGAGCTCAACTTTCTCACATATTATATTGACGAGATTATTCTTAAGTCAGCCTCAGCACTAGGTTTTATGGAACGATAGTTTAAAGAAATCTCAGACCTCTATACATGACCTGATCTTTAAACATACACTTTGTTCGCTCCCTCCTTGAATACGCCTGTCAAGTATGGTACACTTACCAACAAATTCATCAAGAATCTAGAGAATTAAACGTTGTTTTCTACGTTTTGCCTTTCATGGTCTGTTTTTCTACCTCCGTGTTGAAACCGACTTCTATTAATTAACTTGAATACGCTGGAAGACCTAAGGACATTCTCTTCATTTATCGACTACTTTTAGGATCTTTTGACTGCACAGCTCTCTACAATTGAATCTCTTTCAACACTATTTCTCGTAATCTAAAAATTGCTCATTTTTTCTATTTCCCCCACCTACCGTATCTCTTATTGCTCCAACGAACCTATTACTCACGTTCTTCGGAGGATAAATTTATTGTAACATTAATTTTTTTCACTTGCTGTTTTCACTGCTTAAAACTCTGTTTTCTTAATCATTCTTTTAATTCACTCCAATCGTATAGATTTATAGAATAGTAGCAACATATTCGAAACTAGTGTTCAAGTTATCACAGCCACGTAACGGGAATCCTTGTTGAGCTGAAACTTGAAATGAAAACGTTGTAATGAACCATTACAATTTAACCCCGCCTGCCCCCGAACTACGCGCCTGTCGATACAGAACAGAGCTGACCGCATGCTAACATGAGAACTTACTCTTCTCTACCTTCACCCCCCTCCCTACCTACAACTCTCTGTATGTAATAAATGTTAACTATTTTAATAACTGGGATTTGTGAATAAAGAAACCCTTTAAACTAAAGCTTCTGTACTTACTTTAGTTAGTACCCTGGACACCGGCGATCGAAATCTCAGCCTTTGACAACAAAGTACATCACAACGTTCTGCAATTGTTCGAATCAAACATTACACGTTGGATTTATCGAGACCAAATATATTTTTGTTGCAAACCTTTCGACGTGTAATTTATTGATTTCATCTCGCATTAAAAATATTTTGCAGGGAATAGATTCCTTTTTTTAAATTTAATTTGTCAGAAGTTGTGTTAACCATAGCAGCCTTCACATTTTCCCTTATATTATATTTTTCTATTGCCAACAAACTTTTGCTTGGGATTTTCGGGCATTGGGTTCACTACCTAATAAAGTTTCGGACTTTGAGTGGCCAATACCCAATACCCATTCCAATTTCATATATCGTGTTATTAAAAAGAAAACAGTTTTAAAATACTTTACTCTCCTAAAAAATGTTGGAGTGGGGAATTTGTAAAGCTAAGAACCCTTCCATAACTTCTAGCTAAAATTTAACCTTCTACTGACGGCAATATCTGCCGAGATTTTCTAAATTTTTTAGACTATAATATGTTAGTCAAACATCAAAGAGAATAACCCTTTAACCCAATGAAAAAAATCAACCCTCTAATAAAATGTAAATTCATGTACAATATCATATAAATGTAACATTATGTGTATATTTCCAGAAGGTCTGTACAGAGTGTAGATGTCTCATTTTTCGTTTGACTTTTGATCCCTTTAAAGCCAATAAATTGTATATTATAGCATAAGCTTTGGGTGCATTCTGAAAAATGGCAACCAGCGACCTTGTTTCTTTTTATTTTAATATCCGATTTAAGTCCTGGCCGAAAGAAATAAATCTGGAATGTCTAGACGTGACACTTACAAATCATTTTCATTATAAAGTAGACGAAATTCGAGATAAATGAAAATACTTCAAAAGGATTAAATTTCCTTTTCATTTGCGGCTATTCTTTTTTATTGGTATTGGTGTCATTAAAAAGTCGGGACTGTAATCGATGTCGGTGGCGATGTTGATCTACGAAGTACGAGGAAAACATTAGACAATGGTAAGGTTCATAAGATACAAAGATTCAATACTACACAACGGGTCACGTTCATTTTAGTTGCATGTCTACCTATTATAAATACAATGCTCTGCTTGGCTTAATCCCATCGCAAACAGAGCAGGAGCGGCCGAACAAATTGAGCATTTAATTTATCTTACCCGTAATCTAAATCATTTTGATTGAATACCTACCCTCTATTGCTTTTGATAATTGACGAAATGGATCAATGGACCCCAGAATAGCATTTCTTGTTTATTTTAACGAAATTAAGCAAACTCTATTACATTTTGTCAAAGAAAATTAAACTTTCTATATTGTATATACATTTTAATAAAACTTTTTAAGATCCTCTTTCAAATATTGTGAAGAGCGAAACTTAAAACTGTTGTATTTAAAATTCTATCTCGTCTTTTTTGTATTTGTTATGTGGGTAAAAAAAAATAAGACAATAATTAACTTAATCGATTTTGAGCTTGAACATACGAGGTATCTAAAAGTATAAAAACCTTGGCGCAAAATTTTAAAGAGTTCTCGTTTAAGCAATAAAACCGGCTCTACTTAAAGCAGTCGTCTAGCTTGGAGACTTTGTCTAACTTTTTCATAATTTTAATCAAGTTAGACAACTCTTCTAACTAATGTGGGTTTTACAACAGAACCTAAGCGAATTTGCGTTGAACAACCCTTAATTTGACAGATACACAACTCACACAACTACAAAAACACAAAAAAAAAGAAAAAAGAACAGACAACTTCAAACCAAATGATTTTTCGCCGAAAAAAGTGCATTTTATATACTACCACGGTACAGATTTTGATTGTTTATAAGTTATTTACATTATTTTAGATGGAAATAAAGTATAAATCGCAAATTCACAGCATAAAAATTCAATTTGTTGTTGCAAAGTGCGGATTCATTTTGCTATACTCGTATCGGCCGACGTGCATAAGTAAGATAAGTATGTACATTTGTATGTAAGATTTGTTAATCGTAGAACACTTTCGTACGATTGTTTGGAATTTATAATATTCAGAGTCTATTTACAAAGAACATCTTTAAAAAATCGAATAAAACATCAGTAAACATTTTTTCTTCGATTTGCTTTGGTATATAATGACCATTGTCAATATGGATAAAGTATACTTTTAAAAGATAAACAAGCTATTTGCTGCTGTTAAAGTAAGACGAGCTCTTTAACGTTAAAGTATAGTTTATGTCCTTTAAAATAACAAAAAGTCGGTTCTAGTTTTATACTCAATATTTAGAGTCGACTTCCATTCTAAAATTGATTTA
This sequence comes from Philhelius festivus, assembly GCA_963931855.1. NCBI lineage: Eukaryota > Metazoa > Arthropoda > Insecta > Diptera > Syrphidae > Philhelius > Philhelius festivus. The sequence goes on from OZ007556.1 coordinate 116,788,792, forward strand.
GAGTAGGTTTTAAATGTTTAAAATTTTGCGCCCTTAAATTGAAACTGTTATTTAATGCTTGAAACTGGAATTCTCTATAAACCACATGACGCATGATGCTTCGAACCGCATGTGATGGCTGCGTTCTAGGACCAACAATAGGGTGATCCGAAAAAATTACTTTTTTCCTAAACGAAGATAAAAAACAAATCGGACAAAGTCAAACACTTTCAATATTTTTTGTTGAAAAATCTGATTTGTGATCATATATTAAATGGATAACTTTTTGATTTTACTTGCGACATTAAGATTCTCTGTATATGGCAAGTTTTGCATTCGATAAAAAAAATCGAACTCGAGATTTTGATCAGACTAAACATTACATTGATGGAGAAAATGAAGAAGTAGGTCCCACAATTCCGTCTGTCTGTCTGTTCGACTACAGTCTTAACGGCTCAGCCGTTTTTCTTTAAACTTAGTAGATAGCATTTTTAAATTTTTCCTCCAAATGTTTTTGTTTTCTTTTTTTAAGACCAAAAATAATGGTACCTGCCATATGAATTTTTTTCCGAAATTTTATGAAATATTTCGTTTCCACGGATTAAAAAAAAAATTTCAAAAACTTAGTTTTGTTTTTTGTTCAAAAAAAAAAAAACGTTATTAATGGTACCCTTCTTTGACCCATTTTTTGGTTTTTAATTTTCTCAAAAACTACAACTGCTTTTAATAACTTTTTCAAATTTCATTCAAATTCAAATTTCAATATTTCGAAAACCCCATGTTCAATTTTCTTAAAACTTTTAAAAAACTTTGAGTTAAAAAAAATTAATTTATCTTAAAATAACGGTACTCACCATACAAATGTTAAAATATGGTTTCCGGAAATCTTATTTTTCTCGAAAACGGCAAATAGAATTTCGATACATTTTGTTTTTCTTTAATTTAAATTTTACGATTTATAAGTAGTTAGAAATGGCGACGACTGGTAGTCTTGTTCTGTGGCCCAAATACTCGTTCCACAGAAGTACGCTATTTTGATACCATAACTCGTGTAAACCTGTGGATGGAATCGACATTCATACGGAGTCATCTATTTTGGATTTAGTTCAGAAAGAAGAAGGGGCTAGTAGGGCTTGATGTCTTTTATTGTGTTTGCTTTTACAAAGTCATTCGGAATTTGGATCATCCACTCAACCAGACCACCGAACTCATCCGACACCATCTACCATCCAAGCTAAACAGATTGTTGACTGGTGCTGAAACAGTGGCCAATACGTTTGAACAATCATCCGGCCCCCGCACGGTAAGCCTCCGTCAAAGCCTTCAATCCGATAGCTCAGGATCTAACGACACAGCACATAAAAGGGATCAAATTTCCTGTCCAGCTAGTCTACCGATTCATTCACATCAATGCCCCAAGAACCAGGAACCCAGATAAGAGTGACATCGTGGTTAACATTGAGGCTAACAAGTTCATCCCGGCATTACTGGACCAAGTTTTTTTTTTTTTTTTATAATCTACCCGCGCACAAGGGATTATGATTATTGATTACCCTTTAAATGTTTTCAACACAGCGCGGGCGTGATGTTATTGAAGAGAAAGAAAGATAGGAAAGATGTGTGGCACGATGTTCTGAGACTGAAGGTGGTTGTCTCAGATATTTTTATCTCCAGGGATGGCGGCTGAACTAGAGCGGAGAAATGCCGTGTCTTATTTCTATGTCACTTATAATTCACATTATTTTATTTGGTATTCATCCTTGATGGGCATACTAACTGTTGTTAGTGTTATGCCTGAACAACATGTAATGAGTAAATCAGTAAACCCATTGATGACAATTTTAAGAAAGGTTTTTAATGGAATTAAAGCGACATAGACGACGGCAGGGATCGAACCTGTGATCATGAGGTTGACAGGCGAGCACACAACCATCGCTCCACGGCCACCCCCAAAATTTGGACGATGGTGGACTAAGTCTAATGGCTTTACCAGCCGCCAGACTGTCTGTGATAATAATAGCCGTACTCCGGTTCTGGTTTGAATATTGTTTAATTGCATTGTATGCTTCCCATAGCTAGTAATTCAGCTTGAAAAAAACTAGCAAAGTTGGGTAGCTTAAGCTGCCTAGATATATTCAAAGTCACAGAAAAGATTCCTGAACCAAAACCACACTCCATCTTTAATCCATCAGTAAAGATGGTTGTTTCAAAACCTTTCTTTGATCTTTGATGACGTCGTGATGAAAGGCTTCGACAACTAATTGTTTTTGAAGAGGATAGACGGTAAATTACCTAAACGCTAATTAAATCATATGTGCCACCTGACTAGAAAATTATTCATTGAAGGGTTTAAGTCGAGATCGTCTCAATTATCGTTTTAATCGACTACTTCAATTCAGTCAAATCCCTTGGTTTATTTTTCTACACCTCTTGCTAATGCAGTCTGGGGCCTATTGCACCAACTACAAATTACAAGTACAAATTTGTGATTAAAAAAAAATACATATGAAAAAAACTCGATTTTTTACAAATTTGTTAAAAAAATGCTTGTAATCACAATTTTGTAAGATGGTGCAATAGGCCCCTGGTGACCTTGAGGAGCCAGTAGAAAGTGAAGTTTCTGGATATTAATTTGTTTCGGAATTTTCGCTGCAGCTCCGCGATAAATAGTGCTCCATCTTGTTGCAACCTAATCGTACTGAAAAAAAACTCCTTAAACATCATTAAATAACGGTCCCCAGTGACAGTTACCGTTACACCGTTTATTTTTTCATATAGAAATATATATATATATATATATACAATAGTTTATTTTTATTTACGCTCAAAATATGTACATAAGCTATAAATATTATTCACAATAATTAATTTCTTAAGTCTAATGCTTATTAATCTGCGAGCACAAAAGGGGCTCTGCTTCGTTAGGTTGGTTATGTTTTCTGTTTACATTTGAATAACATTGGTGCCTTAAGTTTTACATTGTTTTTTTTTTTTTTAATGTATGATATTTACGTTGGCTTGAGCAGTGCTAACGGTCGTTGGCTTATGTGGTGATGAAGGGGTGGGCAGATATAAGTCATTGTTGATTGATGGCTGGTCTTTTGGTGGCTTCAACCTCTGTTGTGCTGCGTCCGTGCAACATCATAGAAGTTCCCGAAGCTGTCTTCTCCAGCTATTCCATCATGGAGAGCACCTGGAGATATCGGTCTTCTGTGTTGAGTTACCTGTAATTAAATTAATAAGAGGACTGGGATGGGTTGGGATTTTTTTGTAGATGTATTTGTCAATCGGGACAATTCCTGAAGCTTCGTACAGCCTTTTATTGCTATAATAGCGGTAAGAGTTTGGTTTTCGGTGAAGGGAGGTGCAATGGCGGAGAGCTTTTCGCTCTAATAATTGCAATTTTTTCATATAACTGGGGCTTATTGTAAACCATATAGGGAAACGAATGAGTTGCTTGTATAGCAGAAGCCTCGTCCTGGTTTGGAGACCGCCTTTCATTTTCATAAGGGGACGTAAAAGGGATAATGCATAATTTGCCTTACGAAGTGTGAATTTGGTGTGTTGGTTAAACTTGAACCTTTCGAAGAAGTGAACTCCAAGGTATTTAACACTTTGCTTGGGGTGATAACTGTGTTATCAGTAAAGAGTCAAGGAGAGGTTTTTGCATTTTGTGGCTAGGCCATTACGCGAGGGTCGTCTAAAACAGATTAGTTCCGTTTTAGAGGGATTGACTTTAATTTCCCATTGGAATAATGGATGAGCTATGTATATGTGATAGAGTCATCAGCGAATAGCAGAGTTTTTGTCATTTGCAGGTTTGCAGGTTGGTCGGAGGTATGTATAGAGGTTAAATAGGTCGCGTCCAAGGCGGGATCCTTGAGCGACTCCAGCTAAGATATTTTTAAGAATTGAGTTAGTACTCCCCACGCGTACGTAAAAATTACGGTTAGTGAGGAAACTATGGATGATGAGGACAAGATGTCTAGGCAAGTGAAGAGACTTCAACTTGAAGACCAAACCATCTATCCAGACAGAGTGAAATGCTTTCTGAATATCAAGCAGACATGTTACAGTGGTCACTTTTTTGTTAATAGCCAAAGTTGTATCAGCGTGGAGCTTCAACAACGGGTCGAAAGTAGAGTGGGAAGTGGGATGCTTTGAACCCAAATTGGTTATACTGCACTATTCCCATTGAAGAGTATAATGAGCGGAGTTTGAAAAGAATCAGCATTTCAAGAAGTTTGCTTAAGTTAAGGAGGAGGGAGATTGGTCGGTAGTTGCTTATATTATTTGCCCCTGACTTTTTTGGTATTGGGAATATCTCGGCTATTTTCCATTTATTTGTTTAGATCAAAACAAGCATCATCCATCATAAACAAGCAATTGCTTAACTTCTTCGTCTATTTCAATAATTTTTTGGCAAAATTCGACGCGCACTGCAAATCCAGAAGATTAAAGATTAAGTCAACATAAGTTATCCGTTGTAATGACTGTCTACTAACTCCCATTTACGCGGATAAGTTTCGAGTCTAAGCGCTTGGATATGCCTGCATTGACGAAGCTACATACGCGGTTATGACCTAAACCCGAACATTTGGATCTCGATGATAAGGTCTTCGCGCTATACTTCCAGATTCGAGAAATATGTTTACCAGGCTAATATATAATAGTTCTTCTTCTCAGGGGAGTGCAGACAATGTCCCGCCCAAGCTCCCTTTGGATGGAAATGACGCACTGCAAAGCATGGTACCGCTGCACTTTCCAAATCCTTGTTCCATTATCCTAAGCATTCGTTTTAATAAATCTAAATAGTAAACATAAAAAAAGCTATTGCGTTTTGTTTTTTGTAGCACGATTCTTGCGCCGCTCTGTATCTTTACTGGGGGCTCAAAGATGGAGTGTGGTATTGGTTCAGGAATATTTTCTGAGACTCTTAATATATCTAGGTCTTTACGGCTCCCCTACTTTGCTAATATTCTTCAAGCTGATTTACTTGATATCAGTGAAGAATGCTAGTCAAACAAGATCCAGACCAGAACGGCTATTTATCACATACAGTTAGGCAGCGATCAAAGACTTGATCATTTTTCTCAATATGACGAAATGGATCTAGGACGAATTTCATTTATTTCTATGTCGTGTCCTTCGGTTTGTTCCTTACATTGCGAGCACTTCAGTACTAATTGGGGGACAGGGCTAGACTGCCGATGGTCGCCATTTGTACCTACCCAACTTACGAAATGCGTACCCTTCACTTTATCCCCATGGGTAAATTAAATTTTAGGCATAAGAACGGTAAAAGTATAAGCAGAACAAAGTATCCAGAAAATAATCGTAACAAGGGGATGTCCTATGGAATCGTTAAATGGATGAACTGCTAGAAAGTCTATGCTTTGCAAGGCAAACGCTGTATTAATTTTGCTGATGCTAGTGTTACAATAGAAGTAAGGAAGGTTGATATAATCTAAAGAGGTCTGGCAATTACTAGGAAATTGTGCCTAAAAAAGACAACAATAATTACCATTTATTAAGAATCAACTACTGCAACGCATGATATCAATGAAGTTAGCTTGCAAAGTAATCGGCACTCAGAAGAGGAAATATACGAGTATCTTCTAACTTGAAATAAAGGTAGATAAAAACTCCTCATTTCGAAATAACAGTCGGGAAAGCCACACAACCCCTTATGATATACACATAAGGGTTGCAAACCAAACATCCTCAGATGGTTGTGCATATTGTTGGTAAGACCAATGGTGCTTTTGTGGGGCACAAAAGAACACAACTATTAACAACTACGAAATCCGTAGAAAAGTTCAAATACAGACATGCATATATGCATTAGAGAAACAATGAGAATTTGCTCTAAGGCAGAAATGGACGTGCAGGTAAGAGCCATCCTTAGATTTGCCAGGATGGGTACTGCGAGTGGTTAATGCACGCATCTTAGATAAATAAAATTAACTTCTACTTCTTCAGTATTAAGTTTAATTGACATCTAAAGAGATGGCATAAGTAAAAGTATAATTCCGAGAAAGACTTCAAAACAGGGTTAAATAACAAGAAAGAATGGGAGGCGAAAAAATAAGCAACTCTCTTAATGCAAATGTCATCATATGATACGTAAACTAATGGATCTAGAACATCGCAAAGGGCTGGTGCAGGAATTTTTGAGTACAGAATTAAACTTTCTCTGTCAACGGCGCAGACCAAAAGCATTTTCAACATTGAAGTGAAAGCCTCGAGAAAATTTGCGGAACGAGATCTCGAAAGAAAATTACCGCCACCAATATATTGTCATCATGTCAGACAGCCAAGCGGCACTTAAGGCGTTAAGCTATTAGGCCATTAGATCTAAGCCGGAATAAGGGAACTGGAAATGCGGAATAGGGGAAAATGTGACGCCAAATAAAATCAGAACAGAAGAAGAGGCAAAAAGGTTAAAAATGTGGATAAAAGCAGGCAAAAATGCTTCTTGGGCGCTTTAAAACTTGCATCGACTGAAGCTGGAAATAATTAAATAATTAATGGTTTTTTAACTAGCCACTGTAAGCCGAGAAGACACACCTCAATATTATTGCCATTTGTATCCATTGTTCATTTTATTTCCATTAGGTTTTGAAATTATCTTAATTTTCAGGTTTCTTGTATTTAAGGTTTTTTTCAACCTAAATTAAGAATTCACCGAATGTTAGTACTATAAAAGACCATAGGTCTTACTTGTACAATGCACATTAACTAATTAGATTCAATTGAATATTCTTGGCCTGGTTAGCAGGGCTACGTGCAGATTCTGCTATACTTATGAATGAGAAAGCCCCAGACCACATATTTTTATTTCTCAGGGGAAGAGCTGTTATGAATTTAGCCCTAGATAGAGGTACATTAGATCTTAAGGTTGAACCCAACTTGGACGAAATGTTCAATTCAGAGATTTTCTCCTTAGCCGTACTACGCGAATGTGGAATGCTTTATCCGACTCTATATGTCCCTCCCACTATGATATTCCATTCAAAGCCAAAATTTTAAGGGTAGTCACAATACCTTGAGCGTGCGCGAAAAGTTATATAAAAAAGCAAACTTCGATTAATTCCTTCAAGATCGCTTGATTACATTGAAAATTTGATTACCATGTGGCTTGATTGCAAATGAAAAATGACAGAAGTTCAAAGACTTTAAATATGCAAGTCATATTGACTTTTAATTTAAATCATTGTACGGGGTATAGAAGTTCGTTCCAGTAGTATTTTTGACGATGTCGGTAGTACAATGCACATTCTCAATACCTTCGTTTTGAAAACTTTTAGTTGTCTCATGGAAAACCGTACGGGAATTAGACTGCTGGCTCAGTTCGGTAATTCTCTCTCTCCATCAGTCGCCCAGCTGGATTTTCTAAGAACGTGTTTTGCTTGAGGATTGGAACATAGTATCTCCTCAAAGTGGATTCCCAGGTACTTTACGCTTCGTTTGATTTGCCAATGTTCATCCGTATCCGGGAGTTGGTGGGATATTTTTCTACATTTTGCTGCTGGCTGGTTTCGTCCGGAGTTGCATGATGGTCTTCTAAAGCATATCAGTTAACACTTGAAAGCGTTGATTAAGATTCCCCCACTTTCTGTAGTACTGAAAAAGTCTATGAATGTGGGCTTCAACTTCCTGCTCAGATATCAATGGTCATTTCGATCTATATCTAGTAGTAGCGAAAAGAAGGTTTTCGTAGTTGTCAGGGATGGGTTGATCGGAGGTCAGTATTCTGTACAAGATGAGCCCAAGTTCCGACCCTTGGCCAATTTCAGATCTGATGTTCATGACTGTAACGAGGCGTTCCATGCTACACAATTTTCTTCATTACTTTCGCAGCTGACATCTGACATCTGACACCTGAGCCTTTTTGATTAAATAGCATAAAATAAAAAATAAATTTGGTGGTGCAACAGCTCGGAGTGAACCAGGACCTAGTGACTTACAATTCTCAATCATTCCTGTGTGCGTGTTACCAGGAACGGAGGGGACCTACAATTTTCTGCGGATTCCGAACGGCTAATGAGCAGCACTTTCCATGACAAGAGGTACTGTTGGAGAATTTGTAAATTCCTCGCAAGAGGCAGTACACCCCTTGCAGCGGTTGAGAATCGAACTCGAGACCTTCCGCATGACAGTCCAACGCACTAACCATTATACCAAGGGGTACCATCATCATCATCATCATCGGCTCGACAACCGGGTTCCGGTCCTGGCCTGTTTCAACAAGTCTCTCCACCTATCCCGGTCTCTAGCCGACGCCATCCAGTTGCGCACCCCAAGGCTTCGGGCGTCCTGGTCTACGCCATCTCTCCAGGCGCAAGCATGGTCTACCACACTGTCGTCTACCATAGAATGTACCACAAAGAACTTTCCGAGCAGGTTCCTCTTCCCTCATGCGAGCTAGGTGCCCTGCCCACCAGAGTCTACCGAGCTTAATTTTTGTCACGATATCTGCTTCAAGGTAGACTGCGTACAGTTCATGATTGTACCGTCTCCGGAATCGTCCTTCCTCACATACGGGGCCTACAATTCTCCTTAAGACTTTTCTCTCGAACGCAGCTAAGAGGTCGGAGTGCCTTTTGCTAAGCACCCAAGTCTCGGATCCATATGTGGGTACTGGCAGGACCATGGTCCTGTACAGCAGCAGTTTTGAAGTTATGGTGAGATTTCTGGATTTGAAGAGCTTTGACAGACTATAGTAGGCTCTGTTGGATTTGAGAAGCCGCCCGCGTATTTCTTCTTCTATATTGTTATCGGCTGCTACTATTGACCCAAGGTATTTAAAGGATTACACCACTTCAAATTCGTGCTCCGCAACCTTGATTGTTTGACCAACTGTTCCTCTCGCATTCGACGCCACCATGTACTTTGTTTTACCTTCACTAATGTGCAGCCCCAGATTTTGTGCCGCCTGCTCGATCTGGATTAAGGAATCGTGTAAGGCTTGTTCGGTTCTTCCGATGATGTCGATGTCGTCTGCGTAAGCCAGTAACTGGCTGGACCTGTTGACGATGGTCCCTCTTGTTGCCGTGCCAGAGTCACGGATTGCTTTCTCCAACGCCAGGTTGAAGAGGAGGCAGGCCAAACCGTCCCCTTGTCGGAGTCCATTAAAGATGTTGATTGGTCTGGATAGCAATCCGGCTATTTTTACTTGGCTTGTTACGTTGGTCATGGTCAACCTACAAAGTCGTGTCAATTTATTTGGGATGCCGAATTCTCTCATGGCTTTGTAAAGTTCTACCCTGGCTATGCTATCATAGGCGGCCTTAAAGGGGTACCACCAGTAGCAAATATCCAAAAATAACGTCACTTCTTCTACTACTCTCATACCACAGAACATTAAGTCATCATTAGTAATATTACTTCAACCTGAAAGTCAGCCGATCGCTAGCAAATTTTGAATTTAAGCACGTGAAAAATGTAAACAAATTCGAATTTACATTCATCGGCCTTACAGCTCAGATTCAGTTTTGATCCAAATATAGCATAGTAGGAACAAAAACAAGTCGTTCGGCAACGGTTCCGTCTTGGTCAATATAAATTAATTTCCACCAGGGCTTTGTACCTGCTGATCTACCAAAGAGTTTTGCCTGTTCTTGACACCTGGGGCTTTGTACGCGCCGATCTACCAGAGCTTTCAGCCACCCGTGTGCCACCAGAGGCTTTGTACCCGTCGATCTACCATAGCGTTCAGCCGTCCGTTTGCCACCAGGAGCCTTGTACCGGCTTATCTATGAGCGCGTTTAGCTTGCTGCTTCAGTGCAACTACGCCCTTAGTAAATGCTGATGTTCTGAATAGCAGTGGGGCGTAGTACCTGTCCACTGTTGCCAGAATTAAGTGAAGCCAGTTTTGTAGTACCCCTTGGCATAATGGTTAGTGCGCTGGACTGTCATGCGGAAGGTCACGAGTTCGATTCTCAGCCGCTGTAAGAAAGTTTTTTCAGGGGTGTACTGCTTCTTGCGAGGAATTGACAAATTGTCCAAGAGTTCCTCTTGTCATGGAAAGTGCTGCTCATTAGCCTTTCGGAATCGGCAGAAAATTGTAGGTCTCCTCCGTTCCTGGTAACACGCACACAGGAATGGTTGAGAGTTGTAAGTCACTAGGTCCTGGTTCACTTCGAGCTTTTGCACCACCAAATTTATGTATTTATTTAGTTGTTTTTGAGACGGTTTTTGAAGATGATAGTTATGATAATATGATGATGATAACTGACTGTGAGAGTGAGCTCCTTTATAATGAAGTTGGACACCACATAGGGAACAGTCGACTTCGTTGGCTTGGAGTTATTGATGATATCTGTTATATCCTCTATGGTGATCAGATTCGGGCTGTCAATCGGGTGGCTTACCATATTGGTATCACTTAATGTTCATCTATCCAGGTTCTCCGTCAGAGTTTGTTGAATCGGTTCCTTAAATTTGAGCTGCCTCAAGAAAGATTGGATCGGCTGATGGGTTGGGCCGAAATTTTCTTCAAAATAGTTTGAAAATTTTTCAACTTTGTCCTGTGAGGTTTTCACTTCTTCACTATTGGTGATGATAATTATTGCTGGCATTGAAGATTTCTATCCAATCAGTTTGTTGATAGTTTTAAAAGCATCAGGAACAGGTTTTATTGACTATAACTCTCTTCTAAAAATTGTTGTTGTTTTGGATTGAGATGGAATTTCTAAACAATACGATGACGCACTATAGTTCACTGCATACTGTGCGGTATTTGATTTTGAACATATTCATCTGCCGTTTGTAGATCCTTTGAAGATGTTTTCTTAATCTCTGTCCTTACTAATACCGTCCATAGTATTGTTTTAGACAAAAAAAAATCTTTCAACATCGGTCGGTAACAGAATTTGAAAAAGAAACCGCCAACCCAAAAATTTCTGGTAATGACTTTAAAAATTTTTCCGATTTTGAATTAAAGGTCTTTCTCATTAAGGTTCTATAAATTATTTCCGAATTCAGCCCGGTCCGGGTTGATTTTAGAAAATAATATTTTTTTTAGCCACCCTAAGCAACAGCATTAAATCAATTAATTTGTAGAAAACCATCTTTTCCTAATAAAAATGGATTAATTATCATAATTGTTCTCATTAGCGTTAAACAATTGAATGGCAATGGTCATTGAGTTAAGAACAAATATAAATATAGCAATTAAGGCTAAAAATAATATCATACATTTGTAGAGGACACACAGTGATAATGCTTACTAGACACCTAGTTGCCTACCTACTATGCATGTGTGGGTTTTTATAATGGGATTATTTTAATTTATGTTATTATATTTGCGAAAATGTAGCTTTGAAAGCAGAAAATAACAAAAATATGTACGCGACTCGAATTTCGTATGAACTTAATTCAATTATTTTATTATAAACACACTAGCTGTATCACACGTCATGATTCGAATACCGAACTGGAAATTGTTACAAATTTTATTTTTTCTCGGAAACGGAGATAATGATTTACATTGAATTTCATGGTTGAAATGGTTTTGAAAAAGAATCTGTGTTTTTGTTGCTTTTCCGATCAATGAAGATGATTTTCTGTAAGTCGTAGGCTTAGTTTCATAATACACAAGTGACTCTTAATTCTCCCAAAATGACCCCTTAAGTGTAATTCCCTCTGACTCTGAAACATGACCATAAATTCGTAAAAGCTAACCATGGATATGTGATTCATGAAGTGATTCCCACTATATAATTGTGGATGCTGTAATTGGTGAAGATAAATGCATGGAAAGATATCGCAGTTGTCTAACTCTAATGGTTGATGAATACGTTGTATTGATATGTGGACTCCATTGTGTCGAAAAACCCATTATCCGATGGAGAGTTTGTTTTGAGGTGTTCTTCGAAGTGGTCATGGACTGTTGAGCCTTTTGTTCGAAAGATATAACCTCGACATTGGCGATGGTGATGATTTTTGAAAATTTGAATACATTTTCGGGGATCTTTAACAATAAAAAAATGATCAAAATCGGTGTAACGGTTTTTGAGAAAATCAAAAACAGAAAAATGGTTCCATGGAGGGACCCTTAATAACCATTTTTCTGAAATTTTGTTCAACCATTACCTAGATTCAACTAAATGATTTTTTTTGTATTTTTAGTTTTTAAATCTGTCGAACAGTTTTTGAGAAAAAAAATATTTACAAAATTTCGAAAAAAATTTATATGGCAGGTACCGATATTTTTGTTCCTGAAAAAAAAAAAAAAAAAAGGTGTGGGGGAAAAAATTTAAAATGATATCTACGAAGCTTAAAGAAAACCGGCCTACCCATTTAGGCTGTAGTCGAACATACAGACAGAATTGCGAGACCCACTTTTTTAGTCTTCGCTATCATCGTAATGTCAACTTTGATCAATATCCCGAGTTCGATTTTTCTTGCGAATGCATTACTTGCCTTATATAGCACCTATAAGTCGCAAGTAAAAATCATTTTAAAGTCTACTTCAATCTACTTCACTTTTTTCTTGAAATCTACTTCTACTTCAATCTACTTCACTTTTTTCTTCAAATCTGTTTAATTTTTTTTTTCAGAAGTAGCACTTAATGCTGGTACTTAGTAATAAAGAGAATATTTAATTATGTTGCTATGTGACAACAATAAGCGGAGTAAGAAAAATAAATTCAAAAATCTCAATAACACTGCGATTCAAGAACCCAAGCATATTGATCAAGCATCAGAAGAACTCAGGGTGATTCTTAGTAACTCGAGAAAGGTTGTCCACTGAAACATATAGGGAAAGGAAAAAAGAAACCACCCTGGTGGACGGTAGAACTCGGTAACTTGAGTAAAGAAACAAGAAGACTTTTCAATGCTGCCAAAAACACTAGAAATGAGGATGACTGGGAAGTATATAAAACCAGTCAACGAAAATTTAAAGCAGAAACGCAACCGCGAAACGAAGCTCATGGAGAACTTTTTGCAGTGAAATCGAAGGGACAAACGAATCGGCTAGACTAAGGAAAATTCTTTCCAAGGATTCAATCCCTTTAGGATCTCTTAAAACGCCCACTGGGTGCTGGACAGAGTCCTGCAATGAGACTCTTGAGCACCTGATAAATACTCACTTCACGGGTATGTTCCTTTATCATGGCGCGAAGTCAAAGTGGTTTTCATTCCAAAAGCTGGCAAGCCCAGTCATACAGAAGCAAAAGATTTCAGGCCAATTAGTCTGACATCGTTTATTCTTAAAACGTTTGAAAGACTGATAGACCTACATATTCGTGGCACTCTGAAACTGGTTGATTTATCCCCAGCTCAGCACGCCTACACAAAGGGGAAGAGTGTAGAAACGGCACTTCACAGCGTCGTTAGCACGATTGAGAAGACATTGAGCGACAAAGAATATACCCTTGCTGCGTTTCTCGATATTGAAGGAGCCTTCAACAACGTGAACAATAAAGCGGTAGAGGCAGCTCTAGTAGACAATAAAATCGATAATTCGATAATACGTTGGGTTATGTGCATGCTAAAGAACAGGCAAATTAACTCAGAACTTGCAGGGATACAGATGAGAGTGTCCACATCCAGGGGCACCCCACAGGGGGGAGTTCTCTCACCACTCCTTTGGGTGCTGGTTATGAACACAATTCTCATTAATTTAAAACACTGTGGTGTAAAGATAGTAGCCTACGCTGACGATCTTGCGTTATTAGCTACAGGTAAATTCTTACCCACTATCAGTGAACAGATTGAATACGCCCTTTCTAAGGTTAATAGATGGACTAGAAAGTGCGGCCTGATGGTTAACCCGTCAAAAACAGAATTAGTCCTCTTCACAAATAAAAGGAAAATACCAAACTTCAGAATACCTTCAATTGAAGGCACCCCGCTGAAGATTTCAGATCATGCAAAGTATCTTGGTGTGATTCTAGATAGGAAATTAAACTGGAGTCTTAACACTAAGGAAAGAGCGAAAAAAGGAATGATTGCATTCTACTCCTGTAACAGAATCTTTGGGAAATCCTGGGGACCTAGTCCAAAAATTATCAGGTGGATGTATTTGGCGATAATCAGACCAATACTAACCTATGGTAATTTGGTATGGTGGAATGCAACGGAAAAAAGCACGAACCTCAAAACTCTGGCAAAAGTACAGAGACTCGCGTGCATTGGGATTACGGGTGCCATGAGATCCACACCAACTGCAGGGTTGGAGGCGATACTCAACCTGAAACCCCTAGACCTTTTCGTACAAGAATCCGCAGCATATAGTGCCTTAAGGCTAAGCCAGACTAATACCTGGAAAAACAGCGCAATAGGACATGCTCAAATTCTTCAGAAATACTTGGGTGATAGTATCATTACAGATTATACAACACCCGAGCTTGACTTTTATAAACCATTCCAAACTGCCTTTCCAAGCAGAGAAGAATGGCTGAACAACCAACCCTACACCAGTGAATCAGAAATAGCAATCTATACTGATGGCTCCAAAATGGACACAGGTGTTGGTGCAGGCTTTTTCTCAGAACCTCTTGAGCTAAACAACTCACTTAGGCTCCCGGATCATAGCAGTGTCTTCCAAGCGGAGGTCCTGGCAGTGACAACAGCTGCTAGACAGGTATCAATGATGGCGATACCACGGGCTGATATCACCTTTTACATTGACAGCCAAGCGGCAATAAAAGCGATTTCTGCCACTGTGATAAAATCGAAGCTTGTCTCTTGCTGTCGCGAAGAGCTTAAGGTTCTTGGCACGCAGCACAATATTAGACTCTGCTGGGTACCGGGACACAGCGGCATACCAGGTAATGACAATGCCGATGAGTTGGCAAGACAGGGATCAGCGCTCGACGCTAGTCAAGCAGAGATGGTAAACATCCCACTCTGTAACATTAAACAGAAAATTTCAGACATAATCCTAAGGAAATCCAATGAAAGGTGGAATCTACTTGACACCTGTGATACTACTAGAAAAATATGGCCCTGCTTTAAAAAGCAGAGAACTGACAAAATTATACAACTTAGTAAGAAGTCCCTTCGCTCTCTTACGAGCATAATCACCGGACATAATTCATTGAAATACCATAAATTTAAAATGAAACTAAGTATAGATGACCTATGCAGAGGATGTGGTGATGAAGAGGTACATGAAGACACATCACACTTTCTCTGTCATTGCCCGTCACTATGCCACCAGAGAAGGAAATGGCTTGGTAGCTACTTCTTTGATAATCTAGAAGATATTTCTAATATTTCAGGAATACACATATTGAATTTCGTCAATGCTTCAAAATGGCTTGACTGATTAATAGAATACATAGGTTTTTTCAGGAAAGAGTGATAACACTCACGGGTAACACAATGGATCTACATTGATCTAAGTGTGACAATAGCAACATTAATTGTCAGCCCAACAACCTAACCTAACCTAAGAAAAATAAATGAGTCAGGTGTTTGCGACACCCCGACAAGCAGAATCAAGGTATGGGAAATGAAAATCATATTTACCTATTTGATGTTGTTTAGTAATTTATGAATCTACATATGTATGAGACTAGGAAGATGTTTATGTATGTGTTTATATTGTATATGTTCATATACGTATATACTCGTATGTACTCGTATAATATTCTATTTGATTTCAAATTTTCAATTTTGTAAGAAAATCTAATATTTATTATCTGTAGACCACGAATCCTAAGCCAATGCTCCAAATATATATTCTTTTTGTAAAAAAATCTAAATACAACATATGACTATTTGTCTGATATCATAAATTTATTGATAAACATATTGAAATTTAAGAAATATTCTAGCTGAAAGCCTGGTGGCTAGGGCTATATAATTTAAGTTAATATGTAATTTATTATATATTAATTAATTATTAATTAATAATAAAATAAAAAAAAAAAATAAAGAAATATTCTTTAGTTTGTGATTGCAGATTTTTATGAATCGTGTGGGAAACGATCAAGTTCATTCGAGTTTATTCATCTACCCATATATTTTAAAACCAACAGTCGATAAAGTTTGATGATATCTGTAATCAGTTAGCAAAAATCTGAACCTTCGGTTCAATCAATGACATTCGATTCAATTCAATATTGATAGAAAAGTTAAGGTATTGCAGCGATGATGATGGTGGGGAAAATTCGACATAAGTGTGGTGAGTTTAAACATATTAAAGAGCTCACTATATCGTCAAA
Organism: Philhelius festivus; assembly: GCA_963931855.1. NCBI lineage: Eukaryota > Metazoa > Arthropoda > Insecta > Diptera > Syrphidae > Philhelius > Philhelius festivus. The sequence goes on from OZ007556.1 coordinate 116,804,955, forward strand.
TGGCTGACAACATCCATTTCATGTAGTGGATTTTGAATGAGATCTCTTTTAAGAGAAATCGTAAATAGATTATGACGACAAAATGCATAAATAAAGAGAACACATACATATGTAAGTTCGTGGCGTTTTCTGTCATGGAAGTGTTTCCGGAGAGTTTTTCTACGCCGATTTTGACCAGTGAATGGAATTTGTATCACACCTATTCTTAAAAAAATCAATAATGATTTTTAAAATAAAAAGTTTAATCCCTTGGTTAAAAATGCGGCCAGGAAAAGTGCCTTCCGGAATCATTTCCATCGCCATATTGGGAACTCTCTCTCGCACGAAATGTCGGCTTTGATGTGGGTTGCCGACAGGCTATATAAGCCAGGATTGCCAAATCTCGCTCTTCTTTGGTGTTAAAGATTTTGTGTGGTCCGCTTCGTTCGTCGGGCAGTTTGAAAAAGAGAAAAAACAAATATTAAATCCTTCGACATCAGACCTTATTTAAGTTTATTCAAAATTAAAATTTAAATACAGTTTTACATTTCAATGACTTTATATTCGGCCGCGAATATTTTATTACTTAAAATACGTAAAATAAAAAAAAATAACCTATTGCCTATGTGTACAAAAAAAAAGCCATCAAAAATCCATCCGCCTGCCCACAAATCTAACTTACATGTGTACATCATTTGGCGCGTAATCTTAAATTGATTAAATAATATCAAAAAAACAAAAAAATCATGTGCATTTTGTCCCATTAATTGAGCCCAAAAGACCCTTCTAAAGGAGAAAAATCTGAGACGAACTACAAAAAGCGAGTCCCCTAAAATCGCAAACCGAAATTCAGGTCACCCAACACCAAGTTGGCCCAAGCCGATCCAAAAGCCCCAAAGTGGTATCGCAGTGGGCATTCATGTATACCGGGAAGAGTTACAGACAGACTGTACCCCAAAAAAATTCATCGACAAACACCGTATACACAAAAAAAGGCTACTATCCTAAACCTTTGAACTCCTACGTCACGAGCTATATAAAAAGGAGCACCTTTAACCAAAAATCTACAGTCAAAGCTCCCAACTTAACATCTGTACCCAGCATCCCTACCCCCATCATCGTTCCTGCATCTTTAACCTCATCAGATATCCGATACCATCAGTTATATAATAGACCTTGAACATTAAAATAGTTTTTATTCCTACCTTCATTAACTTTATTTCACCAATCTTCTTCTCAGTTCACCACATTTGATAAAGTGTTTAGTGGTACATAAAAAATAAATATTACAAAAAAAAAATTATTACAAGTAAAAGACTTAGTTTTGTTCACTTGTGTTATCGAAAGGCAAGGTGTAGTGATCTCATTTGATGCTGTTCAAGTTTATATTTACAGTTAAGTACGAGACCACAAACCTATGAAGCGGTGCACCACCTCAAGGGGAAATATTTGAAAGCTGTGGTAAGTTTTTTCCTAATCTTTATTGAACGATTGAACAGATAAATCATTGCGCTTCACCACCTTCAAATTAAACAGATAACAGAAGAAAATTGTATGTAAGTCAATATCGTACCTACAGGCGAGTTATGATATAAATCTCAAAGAGAGAACAAAATGTAAATGGAATGTGGCGAATTTTGAAGCTATCCTATTATTTCTTTCTAATATTTATTTAAAGCACAACACTTATTTTACTTTTCAATTTTATAAAAGAATCAAAAGGAAACATATTAGTAAATAGGCATTAAAATTAAATCTATATAGGTACTGGAAAAAAATAAATTGTGAAATTAAAGTAATATTTACATTTGCAGACCACGCATTATATGTGTGTAATCATCTCTCTCACTCCCATTAGCTATATCTATACCCGATCGATACATACAAATTATCTTTATTGACATCGGTATAGCTGGCGAGAAAAGTTTTTTTTGTTCTCTGCGAGAAATTCAAAATTCTTTTAATTTTTTTTATATGAACAAAAATGATATATTAACATAAAATAAATAAGACAGGAAAAAATGTACTATGATAGTTAGATTTACATAGAAAAGAAATACTGCAATAATGAATTGAATCGATTTTGATTGATTACAACGATCGATTGTTGGTTATACATTTTATACCTTTTTTTTTGTTTTCTTTTGAGTTTATCTTCGTATACATCAATATTAAATTTACCTAGTGCTTAGCTTAAGTTACTCCTTTCTTATCGATTTTTGTTAGGATTAGTCTAATTAGTTTGAATAAAAGTGGCCAAACATTGTTTTAAAAGAAATAAACCTTTTTTATTTTTACCGCAGATGGAAATATTCTTGGGGAAGTTTTCTTCTTTCTGTATTTTTTTTTTGAAATTTCTTAGGATGCAGTCGGTTTAAGTGACGTCATAGGTGGATGTGTCAAAAGGAAGGAGAAGGTAATCTGAGGATAAGCGAAGACAATTATGAGAAGGGAATGAAGTTTACGCCTTGATATATATTTTTCATTTTGATTTTAGTTATAATTTGATTGGGTTAATTATGTAACAGTGATATTTTGAAAGTATTTTTATCCAGATTTGGGACTGTTATATAAATCGAGGGCATAACAGTCATGGTAGTATCCTTTGCGATACGTGGGTGGGCTACCCCTCAGAGAGCAATTTCACCTCGCGCTCTCCTCACTTGGAAGTTTGGATGTTTTTATGATGGTATACTGACAGGACGAATTTGGGCTCCTTTGATTTGAACCCGAACTTTAATTTTTAAACATTATCCGGCATGTGAATTTACGTAACGACCGTTCAGCGTTGCGATGGCAAGAACCTCCCCCGTCCGACGAGCTAGGATGAGCACAAAGCTAGCATGCCACGCCGTTTCGTAACCTGAACACCCTTTTCTTTCTGCTGCCAGGGTCGGCCCACTGTACCTGTAAGCAGGGGGTCGTAATGGTGGTAATGGAGGGAAAGGTTATAAGGATTTCTTGATGGACTAGTTTCCAAATGTGCTGACGTGATTTTGTGTTCTAGGGGTTGTAGCACCACTGGTTTAGGAGAAATGGAACAGTCCATCGAAAGTTCTTGCGCCGACAACACCTCGGACCGTTACAGGTGGCGCCCAACGTGGGGCCCGATTCGTCCTGAAAAATACCATCGTTAGAAGTTAAGAAGATTAGTATAAAAACATATCTTGATTAAAATTTTAATATTTTTCTCTCAGAGATAGTTTTTGTCTACAACGAAATTTCGCTGCTATTATTGAGTTTTATGTATACAGATGAATGATTTTATATTTTTTTATTGTGAGAGTCAAAGCGGTGTTTGGACGTCCAGTAAATGGGTAAGAAGTTTTTTCCCTATTTAGGCTGTTGCGACAATCATCTCCTGATTCGAAACCAATACCAAACTTTAACTATTTCCAAACATGTTTTTTTGAATCCGTACTTTTGGGCCAGCCGAAATTATTGTTGTTCAGAGTATTGTTTTGGATTGTGTACCCCATCGGGACGAAGCAATGACGACCGATATTATGAGCTCTGGAAGCAACGTACTATGTCAGCTGCGAGTTGTTTAGTTTCCCAGTTTTTTTTTTCATAAATTACATCTGTATGCAGGTTAATTTTAGTAGTATTTCTGTTAAACACATATTTTTCAGCTTCCATATAAATTATCAAGTGAGTTAAAGGCAAAACCTTCTTTTGCAGTCTTCAGATTACTTTTTATTTTTTTTTCGTCACATCCGCCAGACAAATTTATGAAACATTTTTTTTCCAAACATACATAGTTAAAAGATTTATTTTGTATTCCTTTTTTTTGCTTTATAATTTCCGTATCAATTTCAAATAAAGTTGAAATTTTCAATTACCTTTTGATACTCGTTTCTTTTGCAAACAATTTTTCATATATTGTTTTTCTTTTATTTTTTATATTCATTTCGAGTTTCCTATTTTTCATTTCTAGTTTCTATTTTCGTTATTTTCTCTTTTTTCCCCAACGGTATTGATTTAAGAAATTATTGCGTTTATTATTTTACATTTTTGGTGGTCCTAGTTTAGTTTTTCGTATTCGTAGAGTCTGTTGGATTTGTGGTTTGTAAGATAACCTTATGTCTTCAGCTGAAACCGGTAAGATATATAACTTACGTTCAACTCGTGGCGGCGGTTTAAGTCCAAATAATCTTGGATCTATTCAAAATATTCGAGGTCGCGGAATCTGTCAAAGCAATCGTCGTCGAGGGTCTAGCCAAAATACGCGTGGACGGGGATCTAGCCAAAGCACTAGCCAAAGCACTCGCGGTCGCGGACCCAACGATATCTTTCATAGGCGTGGGTCCAACAACTCTCTTCATCGAGCAGCCATGGCTAACAATAACGATGATCCTGATGTTACAGGTTTAGGAACGAAGGAACCCTCTATTGTAGCTCCTAGTGTAGTTCCTCCTGAAAATGTGGAAGGCAACACAGCAGATTTAGCAACTGGCTCTCAAGCTTACGTAGAAAATAGGGGTAGTTTGTCTCTAGGTACTCAACTTCCAAGCATTCGAGACGAAATAGATTTGCCAGCTTATATTCAGGGTCTTGTTACTGCGTCGATAGGCGTGGCTAGGACAGAAGATTTGCAGGTGATTCGAAAAGAATTGCAGACAAACAGGGCCGAATTAAAAAGGCAAGTAGCCGAGATCATCCGGGAAACGTTGAGGGAAAACACCGCCACCCCCTCTGTTCAAAGCGAATACGATGTTCGCAGACGACCACCTTCGACTGTAGCCCCCAATCCTGCTGCACAAAGTCAGTTTGGCATACCTGACTCTGCATCGAGAGTTAGCCACACCAATCTTAATCCTGATGCCGATGAATTTCTATCAAGAATGAGAAATATGAATTTTGATAACACGTCCGCTAGGCAAACACAAGATAGTAATTTACGATCAAATTTTTCTTTAAATCCTACATTCAAAGGTCTTAGTTACCATAAATGGGGTTTAAAGTATGACAATCTTAATATGACTGTGGATGAATTCATCTTTCGATTAGAGAGATTAAAAGATTGCTACGGTGCTTCATGGCAAGAAATTGTGTTAAATTTCCACCAATTCGTAAGTGGGCAGGTTGAAACGTGGTATTGGGTCTTCCTAAAAACGAATCCAAGAGTTGATTGGCCTGGACTCCGTTTTTCGTTAATGGAACAGTTTCGTTCTCTTGAGACGGATGCCGAACTTTCAAAACAACTTTATGATCGTCGTCAAAAGCCTAATGAAACTTTTGATGAATTTTTCATGGCCATTCAGAAGCTGAATACTAGATTACTTTGTCCAAAGCCAAATAACGAACTCATTCTTCTTATAAAACAAAATGTGCATAGTCGTATGGGAGAATTGTTGTTGACGTTTCGGACTCAGAGTCTTAATGAAATGGCGTATGTTTGTCGGAATATGGAAAAATACATAAAAGAGCAAAACGATAGGAACAAAATTCGAAATTCCATAGCTCCACCATTCCGTAGAAACTTAAATGAAATTGAGGCTTCAGATGAGTTCATAGCGTCGGCCACAGAAACGGTTGAAGCTCTACAGACACCAAGAGACAGTACTAACTACACCTGCTGGAACTGCAGGAAAGTAGGCCACGGTTATATGGAGTGTCCAACTCCCCAAAGATCCTTGTTTTGCTACCGCTGTGGAAAGGAAGGTACAACTTCTCCTCAGTGTAAAAGCCTAAAATGTACGGAAAACTTACGGAAGAGCAATCCTTCAACCGGGATGGCTTGCTCTCGGAACCAGAAACCGGAAAATTAGATTTGACCAATTCCGAATACAAATTTAAACCTCAAACCCCAGATGTTGTAAAAATTGTTCAGATATTGGAAAGACCAAACATTATAGAGAAAATAGAATCGAAATTACCTACTGGACAGCCCAAAATTGTACATCCGTTAAAAAGCTTACACGAACGTCAATTAGAATATTACGCAGCCAGAGATAGGATATTCGGTAGTCCAAAATTACCTATTTCTAAGAGAATTGCTAGGATAAGAAATCGTATGAAAAACAGGAAAAACGCTTTAAAGAGTATAGAAGCAACAACTTTGCATTGTTCGGATGATCCTCGCCCTTACGCCAATGTAAAGATATTTGGTGAAAGCATGCTAGGTTTGCTAGACAGCGGTGCTAGCATTAGCTGTTTGGGCGAAAATGGCGATGATTTTCTGGACAAACACAAAATTAATATCACACGTTTCTTATCAAATGTCCGAACTGCGGATGGTCGCAACCAACCTATCACAGGGAAATTCATATCAGATATTACCTATAAAAATGAAACCAAAAAGCTAGAGTTATATATAGTTCCTTCGCTACAACAGAAATTGTATCTAGGGATTAACTTCTGGAAAGCATTCAATATCGCTCCTCATTTAATTTCGGAAATTTCTCCAGTAGGAACTCAGATAAATAATGTTTCTTCAGAAATGCGTGAACTATCGGGAGAAGAATTCAGTAAACTACAAACAGCCATCAGTATGTTCCCGTCCTTTGCCACTCTTGGCTTAGGTCAAACCACACTGGAGGAACATGAAATCGACACAGGGAATGCCGAACCGATAAAACAAAGACACTATCCTGTGTCTCCAGCGGTTCAAAGGTTATTATATGAGGAATTGGATCGTTTACTTGAAATGGGAATTATCGAAGAGAGCAATAGCCCATGGAGCTCTCCGGTAGTCTTGATACGAAAACCGGGTAAAAATCGGATGTGTCTTGACTACAGGAAGGTAAACGAAAAGACGAAGAAAAGTGCGTATCCTTTGCCTCATATACAAGCTTTGATAAGTCGTATTTCAGATACACACTACATTTCCAGTGTGGACCTGAAAGACGCCTTTCTGCAGATACCGCTGGAGAAGTCTTCACGGGAAAAGACAGCGTTCACCGTACCCGGCAGGCCTCTGTACCAATTCAAGGTAATGCCCTTTGGCCTTTGCAATGCACCGCAACGTCTTTGCAAATTGATGGACAAAGTGGTACCTCATGAATTAAAAGAAAATGTTTTTGTTTACTTGGACGATCTTCTGATAGTCACACGCACCTTTGAGGAACATATTCGTTATTTAACCATCGTCGCTGAAAAACTCAAAGCCGCAGGTTTAACAATTAACCTTGAAAAATCTAAGTTTTGTTTCAAGGAACTAAAATTCTTAGGGTATATTATCGGCGATGGTTGTCTTAAGACCGACCCTGCAAAGGTTTCTGGCATTAGAGATTTTCCTGTTCCCCAAAATCAGAGACAAGTTCGTAGGTTTCTTGGAATGTCTGGGTGGTATCGCAGGTTTGTGAGAGATTATAGTTCCCTTGCTGCCCCCATCACAAATACACTAAAAAAGAACACGAAGTTCGAATTCACTAAGGAAGCATTAGAGTCCTTTCAAAAAATTAAGGATATACTAACATCAAAACCCGTTTTAGTGAATCCCGATTATACCAAGCCATTTGTCATTTTGTGCGATGCTTCGTCGACCGGCGTTGGAGGCGTATTATGTCAAAAGGATGACGAAGACAATGAACGCCCCATCTTTTTCTATTCGCACAAATTGAACAAAGCGCAGTGTAATTATAGCGTCACTGAACGGGAGTGCTTGGCCGCGGTTATGAGCATACAACAATTTCGTCCCTATGTAGAAGGATACCACTTTAAAGTAGTGACCGATCATGCTAGTTTAAAGTGGTTGATGAGTCAAAAGGACCTCAGCGGTAGATTAGCTCGGTGGAGTCTGAAACTTCAAGGCTATGACTTCGATATCGAGCATCGTAAAGGTTCGCAGCATGTCGTGCCAGACGCTCTGTCAAGAGTTTTTGCAGCCGACGAGTTGAATCTTGATGCCGTGTCGGATGAATATCCTTCTGATGTGCTGCACGTAGATCTAACAGACCCTAGTTTTAAATCTGAGGAATATGTTCAGATCATCGACACCATCACAAAACAAAGAGAACAGCTGCCGGACCTTCAAGTCTCGGACAATTTCGTGTACAAGAAGGTCCATCACAGCACAGGGAATCCCATACAGGATGACATAAGTTGGAAGCTATGGATTCCGTCGCAGCTGACTACCAAACTGATTACTTTGGCTCATCGGCCACCAAGGGCTGCGCATGGTGGTTTAGGTAAAACCCTGCATAGGTTGCGACAGCAATTCTTTTGGCCGAAAATGGCTGCACAGGTAAAGTCTTATGTGAATAGTTGCGAAATTTGCAAGACGTCAAAAGCTTCGAACCAGATTTTACGACAGCCAATGGGAAAGGCTTTTGAAGTGGAACGCCCGTTTCAACATATCTATATGGACTTCCTTGGGCCATACCCTCGATCCAAAAAAGGCAACATCTATATAATTATCGCTCTAGATCAGTTAACTAAATTTGTGGTTATTAAAGCCTTCAGATCTGCCACGTCGGAAACAGCAGTTAAATTCTTAAATGAAGATGTTCTATGCATGTTTGGTGTACCTGAATCTATTTTAACTGATAACGGTAAACAATTTATCAGCACAAATTTTTCGAAATTATTATCTACGTATGGCATTCAGCATGTGAAAACTGCTTCATATGCTCCGCAAGCTAATGCTAGCGAGCGTGTAAACCGCTCCATTCTTGCTGCCATTAGGTCTTACATAGGAGATGATCAAAGAAATTGGGATGAACACCTTCCCGCTATCACCTGTGCTCTCAGAACAACTACACATTCTGCTATAGGTATGTCTCCTTATGAGGCTTTGTTTGGCCTGAAAATGGTTGAACATGCTTCCGAATTCGAACTTCTTCGTAAACTAGATTCTGTTAACAACTCAGAACTTAACGTCATTCCAAAATCTTCAAAAATGAACATTATTCATTTAGCCATACAGAATTCTCTCCAAAGAGCACATCGAACTTATGAACATAGCTACAATACCCGAAGCAAACATATGAAGTACAATGTTGGCGATGTTGTCTATAAGAGAAATTTTGTGCTTAGTGACGCTGCAAAGAAGATAAACGCCAAACTATGCCCAAAATTTACAAAGTCAAAAATAAAAAAGCTCATAGGAAATAATCTTTATGAATTAGAAGATGAAAACGGAAAGGTATTAGGAGTTTTTCACTCGAAAGATATAAAAAAGTAGATTCTTTTGCGATTGTGATCCGGCTGGCTACAGTCTGAACATGAGACCTTTTCTCGGGCGTGGGTCGATTAGCGATTTTTTTTTTAAATTCTTCTTATGATGTTTCTTTTCTTATCCATTTCTTTCGATTATACTAGGAAATGTACAAGTTTTGTGGGAAACGATCAAGTTCATTCGAGTTTATTCATCTACCCATATATTTTAAAACCAACAGTCGATAAAGTTTGATGATATCTGTAATCAGTTAGCAAAAATCTGAACCTTCGGTTCAATCAATGACATTCGATTCAATTCAATATTGATAGAAAAGTTAAGGTATTGCAGCGATGATGATGGTGGGGAAAATTCGACATAAGTGTGGTGAGTTTAAACATATTAAAGAGCTCACTATATCGTCAAATGGCTGACAACATCCATTTCATGTAGTGGATTTTGAATGAGATCTCTTTTAAGAGAAATCGTAAATAGATTATGACGACAAAATGCATAAATAAAGAGAACACATACATATGTAAGTTCGTGGCGTTTTCTGTCATGGAAGTGTTTCCGGAGAGTTTTTCTACGCCGATTTTGACCAGTGAATGGAATTTGTATCACACCTATTCTTAAAAAAATCAATAATGATTTTTAAAATAAAAAGTTTAATCCCTTGGTTAAAAATGCGGCCAGGAAAAGTGCCTTCCGGAATCATTTCCATCGCCATATTGGGAACTCTCTCTCGCACGAAATGTCGGCTTTGATGTGGGTTGCCGACAGGCTATATAAGCCAGGATTGCCAAATCTCGCTCTTCTTTGGTGTTAAAGATTTTGTGTGGTCCGCTTCGTTCGTCGGGCAGTTTGAAAAAGAGAAAAAACAAATATTAAATCCTTCGACATCAGACCTTATTTAAGTTTATTCAAAATTAAAATTTAAATACAGTTTTACATTTCAATGACTTTATATTCGGCCGCGAATATTTTATTACTTAAAATACGTAAAATAAAAAAAAATAACCTATTGCCTATGTGTACAAAAAAAAAGCCATCAAAAATCCATCCGCCTGCCCACAAATCTAACTTACATGTGTACATCATTTGGCGCGTAATCTTAAATTGATTAAATAATATCAAAAAAACAAAAAAATCATGTGCATTTTGTCCCATTAATTGAGCCCAAAAGACCCTTCTAAAGGAGAAAAATCTGAGACGAACTACAAAAAGCGAGTCCCCTAAAATCGCAAACCGAAATTCAGGTCACCCAACACCAAGTTGGCCCAAGCCGATCCAAAAGCCCCAAAGTGGTATCGCAGTGGGCATTCATGTATACCGGGAAGAGTTACAGACAGACTGTACCCCAAAAAAACTCATCGACAAACACCGTATACACAAAAAAAGGCTACTATCCTAAACCTTTGAACTCCTACGTCACGAGCTATATAAAAAGGAGCACCTTTAACCAAAAATCTACAGTCAAAGCTCCCAACTTAACATCTGTACCCAGCATCCCTACCCCCATCATCGTTCCTGCATCTTTAACCTCATCAGATATCCGATACCATCAGTTATATAATAGACCTTGAACATTAAAATAGTTTTTATTCCTACCTTCATTAACTTTATTTCACCAATCTTCTTCTCAGTTCACCACATTTGATAAAGTGTTTAGTGGTACATAAAAAATAAATATTACAAAAAAAAAATTATTACAAGTAAAAGACTTAGTTTTGTTCACTTGTGTTATCGAAAGGCAAGGTGTAGTGATCTCATTTGATGCTGTTCAAGTTTATATTTACAGTTAAGTACGAGACCACAAACCTATGAAGCGGTGCACCACCTCAAGGGGAAATATTTGAAAGCTGTGGTAAGTTTTTTCCTAATCTTTATTGAACGATTGAACAGATAAATCATTGCGCTTCACCACCTTCAAATTAAACAGATAACAGAAGAAAATTGTATGTAAGTCAATATCGTACCTACAGGCGAGTTATGATATAAATCTCAAAGAGAGAACAAAATGTAAATGGAATGTGGCGAATTTTGAAGCTATCCTATTATTTCTTTCTAATATTTATTTAAAGCACAACACTTATTTTACTTTTCAATTTTATAAAAGAATCAAAAGGAAACATATTAGTAAATAGGCATTAAAATTAAATCTATATAGGTACTGGAAAAAAATAAATTGTGAAATTAAAGTAATATTTACATTTGCAGACCACGCATTATATGTGTGTAATCATCTCTCTCACTCCCATTAGCTATATCTATACCCGATCGATACATACAAATTATCTTTATTGACATCGGTATAGCTGGCGAGAAAAGTTTTTTTTGTTCTCTGCGAGAAATTCAAAATTCTTTTAATTTTTTTTATATGAACAAAAATGAAATATTAACATAAAATAAATAAGACAGGAAAAAATGTACTATGATAGTTAGATTTACATAGAAAAGAAATACTGCAATAATGAATTGAATCGATTTTGATTGATTACAACGATCGATTGTTGGTTATACATTTTATACCTTTTTTTTTGTTTTCTTTTGAGTTTATCTTCGTATACATCAATATTAAATTTACCTAGTGCTTAGCTTAAGTTACTCCTTTCTTATCGATTTTTGTTAGGATTAGTCTAATTAGTTTGAATAAAAGTGGCCAAACATTGTTTTAAAAGAAATAAACCTTTTTTATTTTTACCGCAGATGGAAATATTCTTGGGGAAGTTTTCTTCTTTCTGTATTTTTTTTTTGAAATTTCTTAGGATGCAGTCGGTTTAAGTGACGTCATAGGTGGATGTGTCAAAAGGAAGGAGAAGGTAATCTGAGGATAAGCGAAGACAATTATGAGAAGGGAATGAAGTTTACGCCTTGATATATATTTTTCATTTTGATTTTAGTTATAATTTGATTGGGTTAATTATGTAACAGTGATATTTTGAAAGTATTTTTATCCAGATTTGGGACTGTTATATAAATCGAGGGCATAACAGTCATGGTAGTATCCTTTGCGATACGTGGGTGGGCTACCCCTCAGAGAGCAATTTCACCTCGCGCTCTCCTCACTTGGAAGTTTGGATGTTTTTATGATGGTATACTGACAGGACGAATTTGGGCTCCTTTGATTTGAACCCGAACTTTAATTTTTAAACATTATCCGGCATGTGAATTTACGTAACGACCGTTCAGCGTTGCGATGGCAAGAACCTCCCCCGTCCGACGAGCTAGGATGAGCACAAAGCTAGCATGCCACGCCGTTTCGTAACCTGAACACCCTTTTCTTTCTGCTGCCAGGGTCGGCCCACTGTACCTGTAAGCAGGGGGTCGTAATGGTGGTAATGGAGGGAAAGGTTATAAGGATTTCTTGATGGACTAGTTTCCAAATGTGCTGACGTGATTTTGTGTTCTAGGGGTTGTAGCACCACTGGTTTAGGAGAAATGGAACAGTCCATCGAAAGTTCTTGCGCCGACAACACCTCGGACCGTTACAATCGGACATTTAAGAAAACATCAATACTATTTGTCTCGTTTTAAGAAAAATCCTCATCGTAATCGTAGATTATTATTTTTGTTCTTCAAAAGGACACACAAAATTGAAGTTTAGAAAAATAAAGATAACTTAAACAACTAATCAATTATTATATAATAACTGTAACTAGTTATTGCACCTAGTTTCAGAAAATGAGAAAAACTTTATTCACTTTTCATTTTCTTATGTTTGCCACAAAAGCAGACTGAATAAATTGTATTTAACAGTTTTCTAGTAAGTTTTCAAAAAGAGTTACACTCATATAATTAAAGAAGGTTTAGTGGAGGTTTATCGTTAATTCCTGGACTAAGAGCGAAATTTCAATACATTTTCTGCTAAATAACTAACTTACTATGAAGAAGTTGGTTTAACGAAGAAATAAGAAATACAATTGTCAAACATGTTTTGCTTTATCAAAAAACGATTTCAAAAATCGATGGATTTGCTCTATAATCCGAGTTTTTCCATAAGAAGACCAAACATTTTTATAAACCCTGATACGATCCAATGAAGGATCTAATTGAAGGGGAATTCCAAAAGAAATACATATCGTCGCTGTAGATCGATTATCTCGTAACCCAGAAAAAATCGATTTTTAGGTAATGATGCAATTATATTGTGAACAAAATTGCGGATCTAATGAAAAATATCCTGTGAACCTAAAAACTATAATTGCAGAGCCACGCGCATAATTAACAACACGTCTCTCATTGCCTCTCATTGATTTGATAATAAGTTTTTTGTCTTTCCTGAAAAATCGACTTTTCTGGGTTACGAGGTATTCGATCTACAGCGACAATATGAGTTTTCCAAGAAAAACATGTAGCTATTGTTGAGGCAGACCTAAATGCAAATAGAAGAAATATTCTTGTGAACTTAAAAGTTATAGCTTCTGTTAGATACTGGAGTCATAATGAGGTATGATCATTAAAGACTTTTTAAAAAACAACGGATACCAAAAACAAACAAACAAATAAGAAACATCATTGGTACCGTTAATACCATTCTTTCCTAATTTTTACTTGCGACATAAAGGTACTATAAGGAAAGTTATGCATTAGTAAAAAAAGTCGAACTCGAGATTTTGATCAAAGTTGACATTACGATGATAGTGAAGACCAAAAAACTGGGTCTCGCGATTCTGTCTGTCTGCCTGTCTGTCTTTTCGATTGCAGCCTAAACGGCTAGGCCGATTTATTTATAATAGTATTTTTAATTCCCCCCCCCCACGTTTTTTTATTTTTTTTTTCTTAAAGACCAAAAATAACGATATTTGCCATACGAATTTTTTTCGAAATTTTATAAAAATTTTTTTCTCTCAAAAACTGTTCCACAGATTTAAAAAAAAAAGATACAAAAAAATTACGGTATAATAACAATTTAAATAGAATTGTACTCAAATTTTCAAAAAAAAATTTTGTTTTGGATTTTTAAAACTAGATTCATTTTTTTTTCAAAACTTAATATTTCGAAAACCCCATGGTAGATTTTTTAAGCTTGATAAATAAAAGTTTCTCAATATATTCTACAAGATGTGAGAAAAAAATTTATTTTACCTAAAAATAACGGCACCCACCATACAAATGTTAAAAAAATTGTTTTCGAAAATCGTATTTTTCTGGAAAACGGTGCCTTGAATTTTGATAATTTTTTTTTTCAATCAATTTTTACGATTTATAATTTAATGCAAAACATTTTGAAGTGAAAATATTTCTGACTGTACCTAACATAGAACAAATCAAATTTTGAATTTCTCATTATCGACATAACGGATTTTAATGAAATTTTTCATAGAGAAGCTTCTAAAAAGTTTGAAGAACATTGTATTTCAAAACTTAAAAAAAATATGTTTTGAATTCTTGAAAAAAAATATTTTTTTTGGAAAATTTGATATGTATTTCAAAAACGGCTCAATATTTTTTTTGGGAATTTAATTTTTATTCGTACAGTAATAAAAACTTTAAGTTGGCGTACCATATTTCCGTAGACTTCTGTTTTTGTCTCTTACTACTAAAAGTTTAAAAATTAAATTGTATCCTTATGAACAGTTTTCTCTAACAACATTCGTTTTTAAAAATTCCTAGTCTCTTCCATACTCGTAGGAGCAAGTTCGTGCGACCCAGTCGTGCACTTTTTTATCAAAATCGTTAGAGCCATTTTTGAGATACATAAGATTTTGCATAACGGCTGCATGCGGGGTACCGTTAGTTTTAGAGCTAGGAAAGATTCTAGGGAATCACCGAAGGCCCTTAAGTACCGAGTTTGAAGAAAATACCTCCAGGGGTTAAGGATGTAGGTCGAGGTAAAGACACCACTTCGTGCCACTTTTTTCGTGTTCTCTATAATCGTAATGTGGATTTTTTTGCCAAAAAATGCAGAAATTGCCCTTTAGTACCTATATCGCAAGTAAAAAAGACTGACATTTAACATGAATGCATTTCGAACGCTTCTTTGGCGATAATCATCAGAACTAACTCGATTTTTATAATTTGCATAGTTTTCTAAACATCAAACAGTTTGTATTGCGAAGTAACGAATGCGGGGTAAACGAAAGAGAACAGCGGTGATCCATTTTCGTCCACTTCTGCATTCAAGTTATTGATTTCTTTAAATACTGAAACAAAATTAAAATAGCAGATCACTGGACCCTAACAAAAGTATCTTTAATCTCTAGCGAATATTAATTTATAAATATTTACTCTTGTATTACGAAATATGCACTAATTAACAACCTATCAGAAGTTAATGATGGAACATCGAAAGCACTTTGTCTCAATTAATTTTCCTCCCCCAATTGGCACACCACAACTGACCATTAAAATGAATCGAATGCCTTCAACTTTATTGATGAGGTAAGAAAGTCCTCAAATGGAATGGAATACTTTTGTGGCTTTCCATAAAAGAGATATTGCCTCCCATTTTATTCCTAACAAATGCTTTTTGTGGTTCCATTATGTGGCTTTTTAGAATCGGGCTTTCAGCAATGATGAGTTGAAAAATTAAGCTTTGCCATTATTAAATGAAGCACAGCACTCAAATTTATAAATAATTATATAAAAGCTGCTAAACTAATAATAAACGGCTGTTATTAAAATACCATTTTAACCAAGATAATTTAATTACGTAATGAAGAGAAGTGCTATGTGAAACCGCTAATATATTATGTGACATACTTTTGAACATGTTTACCGCAGCTGCATTTTGCTTGGGCTTACTACCAGTTTTAAGTTAAAATTGCGAAAATATTTAGCCTATTTGCAAGCTAAACCTTTAACATAATATTTCCAGGACCAGACTACATCTTTTGGATGACTTTTTCAGGGTGGAGTTAAGCCTGGACAATGAGCATGGCTAAGGGTGCCCGTACTACACACCCTTATTCAAGAACTCACCTAATTGGAGCCGTATAGAAGTTTTCGAACATAAGGGCCTTGGAAATTACGAGAGAATCGTTTTATAAATCATAGAATTTTACTGTTCTTTTTTATTATACTAGCCGACCCAGCTGTCGAAATTCGAGTGCCAATTTATTTATTATTTATTATTTATATTATTGGCAGTGTTTTCAAGCAAATTTATTAAATTAAATTTTATTTTATGTAATATGCAAAGTGTTCGAAAGTGCAAAAACAAAAATGACCCACAGTGTGTAAATGCGTGTCTCAAGTATATTCTGCACATCTCCGTAACTGTGGCTTTCTAACCATATACAAGTTATCGAAATCGGTTAAATACTTTTGGAGAAAAGTGTATCACAAAAAACATGTTTGCCGTTTTATTATATGATACCTAGATATAGTTTTCGAGCACAATACCTCCATCAGAAAGAACGGTTAATCTACATAAAGGAGAAGAAGTTTCAATGTTTTTGTTTTGCGTGTAAAGACCGACAAAGACCGACATTATCATCCAATAACTGAGGAAAAAGTCTCTATCTCTTCTCGTGAGCATCAACACCGGTCACAAGCAACTAGCTTACCACAAGAAAAAGACTAAACTAAGTATATACGACTTATACAGAGGATGCCGAGACGAGGAGATACATGAGGATAATCCTCACTTCCTGTGTGCAAAAACATAATAAAATTTATTAACGATATCAAATGGCTCCTAAATTCTATCAACCACTTAACCATAAGGCCGGAAATCGCCTCCAACCACACCCAAAAGACATAAAAATAGTCACGGACGACAATAATAGAACGAATGAAAACGAATGCACGATGCACGGGTTCCTTGGAGCAGCAACGCACGGAGAATGGGCACTCCGCCTATACGCCAGCGATTACCACTCCTGCGGTGAATATCAGTGAGTTGATGGGGCCACCTCTTTCTAAGATTGGTAAAATCTTCTTGGCGAAAGCAGTCCTCACCAAATAAACGGACATACATATATACCAACCACCATAGCTGGGCACCGTTAATCAAACAGTTAACTTCGTTAATCGTTAATCCGCTACTAAAAAAGTTAGCTTCGTTAAACGTTAAAGCGTTAAATTTCGGAAGAATTAACGCAAGTTAACGTTAATCGTTAATCCGTTAACATGTGATAAAAATTGCAATTTTTATATTTTTTTACTCTGAGCACCGGCGCTAAGTAATGCCTGTCTTCCACTAGGCGATCAACGCCCAAATTTCGAATTCAACGCATTCAACTCTAATGTTCGGTGCCTTCAATTCTGCTCAACCAACGGGTTGGATCTAGTTGTTGGCCGTTGCTCAACGAATTGCGCAAGAGCCCCTCTTATAAAAATCGAGATGCCAGGGAATTGGCTTGGTCTCAAATTTTCTCGAAAATGCAATTGCCTAAACTTTGAATTCGAATTCACGAGCGCGGTGGGATCAATCGATTTTAATTTCTCATATATTTCATTGAAAAAACAATTTTCTTCGCGACTCAAGAAAAAATCATCTACCCAGAATCGTCTTGGCTGTTTTTTCTTCCTTTTTCGTTCATTTTCTAATATTATTAATGCGGCAGCCACTTTTTTTTCATAGAGGAAACAAATTAAAGAATATTTTAAAGTGAAGGCGTGCGTCGACAATAAATGTATGTATGTTTGACGTTTGAGTTTTTTGTTTATCGTGGTGCGTTCAACGCGTTTCCCAACGAGTGATCCTTGGTTAAGTGTACGAAGGTATCAACTCGTTCATCAACTGGTTGAGCAACAATATCAAAAACGCAGTTGATCAACTCGAAAACATTTTTTTTATGTCAAAATCGAACAAGTTTATCAGGTTACGAGGTTATTCAACATTTGAGTAAGTTGGTCAACTAGGTGTAAGGAGCTATTCAACACTGGAATAAGTTTTAAGATTTGATCAACTAGGTGTGCGGGGTTAATCAACATATGGGAAAGTTGGTCAATTATGTGTACGTGGTTCCAAACGCATTTTGTCCAACTTTAGTTGCTCAACGTGAATTACGTAAGTTGCTGCACTAGTGTAAGAGGTTGTAAATTCGTTTATCCAACGAAAGAGTTGAATAAAAAGTTGAACGAAGTTGGTTGGACTTATCGCGCACATAGTAATACCTACCTAGCTGTTTTTGTTTCACCGCGGCACGCGCCTCACGGCACTTGTCTCATACTTGTCTGAACCGACCGGTAAATAGTAGGCATTGGATTAACGATTAACGGACTTAACGTGGATTAACGGATTTAACATGTCCGTTAACATTTTTAAAAGTTAACTTAAAAGTTAATCCGTTAATCAAAATTTTAACTTCGTTAATTAACGATTAACGGATTAACGAGTTAATGCCCAGCTATGCCAACCACTTAACTACCAAACTCGTCTACCAGACGTTGCAAGGAGCCACAGGCTCCTAGGGCCTGGTTGAGGGATGATTTCTCAAGTAGAGGTAATGGCAAGGATCACGCTCTCATAAGGCATTTACCCTGTCATTAACCTAACAGGATTATTATAGGTTTCAATATATGGGAGTTACAATCCCTAGGGTATCACAACGGATATACATTGATCGAAGTGTGACCGTAACAAGATCAACTGTTACTCCTGTTCTAACTTAAACCTATAAAGATTGTCTTCGAGAAGTGAACAGTCATCTATAGACGTTATTTATTTTTGAAAATTTTAATGTCATCGGCATGTATGTATAAGAATAGTGGAGTTTTGAGTTATCGAAGTCATTTATATATAAAATTAATAATAAGGGACCTAAATGCCTACCTTGTGGAACATCATTATTATTATATTGTTAATTGAATAAAATTATTAGAGTGCTCATTTTGAAAATTAACAAATAGGAAGAAATTCACTTTAAGAAGCTTTCATTGAATCCTAAGGCCTTCAGTTTATTGGTTAAAGTCTTATGGCACAATTTATCAAAAACTTTACTAAAATCTTCTTACAATCTACCTGTTTTCGATCTTCAATGGAATTAAGACAAGTGGACAAATATGAAACAGGTTTCTTACAGTTGACTTGTTGTTGACGAAACCATGTTGGTTGTCAAAAATAATAGATTTACAAGAGACAAGATATTACAACTAATGAACTCAAAAAGATTGGGGAAATCATAAATATTACCAATAGAGCGGTAGTTTATAATTTGACTTTACAAACCTTTAACCTTTAAAATTTAAAAGTATGAGCATTGAAAAGAATATGTAGAGAACAGGACAATTTAGAAAAACATTTTTTTAATACGAGTACATAAGATGGTACACCGTCAGGACTAGGACTAAAACAATCCTTGAGTTCAAGAATATTTTGGAAAAATGAATTTTTGCAAATAGTAAAATAGTAAAATTAATTGTTTTAAAATATGAAAAACTAAGGTCAGGAAGGATAGTGTCAAAGCGTTCGTGAGAAATGGATGCTAAAAATGCATCTTTGAAAAAATTTGCAATTTATTCTGTGTGATTACTAGTGGCGTTATCAAAAAACAGAATTCGGGTAGCCGTCAGCTTTTCTTTTGCTAGACTCGAAAAATCCAAAAGCTTTTGGATTACGTTTTGAATCCTATTCAGTTTTTGCGATATAAATCTGAATCTGAGATTGCCTAGTAGTGTGTAGAGTCGATCCATTTAATCATGAAGCCTGTGGGAGTTGCTCTTAAATTAAAATATTGGCGATATTTTCTCAACGTCATACCAACTACTTAGGTTTTGGAAGAAATGCCTTCAATAGCCTGAACAATTTATAATAAACGCAGACCTTAAGTTAAGATATGTGCCACACCATTGAAAAATTGCAGAAGTCATTGTTATAAGATTGTGAGTAACTTCTCCTGAAAAGAGGAAAGAAGACTAATTTCGAACTATCAGTTTAGATTTAGAAATATATGTACATTCCACTATAAAAAAAGCACTTGAGGAAAAACCAGTATGTTCAGCTCTATTCTTAGATGTTGCTCAACCCTTTGATCAGGGTTGCGAATTTTTGAATTAAAAAAACCATAAGTCATAAGTCTGTAGATGATTTGTGAATTAAAAAAATTTAAATCATAAGTTAGTTAGTGATTTATGATTTAAAAAAAATTTAATTCATAAGCTACTAAGTGACTTATGAATTAAAAAAAAAACTATTTCACAAGTTACTAAGTGACTTATGAATTAAAAAAAAAAATTAATTCACTATCTATAAATGACTTATGAATTAAAAATAAATTATGTCTTGAGCAAGTTAGTGAATTATGAATTAAAAAAAATAATTCACAAGCTACTAAGTGACTTATGAATTAAAAAAATTAATTCATAAGCTAGTTGGTAGATTGGAAATGTTTGAGCTTGTTTTGACTACATAGCTAATTATTTAATTATTAACGAAAGTAGATTTCAAGCTTTTGTGTGTCATAAGATTATCATGCTAGCTTATTAATTTTCCAATTAATAATTTTTTGAACAGAATTCATCCATTGGCTTATGAATTAATTTTTTTTTATTTCTTAAGTCCCTTACTTGCTCATGACTTAATTTTTTTTTAATTCATAAGTCACTTAGTAGGTTTTGAATTACTTTTTTTAATTAATAATTCACTAAGAAGCTTATGGCTTAAATTTTTTTAATTCACAAGGCACCAACTGACTTATGAATTAAATTTTGTAATTCATAAGTCAGTAACTAGCTGCTGAGTTACATTTTTCTTAATTCATAAGTCACCCACTAGCTTGTGAATTAAAGCCAAGCTTAAGCTAAAAAGTGACTTAAGGTTTTGCAACCCTGCCTTTGATAAGGTTTGGCATTTGGAACTTGAGTTCAAACTGCATAGGGACCTTCCCAGGCAGTACTACGAAATACTGAAATCCTACATTTCGAATCGACTCCTTCGACCAAAATTACTCGAAATTAAGGACGTTGCAGCCAGTGTACCCCAAGGCTGTGTCCTAGGTCTAACACTGTATTTTTTAATATACATACTAGAGATATTCCAATGGACATTCACGCCACCTTTGCTGACGATATTGGTGCCTGACAAAATTCGTTACGAAGGCTACAGAAAATCTGCAAAATGCAGTCTATAAAATAAGAGATTCGACGTTACAATGGGGTATCAAATTAAACAAAACAAAATCGACGCATATAAACTTTACAAACAAAAAACTAAATAATGTTCCAATTTTTATCAACGCTAAGGCTATACCTTACGCCAATACTGCCAAATAACTTGGAATGACTTCAGATAGAAAGCTAAAATGAAAAGAACACATCAAAAAGAAAAGAGAAAAATTGAACTTAAAGTACAGAAAAATTTACTGGTTAATAGGACAGCACTCTAGCCTATCTGTCCAGAACAAAATAATGTTATACAAGTAAGTGCTGAAACCCTTTTGGACGTATGTCATCAAGGTATGAGGCTGTACAAAGAAAACAAATGCTGAACCTATCCAAAACAAAGTCTTTCGGGGAATAATAAATTCGCCTTGGTACATAAGAAATAGCGATCTACATCGTGACCTTCAAATAGAAATGGTGACAGGAGTGGACTAGACTTTTTGTAATTGATAAAATCCGGCACTGAACTTATATGCAACGATGATTCCTGTAACTCACACTTCAGGTAAAAAACCACTGCAATTAAACCACTGCAGTATATCTACTTAAATTAGTAGTTTTTATGTTTGTGTTTACCTCACGTATTGACAGTTGGCAAATCATTTTCGTTAAGTACGTTCAAAATTTCCAAATTGGATTACAAACGATAGTTAAGGCGCAAGGTCGAGTTGGTTGTTAGCATTAAAGCTGACACACCTAGCCCATAAGTGATAGAAATTGAATCTAGTTAGTCGACTCTTTAACGTTTGGTGGCCAAATTTGTTTGATTAACAATCAAGTGGTGATGTTGTTATTTCACTTGAACTATTTGGTGATGCAACAGCTCGAAGTGAACCAGGACCTAGTGACTTACAGCTCTCAACCATTCCTGTGTGTGTGTTACCAGGAATGGAGGGGACCTACAATTTTCTGCCAATTCCGAACGGCTAATGAGCAGCACTTTGCATGACAAGAGATATACTCTTAGACGATTTGTCAATTCCTCGCAAGAGGCAGTACACCCCTGAAAAACTTTCTTGCAGCGGTTGAGAATCGAACTCGAGACCTTCCGGATGACAGTCCAACGCACTAACCACAGTTATGCCAAGGGGTATTACTTTTCACTTGAACACCATTTATAAAAATTACGGTAGTAATCTCCAAAATAATGTAAAGATCCGTTCGACTTATCGGTGAGATATTCAATCAGATCACCTTCCTGATCACCAGTGGAATAATTGCTGCGAAAGACGTATTATCGATCATGCGGAAGCTTTTTTTTTATTAAATGATTTATAAGAGATTCCATAACCTTGGAAAGAATGGGCGTAATTGCAAACGAGTGGGAGGAAGGGTCGGTTAGAACAGGCTGAACAAGTTCTGTTTTTCATCATCTTGATTTTCTCAATGCAAGTGCTGCTCAGGGATAGTGACGTGTGGGTGGGTTTCGCTCTAACCATAGAAGACAGCACTTAGTTTTGAAGCATACAATTCTACGAGTTCTCGAGTTCAGATTTTAATGAGTTTATCATACGCTGACGTTCTAAATCCACATTTAAAGAACAAGGATGAGTATGATCGTTGATGAATATCGGAAAGAGAGTTGGAGGCAAAACGGAGCTCTGTGGCACATCAGTATTTATTTTAGTTCAAAGTTAAAACCATCCAATACAACTGGTATTGAGCGGTCTGAAAGGTAGTTTCTAATCCATCGAAGTAGAGATTCATCGATACTAAATGCCTGCATTTTCGATAAGAGAGCTTGATACCAAACTCTATCAAATGCTTTTGAAATATCAAATGCAATTCAATCTTTTACATTGAAACCTACTGATAAAAAGAGCTTTGGCAACGCTGCGCTCCATTTCAATGAAACAAAAGAGCAACAAACCTGGTCATATATTATAAGGACAACAATTATTAATAATTGGCTTGCAAGTAGATACGCTCTATAAATATATTCCTAAGGATGAAAATGCATATCGGAAATAATGTTCTCATCAAACATTGTGGGCTTATAAATTAGTTATTTTCGTTTTACATACAAAATTTAATTTATCTGCAAGGCCCATGGCATATCCACTAGAAAATTTGTCGATTTTCAAAATTGTGAACCGTATTAGGTAGGTCCATACGTTGCTATCATATGATGCAATTTTATTATTCCAGTAACTTTAAAGTGTGTAGAAGAGGAACACGTAAAGTTGGTTAGCCATAAAAGAGGTATAAGTGTGGGTACATATTTAATTATTCAAGGCTGAAAATGTATAGTAAAATTGTATAAATTAGATGAAGTGGTAAAAGGCACAACGGCCAAATATTGCAGATGAGGTGGTAAAAGGTTCGTCCTATAAAATATGTAGATGGAGCTTCGAAGTAAAAATTATTAACAGTCTGGGTCTTATGAATAATGACATACATACATTTAACTGGAAGTTTATGTTTTGAATTTCCAACCATTTAGAGTTGGTCTTATCTGTGGAAG
The DNA here is from genome assembly GCA_963931855.1 of Philhelius festivus. Classification (NCBI taxonomy): domain Eukaryota; kingdom Metazoa; phylum Arthropoda; class Insecta; order Diptera; family Syrphidae; genus Philhelius; species Philhelius festivus. The sequence goes on from OZ007556.1 coordinate 116,828,549, forward strand.
TTAAGTAAAATAAAAAATCCTAAATGATGACTCTCTACAAAATATCAAAATTGGACAAAAGTACATAGATGACTAAAAATAATAAATAAAAAACGAATTAACACTTAAAGAATATTTATTTTAGTGATTGTATGAGGAAATTATGCACACGCAGGAATTTCCTAATATTGTAAACTTAGGCTAGAGAAAAATACTATACCTACCAGAGAACAATCTTAAGGTAGAACAATATCCCCACCTGCTTGGCGAAAAAACAATTTAGTCAATGCTGTATCTAAAGCGCTCCAAAGGTTTAATATCTTAATGCAGATTACACACAGGCTCCACAATAAGTGTTATAATAGTACACTGTTTGATAGGCAAGCATAGAACGCGGCTTGGAATTTGTAGTAAAAATTTCTGCAGAAGCTGCATGGACGAAGAACAGGAGGAATCGATCCCTCACATTCTCTGTACATGTTCTGCTTTATATGAAGGTTTTTATAATACAAATTCTATATACTACTTAAATAAATCAGCCAAGTAGAAGACTTAGCACTATAATTGGACTTGTTGAATTATTTATTGATTCAAAATAGCTTTTTTGGCCTTTAGTCCACGAAAAATCTTCCAACGTTAATGATTACAATTTTAATCTTGGTTGAATATAGCTCACATTGAATTTTTGTCAAAACATCGATGTAAGTTGAACTGAATTTAACAAAAATTGGGTATTGACAAGATCCTCACAGTCAACTGATGAGTCCATGTGATATCACCCGGATGTTCTGCTTTATCCCAAACAAGCAGACTCCATCTAGGAGATTTCTACTACAATGATCTTGGTGACCTGGCCTGGCAGATATAGATAAAGGCAATCTCGGTCGCTTCATAAGGAGCTCTAATTGGATTAACAATTAAGGAGAAAGTCTTCAATTTTCAATGTGGTATCACAATGGACCAACTAAAGGTCTAATGTATCGAACCTGCTGCTGACAGCCACGTCAACCTAACCTAGCCTAGGCCCAATCCAATACTAGGTTGAGATAAGTTTGAAAAAAAAGGCAAATTTAAAGAATGTCCATTGCATAAAATCGTATTCATAATACTTATAAGCTTTTCCCCAAAATTTGTATTTTAAATTTTTTGAACAAATTTTAGAACTTTTCAGTCCTTGTAGATTTATTTAAATGATTAAGTCTTTTGCACTCTTATTCAAATTGATTTCTTTCAAAAACTGTTCCAGTTTCCTTAGCCAAAATCCAGATTTAGAGATTTGCATTTAACAGCACATTTTTGGATATTTGTGGCAATATTTCGTGAAAAGCTCTAAGGATATTTGATGAAATATAGTTGAACCGATTTTGAGAAAATTAAAAATTAAAACATTGTGCTTTGCCCGGTAACATTAATAATCATTCTCTGAAGAATATTTTTTTAGGATTTTGAAAAAAAAAAAAAATATTTTCAAGAATTTTGAAAAAAATGTATGGCAGCAACCGTTACATTAAGTTGTTAAGTTTAAAAAAATAAAATGCACGACTGGGTCGCACGAACTTGCTCTTATGTAACAGACTAGGAATTTTAAAATCGAATGTTATTAGAGAAAACTGTTCATAAGGATCAAATTATTTTTTAAATTCTTTTAGTACTCGTAGTAAGAGACAAAAACATAATGCTATCCAAATATGAATTTATGCAAGAACAAAAATTATAAGTCGTTGTAGTGGTTTCTTAAAAAAAAGCTTTTATGTACAAACTTTTTACAAGCTTTCTAAGAAAAAATTTTGGTACGCCAATTTAAAGCTTTTATTATTGTTCGAATAAAAATAAAATTTATAAAAAAAAATATTGAGCCGTTTCTGAGATATCGAATTTTCAAAAAAAAGAAAAAATAGATTTTTTTTTTCAAAAATTCAAAAAATATTTATTTTAAAGTTTTGAAATGCAATGTGTTTTAGACTTTTTAGAAGATTCTCTATAAAAATTTTCATTAAGATCCGTAATGTGGATAATGAGAAATTCAAAATTCGAAAAAATGGTTCTATGGTAGGTACAAGCTGTAATATCTTAATTTCAATTTTTTTTTTACTAAATTAAAGATCGTAAAAATTAATTGAAAGAAAAAAAAATTATCAAAATTATAGGCGCCGTTTTCGAGAAAAATACGATTTTTGAAAACCATTTTTTTTAATTTTTTAGCATTTGTATGGTAGGTACCTTTATTTTTAGGTAAAATAAAATTTTTTTTCTCACATCTTGTAGATTATATTGAAAAACTTTTATTTATCGAGTTTAAAAAACAGACAGATAGACAGACAGCAGACAGAATTGCGAGACCCACTTTTTTAGTCTTCGCTATCATCGTAATGTCAACTTTGATTTTTTTTCCGAATGCATAACTTGCCTTATAGTACCTATAAGTCGCAAGTAAAAATGTTAAGGAAATATTTTTAAAATGTTTAGGAAAAGTGGAAAGGATTGAATAGGAGATGTCAATAAAAATTATTGGTAAAAGCTTCAGCATCACAGCATCACAATGAGGGGGACAAATTGGCATGGGCAAAGTATTTCCAATTCTAGAAGTCTTTTTCTGTCGATGGAAATCTTCAAAAGACATTTCGTTATATTCGGTACTAAGTAGTGTGGGTCTCTTACCGCACCAGAAAAACCGGGATCGGAACCAATCTACGAAAGATCGACAAATGATTTTTCTTTCTTATAATCCAAACACTTTGGGGGGAGTTTAAACTTTTGATACTTTCCCATAGCTTTTAGACCATCACCTCATGAGGCTTGGTTCTTCTAATTCTCCGAATATTCACCCTTATTGTAGCAGGCGTTTCGCTTGAACGACAAATGTCATTTTCAAAAATTTGTATTATGAATGGCGTTTTAGAGTCGTTTATCGTTATTTTTCGAATCGTAACGCCATACTCTGAGTGGAACGTAAGTTTTCGTATGAGAAATTTCACTCATCTGCATTATAACTGTCGTTTTTCTCAACTTCTACGACTCTCAGAACGCTATTTTTTATCGAATACAAATTTTCAAACGACTCATGTCGAAATTGGATAAAGATGAATGTTTTACATGTTAGTATTGTGTAATTTGCAATTTTTATTATATTTGTTGTATTTAAGGGTGAAAATAACTAACCCAATACAGATGCAGTGTATCACTGAAACTTTTCTTGTGCTTGCAGCTCCCAAGTTAGGTCTTGCAGTTGAAACTGGTGCAGTTTCTCAAAGCCTTTGAAAGATATTTCCAAAAACATTTCAAGAAGGAAGTCGTCTGTTAGGGTATCTTCGTTGTGGTCTTCTTAAATTTCCATTGCACAACCCATAAATGAATAAAATGTCTGCGTTTTCTTCTCTCGTAAGTAAAGGCATTTCAAAAAGCGCTCTTATCAAACTTGATAATCTGATGAATGAGTTTTTCTATTCTTTTATACTACTTATTTAGTTAATTTACCCATTAAACAGTCATCCCCAAAATTTAACTTTCCTTGTGAAGGGTTAAGGTGATTAGGATTTTGACAGGAAGTCAAATAGGCATAAGTACACTTTTTACCCTTTTTATAATAGACTAAGAGCCCGCAGCAATTTTTGGGTGTGATTGATAACAAAAAATAATTAGCATAATTAGATAGGCCTTTAGTAGTTATTTACAAATGTGAACGTCTTGCATACCCTGTGGGAGCAATAGTGCATAAGAGTGCATCAGATATGCAGTTCTTTCCAAAGTCTAAAAAATTGTGATACAAAATTTGCCATAACTTCAAAATGAAGAGTTAAGTAATCTGATTGCAAATATCGAGGTCCAAGACTTTTTGAACGCGGTCTTCTTCGTGCAAGAAGTACGCTATTCTTATCGCGTCTTGCAGGCAGAAGGCTGTCTTAGACCTCAATACTTGCAATCAGGGGGCTTAACTCTTCATTTTGGCAAAGTTGTTATCACAATTATTTAGACTTGGAAAGAACTGCATATATGATGGATTTTTATGCACTATAGCTCCCACTAGAGCATGCAAGACGTTCACATTTGTAAATAACTACTAAAGGCCTATTTAATTATGCAAATTATTTTTTGTTATCAATCACACCCAAAAATTGCTGTGGGCTCTCGGTCTATGAGAACACAGTCTTGAAAATTACCTAAAAACTAACAATTCTTGGAAAACCGCACCAATTGCAAGGATTAGCAATAAAAGTAGCTACAAAACACAAATTTCGATTTTTTACCCGTTTTAGATCTTCCCAAGTATCATAAAATGTTTGGGTGTTTGGGTGTACTTATTAAAATTGAACACCATTTAAAATTGAATATCTGGCAATCCTAAAACATATCAGCTCAATTTAAACATTGGCTTAAAGGCTAGTATTTCTACTCAAAATAAAGTCTAAAATAAAAAATCTCAGTACTGACAGAGAAATTGACCTTAACATGGGTCAGGCTACACAAAGTTAGCCTTTTTTTACATCGTCAAAAAGTGATGTCAAAGTTGAAAATCAGACTTTACCGTAGAACAATTTTTTTCTTAGAATATGATCAAGAATCACATCACAAAGTATGGCACACGAATTACAGGACACTATGTATTGAAAAAAAAAAATTGTTTTGAAATATCTGTTTGTCAATGACAGATTTTTATGTGGAACGTATGTTGATTCAAAACGCCTGGCGTTTAAGTATCGTAATACCGACTCTTAAACGCCTTAAAAGTGACTCGACAGAAGAAGTGACGAGTGTCGTTCAAGTGAAACGGCTATTATAATAAGGGTGATTGTCTCTTACATTTATGACGGTTTCTATCTCGAAGTGGGTATGACCTTGCAGTCGCAAAGTGAATTGGCCATGTCCACAGCGTCGATGTCCACTGGAATATCCCTAGTGTATAACAAATACAAGTTCGGTCCTAGGGCACTTCCTTGGGGTACACCAACTTCAATTTTCTTTAGTTGGTCAGACTCTTAAAAGTCGGTTCTTAACATAAGATTTTAGTATTTCGTAGTAATGATTGGTAAAGTTCCTATGCAGTTTGTACTCAAGTCGCAAAATTCTAAACCTTATCAAAGGCTTGAGCCATTTCTAAGAATAGAGCTGAACACACTTGTTTTTCTTCAAGTGCTTTCTCTACAACATCCGTCATCCTAAAAAAACTTGGTCTATCCTGGAATGTTTATTTCTAAATCTAAACTGATGGCTTGGGATTAGTCTTCTTTCTTCTATTATTTTACTAAGCCTTCTCACAAGCAGTTTCTCGAAAACGTTTGCCATGATTGGAATAAGCGATATTGATCTGTAAGACATTACTTCTGTTGGTGGCTTACCTTGTTTAGGTATAACAATGACTTCTGCAATTTTCTAATTATGTGGCACATATCTAAGCTAAAGGCATTCGTTTATTATAAATTGTAGTTTTTTGAAGGTTCAAGTTTTGAAAGAAATGATTTCAATGGCATTTCTTTCAAAACTTGAGCAGTTATTAGATCGTACTCTGGTGATTTTTTGTTAGATAATGTGACATTCGTCGCTTCTATCAACAAACTGTAATTCTTCTTTAGCTGTATTTTCTGAGAATGGCTTAAAGCTATTCGCAAAATGCTCAGGGAAGATGTCAGCCATCTGTTTCAGTCCTCCGATCCAATTTTCATTTGGAGATTTTAATGGCGGGTTTTTCCTCTGCGGGCTTCTTAGGCGCTTGATGGTTGCCCTAGAAACATCATTGGGAGAACTTTGAAAAAATCATGGACTAACCACTTGTCTAAAAAAATCACCAAATTTTCACAGTTCCCCAACCCCGTCGAGACATACATCGAATGAAAGGTCTGTTCAATTCCTATACACACATCCAAACGAAAAGCTCCTGAGTGGCCTGGTTATCGAAATATGGCGGTCCAAAGTGATTTTATGGATTTTCGAGCCCCAACTACATATTAATGTCTTTGGTTGTCGCTATTTCCAAAACCGAGGTTTGTAAGAGGCTCCGGATTTAAAAATCTTAACTTATATTTCCCACAGCTATCCACAAGTGAAAACCAGAAGCTTCTGCGAGGTCTGGTTCTCGAAATATTTCAAAGCAAAGTGATTTTACTGAATTTTTGAGAACTTTGAAAAAATCATGGACTAACCACTTGTCTAAAAAAATCACCAAATTTTCACAGTTCCCCAACTCCGTCGAGACATACACCGAATAAAAGGTCTGTTCAATTCCTATACACACATCTAAGCCAAAAGCTCCTGAGTGGCCTGGTAATCGAAATATGACGGTCCAAAGTGATTTCATCGATTTTCGAGCCCCAACTACCTACTTATGTCTTTGGTTATCGCTTTTTCCAAAACTGAGGTTTGTAAAGGGCTCCGGATTTCAAACTCTCCACTAAGATTTTCCACAACTATCCACAAGTGAAAACCAAAAGATTCTGCTAGGTCTGGTTCTCGAAATATTTCAAAGCAAAGTGATTTTACTGAATTTTTGAGAACTTTGAAAAAATCATGGACTAACCACTTGTCTAAAAAAATCACCAAATTTTCAAAGTTCCCAACCGCGTAGACACATACATCGAATGAAAGGTCTGTTCAATTCCTATACACACATCCAAGCTAAAAGCTCCTGAGTGGCCTGGTTATCGAAATATGATTTCATCGATTTTCGAGCCCCAATTACCTAATTATGTCTTTGGTTATCGCTTTTTCCAAAACCGAGGTTTGTAAAGGGCTCCGGATTTCAAACTCTCCACTAACAATTTCCACAGCTATCCACAAGTGAAAACCAGAAAACCTCAAAGCAAAGTGATTTTACTGAATTTTTGAGAACTTTGAAAAAATCATGGACTAACCACTTGTCTAAAAAAATCACCAAATTTTCACAGTTCCCCAACCCCGTCGAGACATACATCGAATGAAAGGTCTGTTCAATTCCTATACACACATCCAAGCTAAAAGCTCCTGAGTGGCCTGGAATTCGAAATATGACGGTCCAAAGTGATTTCATCGATTTTCGAGCCCCTACTACCTAATTATATCTTTGGTTATCGCTTTTTCTAAAACTGAGGTTTGTAAAGGGCTCCGGATTTCAAACTCTCCACTACCATTTTCCACAGCTATCCACAGGTGAAAACCAGAAGCTTCTGCGAGGTCTGGTTCTCGAAATATTTCAAAGCAAAGTGATTTTACTGAATTTTTGAGAACTTTGACCACTTGTCTAAAAAAATCACCAAATTTTCAAAGTTCCCCAACCACGTCGAGACATACATCGAATGAAAGGTCTTTTCAATTGCTATATACACATCCAACCGAAAAGCTTCTGAGTGGCCTGGTTATCGAAATATGGCGGCCCAAAGTGATTTTATCGATTTTCGAGCCCAAACTACGTAATTATGTCTTTTGTTGTCGCTATTTCCGAAACCAAGGTTTGTAAGAGGCTCCGGTTACCAAAAGCCGCACCTATATTTTCCACAGCTATCCACAGGTGAAAACCAGAAGCTTCTGCGAGGTCTGGTTCTCGAAATATTTCAAAGCAAAGTGATTTTACTGAATTTTTGAGAACTTTGGAAAAATCATGGACTAACCACTTTTCTAAAAAAATCACCAAATTTTCAAAGTTCTCCAACCGCGTCGAGACATACATCGAATGAAAGGTCTATTCAATTCCTATACACACATCCAAACGAAAAGCTTGTAAGTGGTCTGGTTATCGAAATATTCCGGTACAAAGTGATTTTATGGATTTTCGAGCCCCAACTACATAATAATGTCTTTGGTTTTCGCTATTTCCAAAACCAAGGCTTGTTAGAAGATTCGGTTTTCGTTTTCAAAATCCCCACTTATATTTTCCACAGCTATCCACAGGTGAAAACCAAAAGCTTCTGCGAGGTCTGGTTATCGAAATATTTCAAAGCAAAGTGATTTTACTAAATTTTTGGGAACTTGGAAAAAAATTTTGAGAACTTTGAAAAAATTAACTACTTGTCTAAAAAAATCACCAAATTTTCAAAGTTCCCAAACAGGCCGAGACATACATCGAATAAAAGGTCTATTCAATTCCTATATCCAAACGAAAAGCTCCTGAGTGGTCTGGTTATCGAAATATGGCGGTCCAAAGTGATTTTATGGATTTTCGAGCCCCAACTGCCTAATTATGTCTTTGGTTATCGCAATTTCCGAATACAAGCTTTGTAAGACCCAGCCTTGCGGGACCCTCTTACCTCTTTATTTTATCACGTCTTTCACAAAAATAGACCTACTTATGTTCCAATACTAGCTTCGCAATTCGGCAGAAAGCTGATCGTCTGTCTCGACATCATGAACGATTTAGGAAGCTGGATGTTATCCAAGGTGTCTTGGGATATTCAGAACTCTCTAAATCTACCTGAGCATAGTTTCGGATCCAACCTCTACGACAACACTTTTCATATCACCCTACATCTCATCAATAGCTGAGTGTAGAATTCCGTTTAATGGACATTTAGGTCTCCTATGACGATTTTGATATCGGCTCTCGCAACACTTCTATAAACCGATTTAAGATGAGTGTAGACCGTGATCTAATCTTCTTTGATTGCTTCAGTTGTGGAAACGTAGCCATATCTTGCAGATGTGGTGTTCTATGAAATAAAACTACGCCTCGCTACTTTGTTCAACATAATTCCGCAACCATGCAGCCTTCGGCCACTCTCTCTTTCATCTGCCTCGGAATACAGCTTCCTCTCCACTAAGTTTCACTTATACCCAGGATACTCATGTTAAGACGAAACATTTCACCTTCTAACTGCTAGGAACTTCCTTCGCCGTACAAGAATCGAGTGTTCCATGTTCTGATTTTCGTACATATGCGGTTAGCAAAAAGTATCATTCTATCAAGATAGGCCACCTGCAGTTATTTCAACTCTTGGAGCTTTTAACCACCCCAAGGACAAGTTTGTGCCCTGAACAGCAATTCTGATTTGTCCGCTCATCCCGGCATCCATTCGGTCCCCCTGCACTTTAGCGTTACCCACTCTCTTCCAAAGGTGTGCATTAGGTTTTTTCTTTCATTGAGCCTAGTGCCGAAGTGGTGTCCCAGATCTCTCCAGTACTTAAGAGAGTATTGCTATGAACTTTTTATTTTCAAATCAGCTTATTAGTAAACGTAACACTAAGACTCATATACAAACATTTCTGGAGCAACATATATTTTGTACGGATTACAAAACAGAGTTCCCTTAGAGCCTAGGTATTATTACATTGGTGTCAGAAAAGTGGAATAAAACTTATTGTGCAGTGAAGTGTGCGAAAAAAAAAAAAAAAAAAAAAATAATAATAAAAATGAGCAAGTTACTAAAAGAGCTCAATTGTAATGAGCTGAAAAGTGAGTTAGGCAAGCGAGAACTTTCTAGAGCAGGATCGAAAAATGAGCTTGTTTTGCGTTTGGCCGAATATTTGAAACAACAAAATGAAGACCCGGACATTTTCGTCTTTGAAGCTGCCGCTGAGGAAGCAGACGTAAGTAAAAATGTAGATGTTTCAAATATGATTAGTCTTCTGCTTCAACGTTTCGAAGAGCAACGAAATGAGCAGAAAAACGAACAAAAGAATGTTCTCGAACGTCTCGAAGAGCAACGAAACGAGCAGAAAAACGAACAAAAGAATGTTCTCGAACGTCTCGAAGAGCAACGAAATGAGCAGAAAAACGAACAAAAGAATGTTCTCGAACGTCTCGAAGAGCAACGAAATGAGCAGAAAAACGAACAAAAGAATGTTCTCGAACGCCTGGAGAAACAAAAAGACCTTCTGGAAGAGCAGAGGAACATGCTAGAAGGCAAGCTTGTTAATATCGAGAATAATGTATCTGCACTTGGTGAACGTGTTTCATTGCTGGAGAATCAAGTCGACAACAAAATGGAGACGTTTTCAAAAGAGTTAGATGAACGTGTTTCATTGCTAGGGAATCAAGTCGAAAACAAAATGGAGACGTTTTCAAAAGTGTTAGATGAACGTGTTTCATTGCTAGTCGACAACAAAGTGGAGACGTTTTCAAAAGAGTTAGACCGTGTTCGAAACATAAAGATTCGGGAAAGTTCTGGGGAAACTTTGAGAAAAAAAGAGATGCAACCTCCAACCTTTGATGGACAAACTTCTTGGTCTATATACAAGAAGCAATTCGAGGCAGCTTCCACAACAAATGGCTGGGATGAGGCTGACAAGTATATAGCCTTAACTCTTGCTCTTAGAGGAGCAGCTGCTGAGTTGTTGCAAACCATACCAGCAGATAAGAGCGGCGACTTCAATTCCTTGGTTTTGGCTATAGACAAACGCTTTGGTAACAGCCACATGAAAGAAGTCTTCAAAGTGCAACTTAATTCCAGAGTTCAAAAGAGGGGCGAAACTCTACAACAACTGCAAGCGGACATTGAAAGGCTTGTTCATCTTGCATATCCAGATTTTGGAGAGGAAATTCGTAACCAGTTCGCAGTTGAGGCATTTGTTCGCGCCATTTCCGACATACATCTTCAAAGGGCCGTGCGAACTGCTGGAAAACGAACGCTTTCTGAAACATTAGCGTTTGCCTTGACAATGGAAGCAGCAGAGCAAGCTTCTCACGGAGTACATCGACTTAGAGAAGCCATCGTCGAAGAATGCTCATGCCAAAGAACTGATGTCCAAAGGAACCAACGAAACGGACTTGCAAAATGCTGGAATTGCAACAAGACCGGACATTTACAGCGTCAATGTCGATTACCACCAAGAAGAGCTTGTCAACATTGTGGACACGGAGTTTCAAACCCAGAACAAGGTAACAATAACACCAGTGTTACTTCCCGCACAGTTTCCCAACAGGGAAACGAGTAAGAACCAACTTCGAGGGGCAGAAGCTGGTTTCTGGTATCGATGGCCCCAGAAACACCATCCAGGTCTCTCAGACTAAGCGAGATAATAAAAGTCTGACTGTCGAGGCAACTTTAAATGGCAACAAACGTGTGGTCACAATCGACACCGGTGCCACAGCCTCCATTGTGCGTCAAGACCTAGTACACCTGAATTGGCTACATAACACTAATAGCTACCGTCTTAGAACTGCCACAGGAGAAGCAGCTAGGGTTTATGGTGAAGTCCGACTTGGAATTCGAATTGCAGGTCTAGAATTCTCACACAAATTTTTGGTAGCAGATATATGTGACGAATGCATCATCGGAATGGACTTCATGAAAGAACATCGTGTAGTTTTGGATATCGGCAACCAGGTACTCAAATACCAGAATACAGAGATTCCAATGATCTATGCGCACGAAGGAACAACAACTCTAAGGACTGTCATCAAGGAAGACGTGATTATTCCTACTTCTTCTGAGGTATTTGTTTGGACAAAATTAGAAGGTGAGTGTGAACGCCATCGATACCTAATGGTGGAACCAGACCCAGATTGTTCTTCCCAAAAGGTCATCATTGGGAAGACACTTGTGGCTCCTAAGAACAATATGGTCCCCGTACGGATACTCAACACCAAACCGTACGATGTTAAGTTGACGAAAGGAGAAGTTATCGGTAAGTGCGAATCTGTCGCAGCCATAACACAAATTGACGCTGAAACACCGAAAAAGACATTAGACCGTGAGGAGCTCAATACCATCAAGGCAAAGATACTCAATTCATCTAACCTAGACCAACATCAGGTTAAAACGGCAGAAATCCTTCTGAATGAGTATGTCGACATTTTCGCTTCACCAAACGGGAAATATGGAAGGACACAAATGGTGCAACATCGAATAAATACAGGAGATGCAAGACCCATTCGTCAGCCCGCAAGACGTCTGCCACTGGCCAAACAAGGTGAAGCTGAGGAAATGATTACCACCATGAAGAAGGATGGTTTGATTGAGAACTCAAAGAGTCCTTGGGCGTCACCAGTGGTCCTAGTCAAAAAGAAGGACGGAAGTACACGGTTTTGTGTTGACTATCGAAGGTTGAATGATGTGACCAAGAAAGACAGCTATCCCCTGCCAAGAATCAGTGATACCTTAGATGCGATGGAAGGAGCACATTGGTTTTCAACACTGGACTTGAAAAGTGGATATTGGCAAGTTGAAATTCACCCTGAAGATCGAGAAAAGACAGCGTTCTCCACAGGTAATGGGCTCTGGCAGTTCAAGGTGATGCCATTTGGTCTTTGCAACGCTCCGGCAACATTTGAGCGTTTGATGGAGTGCGTCCTTCAAGGCCTGACGTGGAAAACTTGTCTTGTCTACTTGGATGATGTTATCGTTTATGGAAAAACATACGACCAACACTGCAAGAACTTAAGGGGTGTGTTCCAGAGACTTCGAGAGGCTAACCTTAAACTAAACCCAGAAAAATGTGCACTGTTCCAGACTGAAGTAAAGTATTTGGGACATATCATCTCGTCCCAAGGAGTCAAGACCGATCCTGAAAAAGTTGACACCGTCAAAAATTGGCCAACACCACAGGACAAACATCAACTACGAAGTTTTCTTGGTCTTGCTACTTATTACAGACGTTTTGTTAAGAACTTTGCCGGAATTGCGAAGAGTTTGCATCAGCTTACGGAAAAGAACAAGCAGTTTAGATGGTCAGGTGAGTGTGAAAAAGCCTTCCAAGAACTGAAATACCGTCTATGCAATGCTCCGGTGCTGATCTATCCGACTCCAGGCAAATCTTTTATCATCGATGCTGATGCAAGCAATGTGGGAGTCGGCGCTGTTCTGTCACAAGTTCACAATGGCGAGGAAAAGGTTGTCGCCTATTTCAGCAAAGTACTGTCGAAGACCGAAAGGAACTACTGTGTGACCAGAAGAGAACTATTGGCACTCATCTTGGCAACGAAACACTTCCACAAATACATCTATGGACAGAAGTTTCTTCTACGAACCGATCATGGTGCTCTTAACTGGTTGTTGAACTTCAAGAACCCAGAAGGACAAGTCGCAAGGTGGATAGAAAGACTGCAGACTTACGATTACGAAATTCAACACCGAAGGGGAAAGCTGCACTCAAATGCTGACGCACTATCCCGAAGACCTTGTAAAATAGATTGCAAGCATTGCAGGCGACAAGAAGAAAAGGAATCCATCAACATTCTGCGAATAAGGGCTGACCCCATTTGTGGATGGAGCAATGAAGAAATAAGATCTGCTCAACAAGAAGACCCCGACATTGAACCTCTTCTCGCATGGAAGGAACATGAAGAAAAACCCGCATGGAATGACATTTCCGATAGGAGTCCAGTTTTAAAGGCCTATTGGGCACAATGGGACTCACTTCATGTGCAAGAAGGTGTTCTTCGGCGAAAATGGGAGTCCGCTGATGGTAAATCCTATGTGATGCAGCTTGTGTTACCTCAATCGAAAATCAAAGAGGTTCTTCGAGAGATGCATGATGGACCTTCAGGAGGCCATTTGGGAGTCAATAAGACTTTAGAAAAGGTGAGGCAACGATTCTACTGGTTGCATGCAAGAGACGACGTTGAAAAGTGGTGCCGAAATTGTGACGCTTGTGCTGCAACCAAAGGACCTGGTAGAAAACTGCAAGGAAAAATGATGCAATATAATGTCGGCTCACCGTTTGAAAGGATTGCTGTTGATGTGGCTGGCCCATTTCCGGAAACGAATGCTGGAAACAAATACATTCTGGTGGTAATGGATTACTTCAGCAAATGGCCTGAGGCATACGCTATTCCGAACCAAGAAGCCAAGACCGTGGCCGACCAGATTGTGTCTAACTGGGTAAGCAGGTTTGGTGTGCCTATGGAACTTCATTCCGACCAAGGAAGGAACTTCGAGTCGAACATATTCCAAGAGGTCTGCGCGTTCCTTGGCATTAAGAAAACGAGAACCACACCACTTCACCCGCAATCTGATGGAATGGTCGAGAGATTCAACAGGACTTTAAAAGAACACCTCACTAAAGTCGTAGGCGACTACCAAAGAAACTGGGATAGGCACATACCACTATTTTTGATGGCCTACCGAAGTGCAATACATAGCTCAACAGGACAAACGCCATCTGAAATCCTGTTTGGAAGAAGCATACGGCTGCCTAGTGAGATAAGGTTTGGACATCCATCACAAGAGTCTAAAGAAACAAGGGATTACGTGAGTGACCTACAAGAGAGGCTAATCGACATCCACGAAAGGACCAGGACTAGAATGAGCGCTTACAGCGATCGAATGAAGACAAGGTACGACACAAGAGCAAACACGACAGGATTCCAAGTAGGAGATCGTGTATGGCTGTATAATCCACATCGTCAAAAGGGATTGTCTCCGAAGCTTCAACAAAACTGGGAAGGCCCTTATACTGTCGTCACGAAAATCAATGATGTCGTTTACCGAATTCAAAGAGGGTTAAGAGGAAAGTTAAAAGTTGTGCATAGCGATCGACTGCACCGATACAGTGGCGAATCTGGAGATGGAATTGTTCGGGACGAACAATCTTAAGAAGGGGGCAATGTTGTGAACAGAGCTTTATACTACTACAGCGCCATCTGTTGGAAAACTGCATATCTAATTTATGGAAGAAACAAAAAGCTCTTTTCCAATGTCAAATGTATTTCCCCTTATTCCAGACATCTAGAACATTCCAATACAAGAACTTTCGAGAACAACTAATTTGAGTATATAAGGGAGTGTTCACGGTGAGCGAGACACAGTTGATTTTGGATTATGAAAGTGTGCAAAGGTATTGCTTATTGGATTGTGTTATTAAACAAGTGTGATTTAAATTTAAATAAAAGTGTTTGAGTTGTTTATAAATTGAGATTTACTGTTTTGAATTGGAAAGTGTGAATAAAGAAGAAATACTAAAAAGAGTAATAAGTTTTATTTAAAGAACCTAGGAAAAATATTACAGTATTAACGTAATCAGAAAATACAAACTTCCTTTTAAATCTATCGCCATTTAAAATTTCAAGACTTACCAATCTACCCCTCAAATTATTTTCCTTAAAAAAGGATAAGACCAAAATTTTAAAGAACACTATATAAATACTTCACAAACAATTTCTAAATTGAAAAGAACTCGTTAAAAAGCAATATTCCGTCTGCCATGAACATAAAAGAGTGCAGTTCCTTCAGTTGAACTTATCTTCGTCTAACAGCATAATAGATAGAATGCACTTGGATACTTGTTCTGAGTGCGCAATAGAAGTACGTACTGAAGAAATAGCAAACATTATTATTTTCTTGTAATTTTTGAAAGGAAACGTTACTGCACATAGGAATATTTTGAATGCTCTTTAAAAACTTCCATTGAGTGCTTGTTGGAAAAAATAGTATTTTCATTTGAGTCATATTTAACATATGTATGTACGAGCATATGAAAGAATCATCATCTAAGTAATTTTTTGAAGGCTTCCTTTTATTTTGAGACATTTCGATGTACTTACAAAAGAATCTCTGTAAGGGAAATTTAAGCATTCGATAAAATAATGGAATTATGAATGAAAAATTGGTTGGCAAGGTTACTTTTGCCTGCAAAGAGTATCTTAACATATTGATATGAATGTACATATATGTATGTATATAAATTTCTTTTTTATGCTCAAATACATGAATCTTATGCATCACTCTTATAAACATGATGAAACATTATTTTAAGGTATTTTATATTGTTACGAGTAGCTCTAATGAGATCAAAACCATGTTTGTATAGCAATTTGCCATGGAAACTATGAATCAGAAGGCTACATAAGATTTCTACGGTGTTTCTTGATTTTTAGGAAACTATTTTAAGAAAATCTTGAGAAGAGAAATTAAGAACGCTCCTGAGTTTGATTTACATTTTTTGATATTTAAATATCTATGCCGGTGCCAAAACTGTGGGTCTAACTTAAACGTTCCATGTAGCACATTACCCTACGAGAGATTGCATTTGAGACCCTGTTTACATTGGGAATACTATTTTGAGCTTACATTGGAAACTTTGAGACGCCCCAAAAAAAGTTCGCCTATGATGCCAATGGATTGAAATCTCTTGATCTTAGTACTAAAAAACCTCATTCCCCCTAAATTTCTCACTTCTAACCCAATATGTCAAGAAGACCAAAGGCGAAAGACAAAACAACTGGTGTCAAATTTAATTGCAGATCCATTAAATGTTTTCAACAAATTCCCTTTTCATTCTTGATGGACAATTGAATTTTCAGAGTTGACATTTAAAAAATCTAGAAAACTTTGATTTTATTTTCTGCTCTGGAAATTGCATTTTCAGGGCAATCGGTTGACATTTGCAATGGAATGTTCTCGAAACGTCAAAATTTAATTATTTCCTTAACTGTCAAACCACATAATGTCAAATTTCTAATTAGACATTCTATATACATCAACATATACATAAATCATTCTCGATCTATCAAGCCATGAAATGAATGAATGACAAAATTTTAGTTTTTCCGCTTATATTTACTTTGACAGTTTCCATTACAAGATGGGAATAATGTCGGCCGTATATTATTAATATCTGACAGAGTCAGTAAGATAATGTACAGAAACTTCAAAAAAAAGTCGGAGGATTTACTTCAGTGTGAACAACGTCTATAGCAGTAAAAAGACATCAAGAGCCTGACATTTTCGAACATGTTTGACAGATACGGCATGATTGGCTTGATCTTGATAATATGAATGCTTGACAAGCCGCTGGCTAGTTTTGAAAATATTTCTTGACATTTTGGCTGCATGACAAGCATATTTGAGAATGTGAAGCACATTTTATTTTCAAAGAACTTCTTGGGCTGGCACCTCGTAAGAAAATTTATCAAAATAAATTATATACGAAATAGCGTTAATTCAGGTGGATCTTATTAAATTGATATAATTTTCTGCAGAATTGCAATATACAAATAAAGTTAATTTTATCCTCTAAGATTGAAATCTTTGCTCTGAGTTGGTCCGCCAGGGTGAAAATTCTAATGAGAATGTTTGACGAAAGTGAACGCTAATATTTTGCATGCATCAAATATTAATCATGCCGTGCTTGTCAAACAAATTTGAGAAAGTGAAAGCCCCTATTAATTCTCCAAGCAATTAGTTGTAATATTTTGCATCAGATAACATCTCTGTTGGAATATAAGTGGACAAAGCTAATGTTGTATCAAATAACATCGCTGTTTACAAAAAGTTTAACTAACCTTACGTTACGTAGCGGAGTCTGTTCTTTTTCTAAGAACATTTAAGTTTTGAAATAAATAGTTTTGTTTCTTTACTTTGAAACTCTACTCCAGAGATGTAAGAAAAAGTTGGAGGAATTAGTCCAATATGAACACCGTCTTGAAAATAACGATCAAAAAGTCAATGATATGTTTCAATTATAGCTTCTATGCATATGTATAACTGGCGTCTTAGTCGACCAGATTTCGACCACATACAAGTGAAGATTGAAGTTGAAAGCAGCGTTGTTCCTGGGAAACAAAATGTTGTGGCCATTTTTGGGGCCATTTCAACTTTTTTGGGGCCACTTTGTTTTTCCATGTTCGATAAAATAATTAAATAAAACAGAAGATATTATTTTATTTGTATTTTTGCATTTTATTCCATTTTTTTAAATAATGTCTATGTTAGACATTTTTTTATTAATTCTGGAGGCGGAACAAAATTACCAAAAGTATTATTTTTCAACTCAAAATATTGCTTATTTGCTTTATTTTGCAATTTTTTCAATTTTGGGGCCATTTCGTGATGGCCCGGGGCACCGGGCCAAAATAGGAATCTTGGGGCCAAATGGCCCAATTGGGCACTTTAGCACAACGCTGGTTGAAAGATTCTTCTACAGGAAACTCCTTTCCGCATTGAGTTCCTTATGGCCGGCAGTCATCTGGGACTGTCGCTAATTATTAATTATTAATAATTATCTATTCATTTGAGTTATATAGATTCAGTCTTAAGCTGATGTTTCAAAAATGTTTTCAAATGTTTATAGAATGCAGAAAGATTTCGATTTTCTTATGTTCTATTGTGGTACAAGGGAAATTCTTTTCTATATCGATTCAGGATGTAAAACATATATGTACATTACATATATTAAACACAGAGTAACCGCTAATTTATCAGAGATCTTATGGGATATGATTTTTGGGTATAGTCTAAGAGCATAATCGCTCTACAGTAAGGGTCTATCTCCAAAGTTCACATAATTTTTCGGGAATTTACGAGTAAGAAAATGCCTTCTTGGTTTACCCTAATCCATGTTGACAAAAATTGCTCTGTTTATACGAATTATGGAAATTTCGTTTGGGACTTAATTTTTAGAAGTTTATAACTGTGTTAAAATAAAGTTGATATCTTATTGGGGTCTTCAGATAACCAATTTCTAAGCCTGTTCATCTTTTCTTACCGAAGCATATTTTTTGACTTTCAGGTCAATTTTTTCCAGAAAATATGTATAGTAAACATTACCTTTTATTTTTTTTACTAACGTAATAATAATATAAATAAAATGCACGACTGGATCGCACGAACTTGCTCTTTGGAATTTAAAGTACATTTCATAAATATAAAACATTGATTTAATGAGATAAAAATATTCAAATGCATGAAATTTCCGTCTGAAAGAAAAGTATGAATTTATGCAAACAAACTTTAAAAAATCGTTTTATTATTAAATACATTTTTTATATAAGAAATTTCTTTAAATTGTTCAAGAAAAAAATGTGGTATGCGAATTTTAAGTATTTAATAATATTGGCGCAAAATTTTAATTGAATTAGTACGATGCTAAAGCTGTTTTAGTATGATACTAGGTTAAAACAACGAATTCGAAGATTTTAATCCAATATAGCATCATACTTTCTCTACCCTTTTATTAAAGTGAAAACCATCGAATACCTACTTCATTTTTACTTGCGACTTATAAGTACTATAAGGCAAGTTATGCATTCGTAAAAAAAATCGAACTCGAGATTTTGATCAAAGTTGACATTACGATGATAGAGAAGACTAAAAAAGTGGGTCTCGCAATTCTGTCTGTCTGTCTGTTTGTCTGTCTGTCTGTCTGTCTGTCTGTCTGTCTGTCTGTCTGTCTGTCTGTCTGTCTGTCTGTCTGTCTGTCTGTCTGTCTGTCTGTCTGTCTGTCTGTCTGTCTGTCTGTCTGTCTGTCTGTCTGTCTGTCTGTCTGTCTGTCTGTCTGTCTGTCTGTCTGTCTGTCTGTCTGTCTGTCTGTCTGTCTGTCTGTCTGTCTGTCTGTCTGTCTGTCTGTCTGTCTGTCTGTCTGTCTGTCTGTCTGTCTGTCTGTCTGTCTGTCTGTCTGTTCGACTACAGGCTAAACGACTCGGCCGATTTTCTTTAAACTTGGTAGATAACATTATTAATTTTTTCCCCCCACACGTTTTTTTCTTTTTTTTTTAAGACCAAAAATAACGGTACCCCCCTACGAATTTTTTTCGAAATTTTATAAACATTTTCTCAAAAACTGTTCAATAGATTTTAAAAATAAAGATACAGAAAAATTTCATTTAATTAAATCTAGGTATTGGTTAAAAAAAATTTTCCGAAAAATGGTTATTGAGGGTACCCCCCATGGAACCATTTTTTTTGTTTTTGATTTTCTCAAAAACGGTGCAACCGATTTTGATCATTTTTTTTTTGCTAAAGCTCCCTAAAAACATAAATAGAATTGTGTACTCAAATTCTCAAAAAAAAAAATTTTTTTGGATTTTTAAAAAAAACTTCAAAAATTTTTTTTCAAAACTCAATATTTCTAAAACCCCATGCTAGATTTTTTTTGAACTTGATAAATAAAAGTTTCTCAATATAATCTACAAAATGTGAAATTTTTTTTTATTTTACCTAAAAATAAAGGTACCTACTATACAAATGCTAAAAAATTAAAAAAATGGTTTTCAAAAATCGTATTTTTCTCGAAAACGGCGCCTATAATTTTGATAATTTTTTTTTCTTTCAATTAATTTTTACGATCTTTAATTTAGTAAAAAAAAAATTGAAATTAAGATATTACAGCTTGTACCTACCATAGAACCATTTTTTCGAATTTTGAATTTCTCATTATCATTATCCACATTACGGATCTTAATGAAAATTTTTATAGAGAAGCTTCTAAAAAGTCTAAAACACATTGCATTTCAAAACTTTAAAATAAATATTTTTTGAATTTTTGAAAAAAAATTTATTTTTTTTCTTTTTTTTGAAAATTCGATATCTCCGAAACGGGTCAATATTTCTTTTCGTAAATTTAATTTTTATTCGAACAATAATAAAAACTTTAAACTAGCGTACCAAAATTTTTTCTTAAAAAGCTTTTAAAAAGTTTGTATATAAAAGCTTCTTTTAAAGAAACCACTATAAGGACTTATAATTTTTGTTAAAGACTAAAAAAGAATTTAAAAATTAATTTTATCCTTATGAACAGTTTTCTCTAATAACATTCGTTTTTAAAATTCCCAGTCGATTACATAGGAGCAAGTTCGTGCGACCCAGTCGTGCATTTTATTTTAGTATGGTGCTAGCTTCATAATATGACTCTTTGACATTTGCAAACATCAAAAAAGTTTCGTGTACTTACTTTTTTTTACACGAAATGTCATTGTTTTAGGTGTGTTCAGAAGCAATTTATTAAGAAAATTCTTTTTGTACGATACTAGTTAGAAAATGTTTAAAATTAAGAATGAGTTAGTAAACTAACGGGTGATTTTTTTGAGGCTAGGATTTTCATGCATTAGTATTTGACAGATCACGCGGGATTTCAGACATGGTGTCAAAGAGAAAGATGCTCAGTATGCTTTGACATTTCATCATGAATAGACTTACTAACGAGCAACGCTTGCAAATCATTGAATTTTATTACCAAAATCAGTGTTCGGTTCGAAATGTGTTTCGCGCTTTACGTCCGATTTATGGTCTACATAATCGACCAAGTGAGCAAACAATTAATGCGATTGTGACCAAGTTTCGCACTCAGTTTACTTTATTGGACATTAAACCAACCACACGAATGCGTACAGTGCGTACAGAAGAGAATATTGCGTCTGTTTCTGAGAGTGTTGCTGAAGACCGTGAAATGTCGATTCGTCGCCGTTCGCAGCAATTGGGTTTGTGTTATTCGACCACATGGAAGATTTTACGCAAAGATCTTGGTGTAAAACCGTATAAAATACAGCTCGTGCAAGAACTGAAGCCGAACGATCTTCCACAACGTCGAATTTTCAGTGAATGGGCCCTAGAAAAGTTGGCAGAAAATCCGCTTTTTTATCGACAAATTTTGTTCAGCGATGAGGCTCATTTCTGGTTGAATGGCTACGTAAATAAGCAAAATTGCCGCATTTGGAGTGAAGAGCTACCAGAAGCCGTTCAAGAACTGCCCATGCATCCCGAAAAATGCACTGTTTGGTGTGGTTTGTACGCTGGTGGAATCATTGGACCGTATTTTTTCAAAGATGCTGTTGGACGCAACGTTACGGTGAATGGCGATCGCTATCGTTCAATGCTAACAAACTTTTTGTTGCCAAAAATGGAAGAACTGAACTTGGTTGACATGTGGTTTCAACAAGATGGCGCTACATGCCACACAGCTCGCGATTCTATGGCCATTTTGAGGGAAAACTTCGGAGAACAATTCATCTCAAGGAATGGACCGGTAAGTTGGCCACCAAGATCATGCGATTTGACGCCTTTAGACTATTTTTTGTGGGGCTACGTCAAGTCTAAAGTCTACACAAATAAGCCAGCAACTATTCCAGCTTTGGAAGACAACATTTCCGAAGAAATTCGGGCTATTCCGGCCGAAATGCTCGAAAAAGTTACCCAAAATTGGACTTTCCGAATGGACCACCTAAGACGCAGCCGCGGTCAACATTTAAATGAAATTATCTTCAAAAAGTAAATGTCATGGACCAATCTAACGTTTCAAATAAAGAATCGATGAGATTTTGCAAATTTTATGCGTTTTTTTTTTTAAAAAAAGTTCTCTAGCTCTTAAAAAATCACCCGTTACTATAAAGTTAGCAAATTGTTAAGTAGTATCATATTAATACCTTAACAATAGGCTGTTTAAAATTTTGCGCCATTGATTTTAGGAAATAATTTAAAAAAATAATCGTTCACATGTTTTGAAGATATTGATTTTTCAAAAAAAAAATTGGAATTTTTTTTTTTCAAAAAACCCAAAAAATATTTTTTCGAATATTTGTATATACAATATTATTTCAAAGTTAAGGGGGCTCCTGGTGAAAATGTTTGGTTAAAATTGTTAGAGCCGTTAATGAGAAAGTCGAAAATCAAAAAAACGGTTCTATGACAGGAACCATTAATAACATTTTGCCCCAAATTTTTTTTTATAAAAATGTAGTCCATGTCCATAATATCAATTTTTATCAAAATCGTAAGAGAGCCGTTTTTGAGATAAATAAGGTTATACATTACGGGTGTATGGGGGGTACCGTTAGTTTTAGAGCTAAAAACAAAATTTCAATTTCCCTTCTAGGGAATCACCGAAAACTCTTAAGTACCGAGTTTGAAGAAAGTAGGTCCAGTGGCCTAGGCTCTAGATCGTGGTATAGACATGCAGACACACAGACAGACGGAGGGACGGACGGAATTGTCGGACCCACTTTATTCGTCCTCGCTATCATCGTAATGTCAACTTTGATCAAAATCTTGAGTTCGATTTTTTTTCCAAATGCAGAACTTGCCCTATAGTAAAAACAATAACAAGTTTGCGGTAAAACCTTTTATGAGACTTATGGGAAAACCTACAGCAAGTTAATTTGTTTTTGCTTTACTCTCTAAAAGCAGTGAATAACAAATTATATTTTGAGGTTTAAGATTATTTTAATATATATTAAAAGAATTATAACAGGTGCTCAAAGTGTCCTTCCTGGTATTGTATTGTATGCTAGAGTCAGTTTTTGGATTTGAGTGCGAATATTAATAAATGCTCGCTATTGCCTTACTTTTGATGAGGCTTCGAGAATACGCTCTTTTAATTCTCTTAAAGTTGCTTTTTCTTTTGAATAATCAAGTCTTTTCATTCTTTCCAATACAAAAAAAGTCCAATACAATATTGCAGGCCAGTGAACTGGTCCTTTTTTCCTATTTAACGATTACCATATTCTTTATCTAGCCAATTCTTAACCTCTCTACCATAGTGGGCTTGAGCACCATCCTGTTGGAAATATAATGAAGCTGTTTGAATCATTTGTGATCTCTAATAGTTCTTGTAAATCGTTTCCAAAAAACTCCAGACAATTTGTAGAATTTAGTCTAGATGGTAGTTTGAAGGGGCTGATAAATTGTTTTCAATTACACCTGCCCACATTTCGCTTAATTTGTGTTGAAATGATGACTATTTTCTTTTGCTTGGATTCTCCGCAGCCCATGTACACACATGGGAAAAAGTATTGGCACACCTGTAGTTTTCAAAACTAAGTCCTTGTTCTTGGTTGATAAAAAATAAGGAGTGGTAAAAAAAATTCAAATAGTTTCTTTTAATTTACTTTGAAACGGATATATCAAAAACATAACTTATCTTTAGTATTGAAAATTTACAATGGTTTAGTACAGCTTCAGTTTTTTTTCTTTTTCGAGAAAAAAGTATTGGCACAAACTAAGTGCAATTGAGTAAGGGGGTGGCCGTAGCGCGATGGATGTGTGCTCGCCTGTCAACCTCATGATCACAGGTTCGATCCCTGCCGTCGTCTATGTCTTCTTTAATTCCATTAAAACCTTCTAAAATTGTCATCATGGGTTGCTGGTTTACTCATTACATGTTGTTCAGGCATAACACTAATTGAGTTAAACTAGTATGCCCAACAAGGATGAACACGATAAAGTAATGTGAATTATAAGCTACATAGAAAAAAGACACGGCATTTCTCCGCTTTAGTTCAGCCGCCATCCCTGGAGATAAAAAGTCTGAGACAACCACCTTTAGTCTCAGAACATCGTGCCACGCATCTTTCCTATCCTTCTTTCTCTTCATTAACTTCACGCCCGCGCTGTGCTGAAACATTTAAAGGGTAATCATAATCCCTTGAGCGCGGGTAGATTATAAAAAAAAAATCTGATAGTTACTAAAAATATATTAATAGCAGGTTGGCATGACCTTATTCCTTATGACTTCTTTTAACTTGTTTTCCATAGAGTTTACCAATTTACTTGTACGTACAGGGTGGGTCAAAAGTGACTTCCTAATCTTAAATGATAATAACTTTTATAGATTTAATTTTAGAATTACAAAGTATGATTTATGGAGATTTGTTTGGGTTTAGTATGGAATATAATGTCCCTCAAACGAGCATCAGCTTCATGCTCACAGATAGGATTGTTTCTAGAGCGTTTTTCATAACACTTCGGAGGACATCATTTTCAAATTAGGAAGAAACTTTTGACCCACTCTGTAGTTTGTTGGCAATTTTTTTTTTGAATTCGTCTGCAATCACCGTTTTTCCTGGATATGGAGTCTTTTCTAATATGTCTATCCAACACGTCGAATAGATGCTCAACGAGATTCATATCTGGGGACTATAGCGGTGTCTTCAGAGTATGAGAAGTGTTATAAAGTATCCATTCTTTCACTATACGAGCATTATGCGTTGTGTCATTAATCTTGTAGAAATAAAATTCCCAGCAAGGCCGTGTTTTTCAGCACTTCTTTCAAGATATTATTTTAATGTATTTAAATACACCATCTTGTCCAGAGATTCGTTTTTTAGTCGCACAACACGATTATGGAATAACTTACCCGGCACAGTTTTCCCTTGCCATTTCAATTTGCAAACATTCAAAACCAATGTTCATCGACACCTCGTTTCTCTCCCCTCCCAATTTCCCCCTCGCCCGTACTGTGCTTATAACATTATAAGGGTCTCGTAACATACCCTTGAGCGCGAGTGTATTATAAAAAAAATCCGCATTATGCCATCTCCTCTACTCCAGACTCTACCATATATCCACAGAACATGACTCCACCATCTCCATGTTTCAAGATTGGAAACAAATTTTCTATTTTAAAAGCGGTTTTCGGCTTTCGCCACACTAACTCTCAGCCATTATTTGGGAAAATGTTCAATTTACTCTCATCAGAGAAAAATACCTTTTTCCAGAAGTCCGTTTCCTTATTAACGAAGTTATTTGCAAAATCCATACGTTTGACCTTGTTCACCATGCTCATGTATGGTTTTGGCCTTAGAATATGGGAAAAGCAACCAGCCTTATTAATGATGCTTCAAACGGTTTTGGTTGAAATAGTCTTGCCAAATTGTTCGCCAATCTCTGCCGCTTACTGTAAGGAAGTGGTTCTTGGATTTTCTTAAATGCGTCTAAAAACTAACTTGGCTTCTTGTTCGGTTAACTTCTAAGGACGACTGCTTCTTCTACAACTTGTTAAAATGTTGGTATCTTTAAACCGTTTTACTTCCTTGCGTACTGTGTAACGGCTTCTGTTGATAATTTCTGAAATTTCAGAGAAGGATTTTCTTTTGGAATACAAATTTAAAATTTTTCAATTGTTGTTTTTTTCCTTTTCTGCCATTTTTGATGTAAAACATTAATTAAATCCATACTCAACTGTTATATACTCATTTCAGAGATGATTTTAGTAACTATGACTATGACTTGTGTTATGTGAAGTTCTATAACAATAAAATCTATAATTTCATTAAAAACAAGAAATACAGGAGGTGCCTATACTATGAAAAACTGAGGTTTGGTAAAATTTTATTTTTTTTATATTTAAATACATACACCTTTTTCTTGTGTTATAACTTTTAGCAAATTTATAAAAACAAAACATTTTTAACAAATTTTATGGAAATTATTTGTCGCTTTAATGTTATATTCATAAAGTTTTAGAAAACAGACTTTTTTCCATGGGTGTATGAAGATTGTGAAAATGTTTGATCCATCTTATCATCATTTGTCAGTACTTCTTCGAAAACGACGATAATAACCAATTGCTTTTGGCCCAAATTGAATGATGTGGATGTGAATGACATATTATGGTTCCTAGAGGACGGGGCACGTTGGTGCTGAGGCGGACAGTAATACTAAGGATGAAATTTGTAATATAAAGCTGTTTTATTTTTTTTAAAGCTATATAACTGTTCTTTGTTTTCCCAAAATTTTCAAAAACGGCTCCTAGAATTTTGATAACATTTTTCTTGTTTCAATAAATTTTTACCCTTAACAATTGAATAAAAAAAAATTGAAGTTAAGATATTACTTTCTTTCAGGCTTTGTTTCTTTTATTTTTTGATGTTAATCAAACCGTGGTGGTATATTGGAGTTACTACAAGTTCTTTTAAGAGGAATTGTTTTGTAAGAACAGTTAAGTGTTTATTCTAAAAAAACGTTGCACATATTGTTAATATTCCAATTGAAAAATAATTGTTTTCACTTAAAGTGATTTTGAAATAATAAAAGCGAGTGAAATGTAGAACACTCAAAATAAATTCACTTGATTTGGAAATTCGTTTCCATTTCCATTTCACTCGATTTTTGGAACCTGGCTCTTAATCTTTATCTAAGTTTCTCTTGGTTATGCTGACCGAGTACATTTTAAGGGTTGTCATAATCCCTTTAGTGCTTGAAAATTATAAATAAAAAATGTATAACAGTAAGTCACCAAAAGGTCATGAAGCTGAAGATCGCTGCATCCGAATTTATTTTTTCATTTGGGATAGCATATCTTGATAAGTATCAAAGATATTGGAACATTTTGAAAACTTTGGATCAAAAAAAATCGTTCATGAAAAAATTAGAATTTCCAAACTCTAAAGGCGATATTTTTTCTTTTTGTTTAATTTCATGTTTGTTGTCTAGCAACAAATTACAACAAAAAGAAAAATAGATACACAAAACAAGTTTAGATGTTGGTTATTTGTAATATTTGTATATCTTTTATTGCATTATTTTAATAATTGTATATTATCAAAATTATAATATTTACTTCATATGAATTTTTATTTTTTCGATTCAAGTTTTAATAATTCTGATAATAATAATACAATATTGGAATTATATAAGGAAAGATTAATTGTTATACAAACAAAAACAAAATTTCAGCAAAGATAAATAAAAAGAAAATGCCAGAATGAATATACTTTAAAGAATAACTAAAACAGAAATCCTTAGATAATTAGATAAATATTATGAGATATGTTTAACAAATTCGAATTGAAAAATATTTATTGCTTTAAGTTTAGCTAAAACAAAAAAGGATGGTGTTGAGCTTTTATTTATTTATTTGTTTATTTCGTTTGCTTTAACAGTAAGATACAAATCTTATAATATAGTTAAAAGCTTCAAAATTGTAATAAAACAAAGAAAGACTATAGATTAGACTATGTTTAAGTTTACATAGATACTATTTTAATTTAACAATTGCTTAAGTTCAAAAATTTAATTAAATTAATTGTTCATTATAATTCATTTTTAATTTTCCAAAATCTCCATCTAATCATAACAGAATTATACACCCGATCCTAAGCAGACTGGAAATGAGAAAGTAAAACTCTCCGAAACTGTGTCTCACCCTTAGTGCCCTAACATGCCGTGGTAAAGCGTTCCACAGGCGAATGGCATTGATAAAGAACTGCCTCTTGGATGCTAAATATTTATACCGCGGATGAATTAGTATTAAGGATCTGTTCGAGGAACTAAATATTAACCTATCGAAAAGGTATTGAGGCTGATTCGTTTGGATAACATTAAATAAAAATACAATCGTTCTATAGTGAAAAAATTGATCGAGTGAAATGCTTAAAATTTGCCTTGATAAATGAGAGATATGGTCATATCTTTTTAACCTGTAAACGTATCGGGCAATGTTGTTGAACGCAACATTGAGTTTCCGTCGGCTGACCGCATCGCAGTCGTTGAAAACTTCACATCCAAATGTTAATTTTGGTATCACTAGCGTTTTGGCTAACATTAAACGTGTTCTTAAAGGGGTAAAATACTGTGAGGGCCATAGCATTCTGAGCACTCCATAAACTTTGCCTACTGCTACATTGATGTGATTCTCCCATGTCAATTTTCTATTGAATAAGACACCTAGGTTTTTTACTGTTTCAACATATTCAATTGGGGAGTTTTTGAGGCTTATGACTGGAAAGTAGGAAAGATTCAACTGGTTTTTACTAACTACGATACATTTAGTCTTTATAGGGTTTAAAAGCAGTCCATTTCTGTCTGACCATTGTGAAATTTTTTCAAGATTACTGTTGATGGTATTAGTGCAATCTTCAATTAGTCCAAGGGGGCAGCTGTGAATCAATTGAACATCATCAGCATACATTTGTATATTAGAGGATGAAATATTAGAGGGAAGTTCGTTTATGTAGAGAGAGAAAAGCAGGGGGCCAAGTATAGATCCTTGGGGGACTCCTCTTACTGTTGGTAAAAAACTTGAAATATTTGTGCCCGCCACAACCGCTTGCTTTCTCTTTACAAGGTAAGATGATAATAATTTGACAGCAGAAGTTGAGAACTTATATAAGCTCGAGAGCTTGTGAAGAAGAATGGAATGATCAATAGTATCGAAAGCCTTGGAAAAATCGAGAAGAACGAGAAATGTGACATGATCCTCGTCAAGGGCCCGTCTCATATCATCAACAATGTTTAGAACTGCAGAGGTGCAGCTATGCTTTTGACGAAAACCGGACTGAACTGGGGAAAGTATTTTATGCATGGTAAGATAATTACCTATTTGCTTTTGAAGAACTCTTTCAAACACTTTGGAAAGAAACGGAAGGACGGCAATAGGTCTAAAATCATCTCCATTTCTATTTTTGGGAATAGGTATTACTTTAGCCAATTTCCACTGCATCGGAAAAATACCAGTCGTTAGTATAGTATTGAAAACATGTGTAATATAAGGCAAAATCACAGGAAGTATGGCCTTGATGAACATAGGATGCACTTCGTCAATTCCAATAGCGTTCGACTTAATGGATAAGAGGCACTCAACTATGATACTGGAATCTACGCAAGAGAACTCAAAAGTATCTTCAACCAAGAATGGAAAGTCAATGGAGTTATGAGCAGTACTACATGTCGTATCAGATGAAAATGGAACAGGTAAAGAAACAAATTTGCGATTGAGTTCATCAACATTAGTATTTCCGATGTCGGTATGGTTTTGTTTACCAATTCCCATTATCTTTAAATTTTTCCATAATTGTCGCCCATTTACTGACGGGCTAAGAACACTATTATACATACGTATTTTAGCAGCCCTTATTTTACTCACCACCAAGTTCCGTAACCTGCGATAGATTTGACTGTGAACACTGAGCCTATAACGTCTCCATTGCTTATATGCTTCATCACGTTTAAGCATAAGAAATCTTATTTCATTAGTAAACCAAGGTCGTTGACCTGGTTTGACGGTTTTACATTTAAGAGGGACGTGATCATTAAAGAGTTTGAGCATGTTGTAATTTAAAAAATCGTCTTGATCATTTGAACAGGAAAAGTTATAAATAAGATCCCAATTTACACTCCGAGTATCTCTCTCAAGACATTCATAATTAATATTTTTAAAATCTCTAAACTCGTAAGAAGTAATGGGACAGGTGAAACTATAATCAAATGTAAGATATATTATATCATGGTTTGAGAAACCAGATGCACCTAGTTGGTCATAAAGAAGAACATTATTTATATCATTAACAAAAAAGACATCTAGTAATGTGCTTGATTCTCCTACAAAATGTGTGGCGCAAGTAGAGTTAACAGGGAACAAATTAAAAGTTCGCATATTATCAACAACATGGCTTTCTTGTAGGAGATTACTATTTAGGTCCCCACAAATAATAATTTTTGAAGCGCAAAAAATATTTTCTTCAAGTAATTTGAATAAAGGGGTGGCATCTATGTACCTATTAGGCCGATATACTGAACCAATAATAAGATCACTACTTTCACTATCTGAATTGATGGTAACAAAAAGAAAATCTATAGAGCTTCCTACTTCTGATCTATAGCTTAATTTACATTTGATGCCATCCCGAATGTAGATGACTGTCCCACCGCCTCTTCTGCCGTTGAGTCTATCAGCACGGAAAATCTTATATCCAGTCAAACAACACATCCTATCATTTACATTCTCATTAAGCCATGTCTCAGTTACGCATATGACATCGACGTTTGATCCCTCGAACAAATCCCTAAACTCGTCAATTTTGGGTAATAAGCTTTGTGCGTTTAGGTGGCATACGTGTAGGCCATTTTTTTGCCTAGATAAAACACGCATCATAACATGAAGCATTTCCCCATTTGCTCTACCTGAGAAGACTTCACTAAATTCATCAAACTCTGCCATTATCATATAATAACAAAAAAATTAATGAATACATGTTAAGGGGGATGAGCGGCGAAACAAAACTCCAGAGCACAGACTTACTTTCACTCATTTGACGAATTAAACTGAATAATCAAATGGAGATAAATTGAAAAAAAGAGAAAAAAAAAAAAAATAAAAATAATTTAAAATTATAAGAAAACAATAGTTATTATATAATTCAATATAAATAAGAAAGTTCAATATAGGAAGAGAAAAAACAAAAATATATATATGTAAGTATTTATGTATATAGTAGATATTTATCAGTTGTTCATGGAAGGCTTGGCAATTCCGTTCAAGTCATCAATTGAATTGATAATATTACTGCTTTTGCATCAGGTCTGTGTTTGATATGAACTAGTCCTCGCATCGTAAACACCGAGGAGATTTGTTGTTGTTTCCTTAAATGGAGAGACTGACGCAGCAACACATTGTTTTTTTTAGTCAGACATTCACGCAAGTAAATGGGCGATTGTGTATTCGGACCGTTTAGCCCTACATCGTTTTGGCAGATTTGTTTTTTGTTAACATTTCTATATTTTGCAATAGATGTTAGAACGTAGTTTTTATCAAATGCCGAACGAAATTTAATAATTATAGTGGTATCGTTTTTATTTTTCGGTCGTGTGCGGAAAATGTCATTCAGAGTTGGTGGCTTGATTTGGATAGTGTGACAAAGATGGTTGAAGTATTTTTCAAGGTTTTCGTCGGGTGTATGGGGAATCCCAAACAACACGGCATCACTCGCGATCCTTCTATTATCATGTTTCTCTTGTGCGTTTTCGATATCGATAATTTTCTTTGAAGCTCTATCAAGTTCAAGTTTCAAGGAAGAAATTTGAATATTAGCATTTGATAGTGAAGACTTAAATTGGGTTACATCTAATTTAAGTTCACTAATGACAGTGTTTGAAGTGTTGTTTGAACATTCAAGTTGTTCGACTCTTCTGTTTATTTCAGAAATGTTCTTGTTAATTTCAGCGAATTGATTTTGCATGCTTTGAACAAGTTTTTCGTTCTCTTTTTTAAGTTGTGCTGATATTAAAGAGATTATGAACTCACTTTGCTCTTTTAGTTTCTCGTCCATTTTTGTCCACAACATGCTGTCATCCAATGTCGTACTTGTTGACTTCAGTTGTGAAAATCCCAAGGGTGCTGAGTTAAATTGTGTATTTTTTTGTGTGCTAAACTAAAATTTACTAGGTTTAGATGATTCATTTCGGAACATCTCCCAATAATCACAACCATCCAGATAAAAGGTATAGAAAAAATTGGAAATAGAAATCCTAAAATGTTGCCGAAACTGAAGTGGATACAAAACGGAGTAGGAAATTATCACATTAACCTTAATATTGCGCTTGGAAGACACAACGATTCGGGTCTTACAAATATAATGAACAGTATAAGATCTTCCTACCCTACTTGCAGTGGTTCGAATGGAAAGCAACAGAACCCTATTGCACCCTGGTTTGATGCAGACTGCAAAAACGCAAGAAAGAAATCTTTTGTGTGGTTAAAAGCATTCCGAATTCATAGTGATACGTTTAGTAAAACCCAATATATAGAAGCAAACAAGGAGTTTAAATCTCTATGTAAGAATAAAAAACAAAATTACTTTGAAAAGGAGGCTAGACGACTGGCACAATCCGGCAATGCAAACAATTTTTGGTGAATAGTAAAAACCTTGAACGGAAAAAAGTTCATAATAAATCAAGATCTAACACCTGGTATCCTATTTGACCACTTTAAGCAACTTTTGAATCCTCTATTTAGTGGTATGACCATCTCGTATCCTGCACCGAGTTTCGAGAATCTATTATTGTTGGATGCGAGTATAACGAGTGCAGATATAAATAGAGGCTCTAAAGGCCTTAAAAGACGGAAAGGCGGCTGGGTCAGATGTAATTCCCGCGGAGTTTTTCAAATATGGGACCATGGATTTGGTAAATAAGCTTAATGTTTTGTTTAACCAGATTATGGACACCGGAAGTAAGGAATCTCTAATTTTTCCAATATTCAAAAATGGATGCACGAGGAACCCGGAAAACTATCGTGGGATAAGTTTTCTTAATGCTTCTTATAAGATATTTACTACAATTCTCCATTGACGACTAAGTTCCTGGATCGATGAAAACCATATAGTTAAGGAATTTCAAGCTGGATTTAGGCCAGGATTCTCTACAACAGATCACATCTTTTTACTAAGAAGCATCGCTGAAAAATTTCTGCAAAATGGAAAAAAACTATACTGCTTTTTTATTGATTTTAAGGCAGCGTTTGATACGGTGCGGTGAACAGAAAAGCTTTAATATACGAGTATAAGATGTTTAGACTAGGGACAGTGGCGTAGCGTACCATCTCGGCGCCCGGGCGGGAGACCCATTTTGCCGCCCCCATTCAATACTAAATTAAAATTAAATTTCGGGACATCATTTCACAGGCAATGAAGTATCTTTTATTGAAAGTAAAATTGGATTAGCGGTTCCATAAACGGATTCTACGGGCATTACGAATGAGGATCGTGAGACAAAGCTGCATCTGCGGATTCATCGCCATGCATGCGTTTTTTCCTGCGAATTCTTCTCGTTTTGAGTTCGATTCCGAGTTTTTTCCAAAGAGTCTCAGAAAAGTTGATTGCGGCTTGGACGAAACGGTCTCTTCTCTCCACTAGGAGATCTTTTAAAACGCAGAGTTTCTGAGCACACTTATCCACACTCAGTCCACGTTGCTGCAGGTAAATCTGTGCGTCATCTTCTTCAGGTAGCTCTGCAGCTCAAAAGCCAAGAAAAGTGAGGAAGTTCAATGACTGTCAGAAGAAGACTGGGTACCGATCCGTCAATTCTTCCAGTACCTCAAGAACTTCCACAAACTTATTTTTAAGCGTCTTTACAGCTTTACGAGGTTCACTTCTTCTGCAGGCTTGTGACTAGATGCTTGAGGTACTTCTGGTGAGTTGACTTCGTCTTCGTCTGCACGTCTTCTTCTTCTGCCTGTAAAATAAGTTATGCATTCCCATGAATATTGGCCGGAGGACAATTCTAGGCCACTCACGATTGTAGATGGAGGAATCTTACTTATATTGGAAATTGGAATCACTTCCGCTGCTGCTGGATGCCGCCGAAGACGTTAACGTAGCTTTTGAACCAGAACTAGAACTGAAATATTTCGCGTCTTCGCGTCTGCTTTTTCCTTAGCCTTTTTCTTGCGGTATTCCGCGCCGCTTCCTTTATCTCTTTTCATTTTCAAAAACTAGTTCAAAGGTTGAGTGAAGTACTAAGTGTTTAGTTTTAGAAGATTCAACAGTATTTAAACTATAAACAACACAATCGAAACAACTTTCTGTGATGCGGGAGGGAGCAAAAACATTGAGCTGGATGAGACTAGAATAACGTTTCCGTCGAATCCTAGTTATCTTATCATATCTCGCATATGCATATCATATGTTTCGGAACATTCCCTTTCAGTTTCGCGAGAGTTTCGGAACTTTTTGTTTTAGTTTCACGAGTCGCGCGACAATACGGAATGCACTCCTACGGCCTTACTCACCGTCTACGAATTCACGAAAATCAGCCGAGAGCGGTCAACGACAAACCACAGATAGGGTGGCAAATTTCAAATTTACATCATTGTTGTTTGTTGACTTGTCAAACGATCTTTCATGAAACATATGATTTCTTCTCTACCCGCATCACCGGCGACATTTTGCCGCCCCAATAGGCCTGCCGCCCGGGGCGGACCGCCCCCACCGCCCCCCCCCCTAAGCTACGCCACTGACTAGGGATGTCCAAAAATCCAAAAAGTTTGTAGAGTACTGCAAAACCTTTATGACGATACTAAATCAGCAGTATGGAATGGAGAGGAAATCTCTGAATGGTTTCAAACCGAATCAGGAGTACGTCAGGGGTGGGCGTTGAGCCCTCTTCTGTTCGCACTTTACATGGAAGACCTTTCTGACTGTTTGTCTGGAGGTATCGAATACGCAGGAACCATTATTAACGCTCTTTTCTTTGCGGATGACATAGTTTTATTTGCTTATTTACCAGAATCGCTGCAACTGATGATTAATCAACTATATAGATACAGCATAGCTTGGAGTCTCAAAGTGAATCTGAACAAATCAAAAGTCACGATTTTCAAAAAAGGTGGTGGAAGAATTTGTACAAATGAAAGGGGGTCTTATAACGAGGAGTTTATAGAAGTTGTTCAGGAATATAGATATCTCGGGGCTTACCAAAAATTTGAGCATTGAAAAGCATTATTAAATACTCTATCTGTGATGGACTAAAATTTTCTTAATACTATTTATGTTTTAACTATTAAAAACTACCCAGAATTATGTAACTATTTGTCAATATGGCAGACGGCAATGCCATGCTATATTTGATTTTGTATTTAATAATTGCTTTATATGTAAATAAATATCAATTAAACTAAATCAACTAACTAAACGATTGATAGAACAACAGTCACAATTGAAAAGAAAATATACATCTTGTAAATCTTCCTCATTTTTTTTCGAGTAATTCAAACATCAAGATTCTGCCCAGCGTTTCAAAGTATGGCACTGGCACCAAGTTCGCTAGAACATAAATGAATCAAGAACATGAAATAAAAGAAAAGACATCGCCTTTAGGGTTTGTAAATTCTAATTTTTTCATGTACTTTTTTTTTTTTTACCTCGATTAGTTGATTCAAAGTTATAAGGGTCCAAACCTCTAAAAAAAAACGTATGTTCTACGTTGGGTCATATTTATTTTATTTCTAAAAAAATTATTGTGGTCTATATCCTCTCCTAAAAATTTTCTTGTCTTAAAAGTTTTAAAACTCCCTAAAATAAAATAAACTGAGATACAATTTAAAAAAAGTAACGGATTTCGCCTCTAGGAAAATTTCTGCCCAACATTTTGGCGTTCAAAATGTTCCAATATCTTTGATACTTATCGAGATATGCTATTTTAATTGAAAAAATAGATTCCGATGCAGCGATCTTCGGCTTCATAAAAGCTCCTGGTACTCTACGAGCTGTTGCGATACCAAATTTATTTTAGTCTTCAACACACAGAATCATGTGCCCCTGCAACCGCCTTTGTTGCTATTTTAGTTGTCTGTAACAGTATATGTATATTATTCAAAAAATATGTAGAAAAGTATGTAGTTTACTTAAAATGTTAAGAATTTAATGAAATAAATGCTCACACATTCAACATTTATTTTATTTTCCAAATATTTGTGTTAACTTTGAAGACAGCCTGCCAGTGTTGACTGTGTTGTTAACGGTTTTATTAACGACGAAAATACCTTTTTTTGTCCTGGCACTTGTGTGTGTCTATAGAATGGCTGAAGGCGTTTTCTTCACGTTATCATATAACCATTTGAATTATTCTGTATCTGAAACTTTTTCGAGTTTCAAAGTTTTTATTTGCTGGGAAAAACTGCCTGAGTCTCCGACCAAAGGTAAATATCGTTGTTATTTCCGTTCTTATATTTATAGATATAAATTTTCGAATATAAAGTTGCTATATCATGTACTTACATTAATATAACGTAGCCAAACAATCTTAAATTCCACGTCATTACGTTTAGATACGTCTACTCAAATGAAAATTCTCATTTTTCCGAAGGGACTCTCATTCCTTGCAATACAAAGACAAACTCGTTTGTAAACTTTTGTAGCTCTGCTTGGGCCCGTAATGAAGAGTTGGAGACAGATAACTTTATACCTTTTTTGTTACATTTTCACAACAATTTTCGAAAAGATTTACGTAAATATCTTTGAGGGAAAATAAGTAAAATTTTGAATGTCCCTTCCGCTTTCATCTGTGAATACTATGGCACAATATCCTTCTCAGTGAATGGAACAATATTACCAAACCTCAAAACATTTAACAAAAAATGACAATCTAAAGAATTTGATGAATTTTAAAGATAACCGGGATGAGGATCTAAAGTGTTGACATTAAAAAAATCTAGGTAGGTGAAAGTGGTCATTAGCTGAAAAATATACAAAAGGGGTGTTTTTTTTTGGGATTCTATTATTATAGTACAGTAAAAAATTCTCAACAAAACGTATCTGCGTCAGCCTGGTTTTTATATTTCTCAGTTGCCAACTGTTGAATACACCTGTCAAAATAATATAAAAAATACGAACAGAAGAAATGTTACTGAAAATAAGAAAATTTAAAAATTTAAGTCAACCAAAAACTTATTTTCACTTGAATTCAAGATACCGTAAGAAAATTTAAAGAAAATTAAACTTTATTAAAAAATTCATGTGTTATTTACAGGCTTTGGGTGAATTGTGCAATTTAGTGACAGCCAAAATGGGTTGCACTGACAATTAAACATTTTCAACAATTTAAAAATTATTTTTAACAATTTTTTGGGAGAATTAATTAAATGTCCTACTAGCTGTAGTTAGTGATTACTATTGTTAAGAGGATTTTAAACTTTAACAGTGGTACAAAATAATATGTTGATAATTGTTAAAATTTGCTTTGTTGTGCAGGCCTCTGTTCTATCTTAAAACCCCAGGCTCCATCTGAAACATTTCTACTATATATCAATGTTTCTATACTCTGTCCAACAAAAATATGCAGTGTGGGCAAGATAGGACGTTTGCTTCGCATTCTGCCTACAGTGGATTTCATAAATCTGTCCTTCATTAAAGCTCTCACAGGGTTCTCGTAGTGTTGATTTTAGATGGAACCAAAAATCAAAAGCACCTCAACAGAAACCCAAGGAAAAAAAAAACTGTACAAGTTAGCAAATGGACAAGGGTAACTCTGAATGCACATCAATATTTAATGAGGGTTGAAATTGAATAGCACCAACAGCCATTGGCCACAGCAATTCAGTGCACACTCAGATGTGCGGTCAATAGAACGTCGGGTCTGCGTCAGATGCAATCGAAAATTTATGGGCGCGTAAACACTTTTTTATGGAGGAGTTCTTTTAATTTAGTATGGCGCAAAAATATAGCACGCTACTGATTTTGAAAAAGCTCTCCCATAAGATGTGTACTGC
Source organism: Philhelius festivus (assembly GCA_963931855.1). Taxonomy (NCBI): domain Eukaryota; kingdom Metazoa; phylum Arthropoda; class Insecta; order Diptera; family Syrphidae; genus Philhelius; species Philhelius festivus. The sequence goes on from OZ007556.1 coordinate 116,865,839, forward strand.
ATATTTTTGTTGGATGAAGTATATCAATTCTAACAAATTTTAGAACTCGTCCAGTGTCTTTAACAGTGCCTTCGCAAACAACGCATTTTTGAAAAACTATGAATCGATAGTGAAGGTGTAGCTTGTACCTAGTTTTTATTTAAACATCGGACGTCATTATGTTTTCGCAGTTAGTAAGCAAATATGAGTTTGTCTACTGGCTTTTCGAATAACCTAAAACGAAAAAACCAAATTTGAATGTTTAATTAAAGACTTTTTAGTTTTAGTTCTTTTCAAAAATACTCTTAAATTCTATTGTTCAAATCCATTAACTTTGTATTTTTATTTTTAAATAAAATAATATTGCGCCAAGATCTTATTTAGTGGATTATTTTGCATGATATACTGCGGAAAAATGTTTGAAGTTCCAACGCTGGGCTGTGCTCCTGTACTCTTGTTATTAACTTTAAATTGAACTTCACATCAGCCAGCGTGCTCAGCTTTGCTCAATGTCTCCAATTTTGATTTTGTATATCAAGTCAGAAGAGGTCTCAATCACTCAACCTGGTGCAAAGCCAAACACCAAAGGAGATGGAGGCTGCCTCCGTACTTCATCGAATCTGGCTAGGCATTGAAAATTTTATCACCTGGTGAATCGATCATCACACGTCTTGTAGGTAAGACATTTTTCATTGCTACTTTTTACGAATTTCCAAAAAAATTGTGACAATCTGTAAAAAAAGTGTTTTAGTATGATACTTGGTTAAAACGACAGTTTTGCAATTTTTTTTGAGTTTATCGTTATACTTTCTTTAGTAATTTATTTAATTTAAAATTATCAAATAGCTATTTAATTTTTTTAGTACTGTGCTAACTTCACATGACTCTTTGCAAACGTCAAAATAGGTCTATTTGCTTAGTTTCTTGAAAGAACTTTAATTTTTTTGGGTGTGCTCAGGAGCAATTTGTAAAAAAATAGCCTTAGCACGATAGTTAGTTAGCAAATTTCTAAGTAGTATCATAAGTATCATACTAATATCTTAACTAGGCTGTTTAAAATTTTGCGCCAATGTCCCTAGAGACATACATAACCATACGTTTTTTGAATAACTAAAACAACACCTAAAATCCAGATTCCATGTGATTCCTCAAGCAAATATTAGTTTATGCAAGGAAAAAATCTATAAATCGTTGTAGCGGTTTTTTTAAATAAGCTTTTATATACAAAATTTTTAAGAACAAATTTTTAAACGCGGGCTTTAGATTTTCTTACGAATAAAAATTAAATTTCAAAGTATATAAATTGGATGCTGTAGGAACTGGGGGCTTCGAGCTGCCTCTTCGAAACAGCGAAGGGAACCTAGTCACCGAAGCACAGGGAATTGTAGACGTGTTTAAATAGCATTTCCAGCAGCTGCTTAATGGGCATTATTTAGACGAAAACACAGGGGAGCAAAGAAGCATAAGACCAGTCAATGAAGATCCAGTCCCACTACCCAGTACTGAGGAGGTTAAGAAAGCCATACACAAGCTTAAGAATAACAAATCCGCAGGCTCGGATGGCCTACCTGCGGAACTCTTTAAGTATGGAGGAGATGTCCTGATAGGGTATATGCATCAGCTCATCAACCAAGTGTGGGAGGAGGAAAGAATGCCCGACGACTGGTCAAATAGCTCCATATGCCCAATCTACAAAAAAGGTGATCCTATCTCCTGCAAAAACTACAGGGGCATATCCCTGCTTAATGTTGCCTACAAGATCCTATCCACCGTACTATGTGAGCGCAGGGGCGTATTTACCCTAGGGCTAAAAGGGCTACAGCCCGGGGCGGCAAGGCTGCTAGGGGCGGCTTGCGCTTGGCTAATTTATAATATTTTTACTTGCGATATACATAGGTACTATAGGGCAAGTTCTGCATTTGGAAAAAAAATCGAACTCGAGATTTTGATCAAAGTTGACATTACGATGATAGCGAAGACGAAAAAAGTGGGTCCGACAATTCCGTCTGTCTGTCTGTATGTCTGTATGTCTGTATGTCTGTATGTCTGTACCTCGAACTACAGCCTAAACTACCGGAGGTATTTTCTTCAAACTCGGTAGTTAAGGGTCTTCGGTGATTCCCTAGAGGAGAAATTGAAATTTTTTTTTTAGCTTCAAAACTAAGGGTACCCCCCGTACACCCGTAATACAAAATATTATTTATCTCGAAAACGGCTCTAACGATTTTGATAAAAAAAATTAAGTGTGATATTATGGACGTGGACTATATTTTGGTGAAAAAAAAATTTGGGGGGAAATGTTATTAGGGGTACCTGTCATAGAACGGTTTTTTTGATTTTCGAATTTCTCACCAATGGCTTTAACGATTTTAACCAAAATTTTTATGCAGGAGCTGCTTTGCATTTGAAAAAATATAAACTAAAAATTTTTTCGAAAAAATAGTTTTTGGATTTTTAAAAAAATAATACAATTTTTTTTTTGAAAATTCAATATCTTGAAAAACGATACACGATTAAATTTTTAAATTATGTTTTAAAATGTATTTTATTAAATACTAACAATTTGCATATCAATTTTTTTTATAAAAATTTTATGGAAAATTTAGTACACAAAAAACATGTTTCAGTGTGTCTGTATGTCTGTACCTCTCACTACAGCCTAAACCACTGGACCTATTTCTTTCAATCTCGGTAGTTAAGAGTCTTCGGTGATTCCCTAGAGGAAAAATTGAAATTTTTTTTTTAGCTCCAAAACTAAGGGTACCCCCCATACACCCGTAATGCAAAATCTTATTTATCTCGAAAACGGCTCTAACGATTTTGATAAAAAAAATTGAGTGTGATATTATAGATATGGACTATATTTTGGTAAAAAAAAAGTTTGGGGGGAAATGTTATTAGGGGTACCTGTCATAGAACGGTTTTTTTGATTTTCGAATTTCTCACCAACGGCTCCAACGATTTCAACCAAAATGTTTGTGTAGGAGCTGCTTTGCATTTAAAAAAATATAAACTAAAAATTTTTTCGAAAAAATAGTTTTTGGATTTTTAAAAAAATAATAAAAATTTTTTTTTGAAAATTCAATATCTTGAAAACCGATACACGATTAAATTTTTAAATTACGTTTTAAAATGTATTTTATTAAATACTAACAATTTGCATATCAATTTTTTTTATAAAAATTTTAAGGAAAATTTAGTACACAAAAAACATGTTTCAGTGTGTCTGTATGTCTGTACCTCTCACTACAGCCTAAACCACTGGACCTATTTCTTTCAATCTCGGTAGTTAAGGGTCTTCGGTGATTCCCTAGAGGAGAAATTGAAATTTTTTTTTTAGCTCCAAAACTAAGGGTACCCCCCATACACCCGTAATGCAAAATCTTATTTATCTCGAAAACGGCTCTAACGATTTTGATAAAAAAAATTAGGTGTGATATTATGGACATGGACTACATTTTGGTCAACAAAAATTTTGGGGCAAAATGTTATTAGGGGTACCTGCCATAGGCCCGTTTTTTTGATTTTCGACTTTCTCATTAACGGCTCTAAGGATTTTAACCCAAAATTTTTAGCAGGAGTCCCCTTAAGTTTAAAATAATATTGTATATAAAAATATTCGAAAAAATATTTATTGGGTTTTTAAAAAAAAAAAAAAATTTTAAATCAAAATCTTCAAAACCTATGAACGATTATTTTTTGAAATTATTTCCTAAAACCAATATTAGTAAATACTTTAAATTCGCATCCCATATTTTTTTCTTGAAAAATTTTAGAGAAATTTCTTATATAAAAAATGTATTTAATAATAAAACGGTTTTTTAAAGTTTGTTTGCATAAATTCATACTTTTCTAGAAATAAGATGGCAAATATATGCATTTGAACATTATTATCTCATTAAATCCATGTTTTATATTTATAAAATGTATCTTAAATTCGAAAGTACTTTTACATAAGAGCAAGTTCGTGCGATCCAGTCGTGCATTTTATTTTTGAAGCGATTGAACTTTAAAAACATACAAGCGAAAGGGCGCAAGCCGCCCCTAGCAATTGGCCAATTTATAATATTTTTTGAAGCGATTGAACTTTAAAAACATACAAGCAAAAGGGCGCATGCCACCCATAACAATTGTCTAATTTACAATATTTTTGAAGGATAAACAAAAAATACAAAGATTTAAAAAATGCGATTTTTTGAGTTTTTCAAGCATGGCAATTTTTTCAGTGCCGTGAGTGTCCGGCTGTGAGAGAGTTCATTGTAACATGTCACACACTTTTTTCACCATTTACTTTTTTTATTCTTTATAAACGATTTTTTATAATGAAAATTCATAATAAAAATATTTACAGACATGTACCTATTCTTTGGAACAAATTCCAATGAAACGAAAACATTATCTAAAAAAAAAACACGTGTTGCTATATAGCTCTACAAAAATGGGCTAGAACGGATCTTATTTTTTTCCAAGCCATCTACAAAAAGTCCCTTATTATTAAAAAAAAAATTATAAAAAACCATCAAACCGGATTCTAGACATAAGGTCACACACAAATTTTTAATCTTTAGGTATACACTAGGGTGTGTCAAAGTGCTCAACTATGGTATTTTCAAATGTAATAGCTTTTAAAAGTTACATTGCTTATCAAAATTAAATCCTGCGTTTACAATTTTCATTTTAATTAATATCTTTGGCTCGCTCAAAAATTGGATGAAATCCAAAAAAAATTGATTTTTCGAGATTTTTGAAATACAGTGATCCACAAAAGTCTGCGTACAAGGAAGAAATATTTTTAAAAACTGCTGTTATTTACAAATTTAAAGTGATTTGTTTAAAAAAAAAATATTTTTTAATAAAGAAATGTACAAGGTTTTTATTTTCAACAAAAAAAAATTAAAACAATTATTCATAACAAGAAGAAATTAATAACAACAAAATAAACCTCTGAAATTCTTCCACAAAAGTCTGCGTACAGCTGTAACAGAAATTGAAAAAAGTTAGTTAATATAGACAAATAATTATTTTTGTGTACTACTTTCGCTGTTAATATTTGGTCGGATACCCTTTTAGCCTTATAACTTCTTTCAAACGGTTTTGCATTGACCCTACCAGTTTTTCTGTATAAGAACTATTGATCTTATACCATTCAAGCAACAAGGCTTCTTTTAACTGTGCCTTTTTGCGGATATCGTGGGTTCGGATCTTTTTTTCCAATTCATCCCAGCAGTGCTCGATAGGGTTAATATCTGGACTCTGTGGTGGGGTTTGTAGCAGGTGGGGAGTGTTATATGCCAGCCACATGCGCGATTATGGGCGGTATGTTTGGGGTCATTATCTTGCTAGAAGTAATAGTCATTGGATATACCCAGAATTTCAGCACTTGTTTTCAAATTTCTTTTGAGGATAACGATATACACATATTGATCCATTGATCCTTCTATTACTTCCAGCTTACTGACTTTTGAAGACGCCATACAGCAGCAAACCATAACACCTCCACCACCGTGCTTGGCAGTCTTAATTGTGTATCTGGGATTAGGAGCATTGTCTGGTCGTCGCCACACCCTCAAACGACCGTCAGAACCAAAAATGTTGTATTTTGATTCGCTGGAGAATATAACCTTACGCCAGAAGTCCGGAGGCTTGTTAACATACTCTTTCGCAAATGCTAGCCGTTTCTTTCTCTTTATTTTACTGACCAATGGTTTTTTCCTGGGTGTGCGTGACTTAAACCCCTCTTGAACAATAGCTCTTCTTACCGTTTCTGGATGCACTGTATTGTTGTTATATATTTCGAGCCGTGTGCTTATCGTCTTAGCCGTTATAAAGTGATCTTGCTCCACGATTCGCTTGATCACACGCTTATCCCTTTCGAAGAGCTTCGAAGGTCGGCCTTATCTTGTCTCCGATTTCATCTGTCCTGCGTTTCTAAAGCGATCTACCGTTTTCTGTATCGTTGACCGAGCTCTTCAGGTTATTTTTGATATTTCACCATACGACTGTTTTTGTTTAACGTAAAGATTAATAAGTCAACTGCCGCTCACTCAAACTTAACTCTTTATTTGCCATTTTTTGCTTTAAAAACAAAAAAAAAACCAAAGACAATGATTTGCAATACGCGTTTAGAACGATTAAAAATAAACAAACAATCATATTATGCAAAAACAAATTTATCGATATTTAAAGAGAGTGTAATGCAAGAAATATTCACCTGTACGCAGACTTTTGTGGAAGAATTTCAGAGGTTTATTTTGTTTTTATTAATTTTTTGTGATACGAATATTTTTTTTTATTTTTTTTTGTTGACAATAAAAACGTGGTAAATTTCTTTTAATGAAAAATACCTTTTTTTTAAAATAATTCACTTTACATTTGTGAATAACAGCAATTTTTAAAAAATATCTTCCTTGTACGCAGACTTTTGTGGATCACTGTATGTGTTGTTTTAAATTGCACCGTGTGGATACAAAAAAATTATATAAAATATTTTTAGGCTTTCAAGTCAAAGATAATAGCAAGGAAACACTTTTAAGCTTATATTTGTTTAAATTGAACACTTGATAAAGAAGCTATGAAATAATAAAAGAAGGAAGAAAAATCATTTTTTTATGTAAAATCGTTTTTTTTTTACATAAAAAAATTCTTAAAAATCAACGGAACCACCTACAATATCGTGGTATATCTTTTTGTAAAGACAAAGATTCTTTCTGTATTTTGTTTAGTTTTTTTTTTAGTTTACGTAAAAAAAAAAAAAATTACTGTAAATAAAATTTTTTTTTTTCAACTTCAACCGATTTGAGCGAGCCAAAGACGAACGATATCTTATTTTTTTTTTACATGTTCTTAAACCTCAGACCCTAATACAACTTTTGAGCACTATTACATTTAAAAATAAGAGTACTTTTTTGCGGCCATACAAAAGTGACACACCCTAGTATACAGCTAGCAAATTATGCCTCAATTTTTTTTAGTTTTGGCTGACTCGTGTCTCTATATACAAATAACCTTCCCTTCGTCAATAGTTTCGAACGACTTAAGAAACAATATAATGATTGTTTTGTGGATAGGTATTATTTTAAAAACTATTGGCGCAAAATTTTAATCTAATTTAGCATAATGCTATCTATAATATTTTACTAAAGTTAAAATCATCGAATACCTATTTTATATTTTTAGTATCGTGCTCACTTATCCCAATTGAAGTCCCTTAAGACAGAAATATTGTCTTAATTTTGGGGTTCTTTACTCAAGCAATTCAATATTGTATCAAAAAAATTCAAGGTGTTGATACAGACGTTGAAACTGTGTCCAGGCTCTACGAGGCACTCATATCGTTTGTGAGAGAAAAACGAGAATGCT
>OZ007556.1:117555588-117762528 GCA_963931855.1 Philhelius festivus
ATCGCGCGTTTAAATAACGCATGTGTGCACTGGGCCTTAGCTGAGTATTTTGTGAACACAGCAAATGATTTGACACTCATTTGAAAATATTTAGGCCGGTGCACACAAGCGTTCTTTTGACGCGCGGTACCGCAGCCTGCGAGTCTTTTTACAGGCAAAATAACTCGCGATGCCGCAGCGTCATCGCACTCGTGTGTGCACCACTCAATTCATTTGTGAGTACTGTAAGACGCAAAGCGGTGACGTTGCGGTACCGCGCGTCAAAAGAACGCTTGTGTGCACCGGGCCTTACAAACTTGTCAGAATTTTATCTTATATATGTAAATGATGTATAGAATATTCCTTTTTTTTAGCCGATGATCAACGAAAGGATGTACCGAATAACGTTGTTTTTTAAGAACATAATTTTTATGCATTGCTGCACGCAAAACACGAACTGCAGATTGAGTTCTGCAAGAAAAAACCCGCATGTATGCATTGAACTATTGCGGCACCGCGGTGACACCGCTGCGGTACCGCGCGTTAAGAGAACGCATGTGTGCCTAAGAAGCCATTTGACCAAAAATTCTAGGCGACAACGGCCTTATTATTCGGTTGAATTTGACAGCGTTCAAAGTTCAGCTGGAACGAAATCTCATTCTTGGGCGATCAATTGGAACTTTGCCATTTCCAATATTCCGAAGTTGTTTTGAGAATATTTGGGCTGAACGGGTCTTGCAGATAGTGAACGAGTCTGTTCGTCAATAGCTCGATTTTTTTTAGCTCTGTTCCAAATATGTATATAATGATTGCAAGCATGCGTTCACGACTTTTGCGGGCATTGATTACGGAATAACAGGCAAAGTTTGGCCGAAATCAAAACAAGAGGATGGTTTACTCGAAAATCACGCAGTATCCAGATAAGCGCAAGTGCTTCGAGCGATTCCTCATGGACCATTATGGATTTGTCCCAAATGATGATTTTTAAGGGCTGCGGCCATGTTTGAGTGTTTTTTGCTGATGTTGCAAGTTGGTATATCTTTTTTGGTTCAAACTTAATGGCAGCTTGAATGCTGAATATACAGTTCTTCCATCATTCAATAACATTGAGGCAATTCCCGGTGATACCAGTGTGAATGCAATTCGACTCTGTATTCGATGCGACCTTACTTTCAAATTGATGAGATATTTTTCGCTTGTTCTCTCGCAAAAAGAAAAAAGCCACAATTTCCGTTTGTTGCACGTTGTATGACCACTGTCAGAAGAATTTTTTTGATCAATAACCAACCGTCTTGTTTGAATTTTCAAATTTTATTATTTCTGGTTAACATCGTAGAGCTTTTCTCGCACTGGGACACTTTTTTTGTTCCGTTCTGCAGACGGTATTCCAAGTTGAATGTTGTTGATGGATTTGGACAAGTTTTAGTCAAACTCAACTATGGCCGTATGGCAGGCATCACTTTTACCATTCAACCGAGTACATTCCCATTTCGAATTTTATATACGAGTTTGCCATTAAGCGTTTTCTATTTTTAAATTTGAATTGAAATTTTATTGAGAAACTTATTTACAAGGCCCATGTATGCCATTATGTATAGAATAACATCGTTCAAATATCCTCCGTAGCTTCCCTGGGTGGGGTGCACACGAAACGTCATATTTTCCATAACTCTGGCGCTTAAAGTATGCAAAATTGGACCAATGGCACTGATTATATTGGAATTCTGAGCAGTGTCCATTTTTTGCATAGACCTGGGACTTAAGAAAACACCCCCATCAAGACGGAGTTTAACGGGGCGAAATAGCACGATCAAGGTGACCAATTTACATCGCCTCCGCGTGAGACAACCATGTCCGAAATCGCGCATGAAAAATGTCCATTCTGGCCCTGGCTTTATGGCAGGTAGCGCCCGTCCTATTGAAACTAGGACGGTGTCATCCAGTTTGGGCCGTTCGTCGCCGACGGTGCTGGCCTTGCCGACGTCACAAAGTATGAACCGATGAGGACGCCAGCTTAAAAACTAAGCAGTTACTTTCTCCTCTGGATGTATTGCAGTTTGGTGGAACTGACAATTTTTCTTCTCGACGAACCCAATCATCCATAAAGGGCCTATCGGTCTCGGAACAACGATTATGGCGACCGTAAAATTGATTAAGCGCGCGAAATTTTACTCGAAGAGAAGATCCACTCTCAAAAAAAAAAATAAAATGCACGACAGGATCGCACGAACTTGCTCTTATGTAAAAGTACTTTGGAATTTAAGATACATTTTATAAATATAAAACATGGATTTAATGAGATAATAATGTTCAAATGCATAAAATTGCCGTCTGGTTTCCGGAAAAGTATGAATTTATACAAATAAACCTTAAAAAATCGTTTTATTATTAAATAAATTTTTTATATAAGAAATTTCTCTAAAATTTTTCAAGAAAAAAATGTGGGATGCAAATTTTAAGTATTTAATAATATTAGTTTTAGGAAATAATTTCAAAAAATAATCATTCATAGGTTTTGAAGATATTGATTTAAAAAAATTTAAAAAAAAAAACCCAATAAATATTTTTTCGAAAATTTTTATATACAATATTATTTTAAAGGGGGCTTCTGCTAAAAATTTTGGGTTAAAATCCTTAGAGCCGTTAATGAGAAAGTCGAAAATCAAAAAAACGGGTCTATGGCAGGTACCCCTAATAACATTTTGCCCCAAAAATTTTTTTAACCAAAATGTAGTCCATGTCCATAATATCACACTTAATTTTTTTTATCAAAATCGTTAGAGCCGTTTTCGAGATAAATAAGGTTTTGCATTACGGGTGTATGGTGGGTACCCTTAGTTTTGGAGCTAAAAAAAAAATTTCAATTTCTCCTCTAGGGAATCACCGAAGACCCTTAACTACCGAATTTGAAGAAAATACCTCCGGTAGTTTAGGCTGTAGTTCGAGGTACAGACATACAGACATACAGACAGACAGACGGAATTGTCGGACCCACTTTTTTCGTCTTCGCTATCATCGTAATGTCAACTTTGATCAAAATCTCGAGTTCGATTTTTTTTCCAAATGCAGAACTTGCCCTATGGTACCTATATCGCAAGTAAAAACAATTTAATCAGCAGCACATGTTGTTGAACGCTATAACTCTTTGGGCCTTACCAATAATCTAATTTAGAGACGACTTTAATATTTGAGTGAAATGAACCAATATGTATTGAGCTCTATATAGTTATCCATATATGTTATGAACTTAATATTTAAGTGGACTCTAAGTTATGAACCATTTATTGCACAGAACTTAAAAAATGAAATGTAACATGTATGATCAGTTATATAGAGTCCATTAAATAATGGTAAATTTTGCGCAAATATTAAAGTCGTCTCTAAGTTTGTTTATTGGTAAGGCCCTTTGTCTTGAAAGCCAATTTGACAGATGTAGCTTTGACAATATGACCGTAATCTTGTCAAATTTCGAAAATCCCTTTTGAAACACCCTTTCTATAGATAATATTTAACAAACTTACAAAAAAAAATATCTGTTGATCAGTCAGATCGCTACCAAACTTCGCAGGATTACGGTCTAAGTTCATTTCAAGATTTCCTGTAGATGTCATCAAAATTGGTAACGGCGTACCGCAACGCCGCGCCGCGCCCGCGCTGCCAGGGAGAAAGGAAAAGTATTTCACATTCAGAAATTCGGCTAAGGAAAGAGCCCCTATATTTATGGTTTTAGGATTACCTACATCTGAAATGAGGCTCAAGGGTGTAAACTGATAACAGCAAGACGCGTATTACGGCTTTATTGCTTGAGGGGAGGAATTAAACTGGTTATTTCATCATTCGAGCATTTTCAATACTAGAAATATGGTATAGGATTTTCTTACAGACCAAATAATATTGAACGACGTAGTTTGTTTGAAGGATCTTTATTGAGTAATCTTAAACATGATTTTTAGTTATAAAGAGATTTAGTGAATATAAGTTGCGGGTAAATCATTCGATCGTTCGGCCCAATCGCGGATTTGTCAAACGTTTTCTATGTACATTTATTTAAGTAAATAACCGACCTGTTTACAGTATGGTAAACAAATATTCTGACTACTTTGAAATAAGGTATGCTAGAAGGCATAAAACAATTAAATCCGTAATGGATGTGTCTCCTATAAGTTTAAGAACTCTGCTCTGGATTCTATTCAACGGATTCAAATGAGAAGTCGGACCACTATAGTACAGATATGAGAGTTATACTCAGATGTGGACCGATTTATGACTTATAGATGTAGCCAGATTTGAATGGCATACAAATTGTTTTAGGAAAACCTAAGAATTTCCAAGCGTTCGAATATATGACCATTCTATAAAAGATGTGCAATAATATTCATAACGAGAATAGACATTTTACCAGTTTATTTGATGCAAGTGTCATGGATGATGACATGGGTATGGTATATTTTGCTTGGCCGACATACAACAGATTTGTGATTGAGCATAAAATATTAGCCTTGCTTACGCTACTATTTCAGATCCACAGCCGAAAAACAGGATTTTGAAAAGCTTGTTGGCTTGAACGATATAATGAAGTGGATTGAAAGATTGAGACAAGAGACAATAATTTATGAATAGTTGTTTCAAAGGGTGTCGGAGACAAATGGAGCCTTGAGGCATACCACCATTTGTTATTGATTATCGGAATAAAAACCATCCACACAAATCGAATCGATTGGTTAGAATGATAATCCGGATGGAACCTGAACTGATTCCTGCTCTGAAACCTTAGAGTCACATATGAGCACTCATTTACCAGGATCTACTTTTGATGAATTTTCTAAAGGACTTCTAGTAATGGCAGTCAAATAGTAAATAGCCGAAAAGTGGCTTTAGACATAGACTCTTTCTCAGCGTACAAGTCTGCAGGGCCTGATGGAATACTTCCAATTATGTTCCAAAGTTCTCAAGAGGTTTAGTGTACAGTTTCTGGTGGAAATACTTATGAAATGTTTGAATATCACTTATATTTCATCTAGCTTTAGAGAAGTTAATGTCATTTTCATTCTGAAAGCTGGCAAGCTCACTCACACTCAACTAAAATTTTAGACCAATTATCCTATATTGCTTTCGAGCCTAGAAAGGCTGATAAAAACGCACATTCGCCTCAAGTTAAATGGTAATGCTCTCAAGCAGGTCCAACACGCATACATGAAGGGCAAATCTATTGAGACGACACTTCATGAACTGGTTGGCACGATTGAGAAATCAATCCACTTTAAAGAATTTACCCTGGGAGCATTCCTTAACATAGAAGGAGTCTTCAACAACGTTGAAAATGGCGCAATAGATTCTGTCAGCATCGACCCGATGTTGTCAAACTGGATTGACTCTATGCTTCAAACTAGAATTTTTGATGCAGAAATGGGTGACAGCAAGCTTAAAGTTAGGACGTGTAGAGGGTACGCCACGGTGTGGTGCCTTGTCTCCTCGGCCTTTGGTCATAAACCAGAATTTAGTTAAATTAGGACAAGGCGGCGGCGTTAAAGTTGTGGCGCGTATGCTGACGATATAGTGATAACGGCAAAAAAAAATTTGTCCCCACCCTGTGCAAGCTCCTACAAACAGCCCTTAAAAAAAAATCTAATAATTGCGCCAAAAGTTGGGCACTTAATGTCAATTCTCTTAGATGTTTTTAACAACATTTATAAAAGTGCAGCTGTATTTTGGAAGCAAACCGAACTGATTTATACATAACAGATTGTTGTCATTCAAAAATATTCGCATCTGGAAATTCATTATCCTTTTGAAAACTGGCAAAAGGCCTAAACTTTTTGTACAAACTTGCGTACAGCAGGCACGGTGGTTGCTTCATTTCGCTACCCAGCACTCATTTTGGAAATAAGTTGTCAATATTTCCCAACGTTGTTCAAGCATAGCGATTCATTTCGTTCCGCGGAGGTTCGATACTGACTTTATGTCAATATTTCGAGCGGAAAACAGCTGTCAGAGCCAAAATAACCTATGATTTAAAAAGAAACCACTAGATGGCATACCTAAAAGACGGCCAAAAGTTTGTACTTCCTTCGGAACATTGAAGTATTTTTTGCGGAAGAATTTGTTCATGTTTGAATTTTGTTCTTTGAATATGGACATCGCAGGTATTTCTGGTTTGTCTGCTCTTAATACGCCTTTTCTCAGTGGAATTTGTTTTAAAGCATCGGAACTCTCTTAGCTTGATAACCTCCTTACAGCCATAGCCGTACCAAGAATTATCGTTGGCCCATTAATCCTGTTAGGGATATGAAGATTTGTATTCCATTGAAAATGAGGGCTGTTATCATATGAGCACTTGAACCTTTGTCACTATCGAGTTAGCATAGTGACCCCTTAAAAAGTGCAATTGAAAAACAGAAATTGTGCATGCTTGGCTTGTGTGTGTGAAGTTTTTAAATGTTGCTAGAAAAACAAATGGAAGACAAAGACATCCTCGTATGTTTATTCAATAAAACACTTTTAAAAGCTCGCTTCCTCAATATTATATTAAAAACTCGAAAGACCTCATCTGCGTTCTGCTAGGTTATTGCTGTGTTCTCGAAATTCTGCGTTATTTTGTTTATTTGGATGTTTCACAACTTTTTTTAACTGCATAAAATTTATATTCATTTTAGGGAAGTTCTTCTATGGGTCTTTTTCAAGAAATACGAGTACTGAAACGATTTTCTGGTTCTTGTGGACTGTTTTTATTTATTTTTTTTTTCAAAAGAAGGACTTTGAGGACAGAGTTGGCTTTTTTATTTGATTAAATTATTTCCCTCTTAGCTTTTTCAGTTTTACAGTTTTTTCTCCCTTCTAATTTACATAAACAGTCTGTTCAGTGACAGACTTTATATATAACAATGCAATTAAAATCTTGATTGCACTCCATGACTTTAGAAAGCAAAAAAAAAATATTACGACACTTCGTGATGATTCTTTTATATCTACAATTAAAAATTGTTCTGTTGAAAGAAAAGTATTTATTTATATAGAAACAAAAGCAAAAGTAACTTAAAGCAGCAACTGGTCCTTAAATTAAGGGTTTTAATGGAGAAGAAAGTTCTCTTGCATCATCAATTCATTTGTTTAGCGTGTTTTGAAATTGAATAGCAAATAAGAGTTTTTCCTTTGGGACAATATTAATTGAATTTCGCATCCAATTTCTCCACGACAAGGAACGGAAAAACTTACGCACCGGTATTTGTGTGAGGAAACTGTTTCTAGATTTTACTAAATCAGTAAAATATTTCCATTAATTTAAATTAAGATTTTGCAAGAATTTTTGGTTTATGATTAATGTAGTATTGGCATTGATTGATTGACAAATACTTTATTTGAGAGCTTATAAGATAAAAAGTTTGAGATTTTAAAAATGTAGGTAAATCGATAGAGAGACCAACCATTTCAATGTAGGCATTTATATTTTTATATACAGATACATTTGAGGTTGAGGTTTGGAAATATATTTGTATGCCTACGGATTTGGAAAAGGATGTGAGGTTCAGCTGGCATACAATTTTGATAATTGGTGCTCAATCAATTCAAAAAGATTAGGGTTTTTTCAACAAATAAAGGGTTTTCTAATAAAGATTTCTGAGCTTTGATAGGTTAGGCTATACTGTTGAAGCTTACATCAGTCAGATTAGCTGTTGTTTATTAATTGAAATCATAAATTATGAAAATTCAAACATGAAGAGTAAGAGCGTTCCACAACTTTTACATTTGATTTAATTTTTTATGAAATTGGGTCCTTTTACACACTTCGCCCATTTTACGGTCGCCATAGTTATCTCTCCGAGAGGACTATTCACACCATGCTGGATAAATTCAAGTCGACTGGTCAAACGTACGTGTCAATGAAAAACGTAAGATCTGCCAAATATACATATCTTCGTTGTCAGTGAAAGTGTGCAGGGGAATTCAAGACACTTAATATAAAAGAACTCGTCCTTTGGCAGATCACAACATAAAGAGTTCTGGGCCTTTAGCAGTACAAACTGCAACTCAGCTCAGCTCAGCTCAGAGTTAACGACAATAGATAAGGACATGTCGCACCTCCGGTGCAATATCGAAGTAACTGCAATTTTTTCTGAAATTGAGTTAAGATTGACATAATTACCTAAATGTCAAGTTTTATAAGTGGTAAAATCGACGTAATTGTATCTTTGCTATATTGCCCAAAAGAAGCCACTTTTTTGTATGGACACAAAAGCTGAAACGTATGGTATTTTGATAATCAAGAAAACTTTAAACGTGATTCCTCAACATTTAGGAAAATTGCACTTACGTCGTTATTGCACTGGAGGTGCGATGTGTTTGCTAACTGGGCTCTGGAGCACTTGGAAGTTCACAATATGTGACCCGGCCTATGAAAAGGTGGCTTATGACTCAAAAAATTATTTTTCACTTTTTTTTTTGGTTTGGATAGTTTTTGAGACGCTCTTTCACGTGGTGAAAACCAGAAAGGCCTAACTTGACTAACAGAAACAATTACACCAACGCATCGGGATAACTAAAAAAAACCGGCTTGATAGTGATGATAGCTGATAACATTCTCAAACTCACTTAAGTATTACCGATACGAAAATCCGAAAGTAGCAACGCGAAGCAATTAACTAACATAATATTTCGAGCAAAAGCAACACTGCATCTCACTTGGTGCCCTGGAACAACGAGAGACACTGGGCAATGGGAAGGAAGGAGAACAACTACCGAGAAACTGATGAAATGTATTGTTTATCTTTAACAGCTGATTTATCGAAATTTTGTTTTTGAGTCATAAGCCACCTTTTCATAGACCGGGTCACATATAAACAGTGCTAAAATGGAAATTTTACACGAACGATTTCCGATCATGGTTGTCTCACGCAAAACCAATGTGAATCTGCCACAGATTGTGGGGTTATCCTAAGTCACAGGTCTACGCCAATAAACCAGAAAACGACAACTTCCCCGAACGCAAATATAGTGTTTTTTTTTATAATTTTACTGTGCGAGTAATTAGGAAAGTAGGATAGGATTAGAAAGAAGATGCCGATGCATATTGGTTTTGAATGCCTGCACATTGCAATGAGCGGCAAACATTCGTGAAGTGCGGCTAAAAAAAGAATCTCTGTACTTGACAGTACGTCCGAAATTGGGCTCAAGGGTAAACTGATGAGCATTCCTAGAAGTACGGGTATTGCTGTCGAATTGTTTGAGAAGAGGAATGCAACTGGCTATATCACCTGAGCACTGTTTATGAAAATATGGGTAAAATATTGATATTGCGACGGGGCTCGAGAGATACAAATGTTTCAGTTAGACAACGGCCACCTATCATTTTTATAGCTCTTTTCTTTTTATTTCTGTCCAAGAGACTCAATTGGGTTTTTGGAGCACCTGCCCAGATATGGGAATTTTACTTGATCTTCGGAAGAAAAACCAACCAGATCAGATGGGGTAAAAACTTCTTTCATCGGCGGAGAAAACCTTAAAACTTATGAGCGTTTTTTGCGACATCAAATATGTGATCACACTCCAAAAAAGATGGTCTGTGATGCTTTTTTTAGGGACAGACTGGAAAAATGCTGTTTTCAATCCACTCGGAAATAGACCTGTAAAGTAGTAGTACTCGCACGAGTGCGAAAGAAGATTCGTCCCATAAATTCGGTTATGCTCTCAAGTGCAAGAGGAGTCATATCACTCTCTGGTAGTGTCGAATCAACAGCAAACGGCAATGTGAGACAGTCGCTGCTCCGGTGTATCGCCGTATGATTGACGAGTTTCTGTTAACGCAATTGCAGCTGTATTCAGGGTACAACAACCGAACATAATTTCAACTGGACGGTGGCACTCGGCACATTGCTAGGGTGTCGATGGAAAGGCTAAGGATGATTTTTCCGAATAAACTGATCAGCAAGTGCGGAAACATTCCATGGCCACCTCGGTCGACGGATCTTACACGTTGCGATTTCTTTTTATGGGGATATATCAAATCAAAGGTTTACAATAACGGATAATTCATGCCCTACACGAAAATATTCGCCATGAAATTCAAAGCATTACTCCAGCGCTTTGCCGCCGCTTAATCGCAATCGTTTCTCTGCAAGAGTGCATTAAAAAAAATGCCATCATTTGGATGATATCGTTTTTGAAAAATTAAATCCGCATTGTTACTCTGCATTTAATTGAAATGAAAACGATGTAGTTTTTCTTATATTAAATTTTTAAAGTTGAAAATATTCCGCTGGACACCCTTCAGCTTGTTTGACCTTATTCCGGTTTTCCTCAGTAGGGTTGGCTTTAAAACCACGGGAACTTAAAAATTTAACCCTGATGGCCACTTTGCAGCTCAAATCAAACCAGGAGTTTTCTTTCGGTTTGATAGATTTTATCCTATTCGGAATAAAATTTCTCATTCCGTAAAAAATCAGATTTGTGACCATATCTGCCGAAGAAATCACTGAGACCGTCCCAATTGGTTTTCTCGTATAGTCATGACTGCCATGACTGCAAAAATCAAATTAATTAAAAGATCTTAGTGGTATCCTCGAGCTATTTTTTTAAAAAAAAACATCGATTTCTATTAACGATAGCTTGTTTATCTCAGTATCAAAAGCACTTCAGAACAAAACACCGAAGAAAAAGAAATATGTTCAGATTATTTTCAAAAATGCTCTTCGAACTTTGAAAAACCTGAAAACCCACTTTTGATGCTTTAAAAATGTTCGAAGGAAGTTCCTTTAATTTGTCCCACCCCGAAGTACCATGCATTCAATCTATTTCTAAAGTTTATTGGAAAAGTTCGAAATTGAAACCAAACAAAAATCAATGATTTTTACTTAGAAAGCAAAAGCTTCCATTCCTATTCCCATTTCATTACCTACACAATATCACTGGGTATGTCTGACAGAAAAATGAAAACAAAACCGTAAAATAAAACCAAAACTTTTCAATAACTGGATTCTATTTGTAATGCTCTACAACACGCGTCATGGGGTTTTCTCGAACTCAATATACGAGTAGTATTATAAAATAAACACAAATACAAAAATGTCTCCTTTTGTTTTTCTACAAAATGTTTAACCGAAGAACGTTTCTTTCATCATCAATACTTCAATACTTAAAACTATTGTACAAAAAATAAAAACAAATCCCGGAATGCCCCGTGTTGCAAAGGCATTAAAATCGACTGCTGTTGCTGGCTTGAAGTCCTTGAATCGATTTTGTTTAGTTAGGAACATGTGGGATGTGGGTTACGATTGCTTTTCTAATATCGATCCCATGGAACGCTTATACTCGACTCCCAATAGGGGAAGAAGTTCCTTTGTACTTTTATCCGATTACGGACATAGTATAGCTTATTTCATTGAGAGGAGATTAGTTCTACAAAGACCTTTCAAATATTATAAGTCTCTTAAGAGGCAGAAATGATTTATCGTTTAGGGATATGAAATAGAAACCAGAATTATTTGAATTTAGAAATACGTTCAAGCACTACAAAGGTACTTCAAGTCCGTATGCCTAAGTCGTGTCCGTATGCCTAAGTTGTGTCCGTAAAAGATTTCAAACGACGACATTCTTTCGCAAATGGGTGAATATAGATCAATAAAAATAAGTCAGTCAGATTCCTTAACAAGTACCAGTGCTTAGGAGAATTGTTGAAAGAAAAGGGCTCTTCTACTTCTGGACAATTTTAAGATCATAGAATGCATTTATATATTTTTCCAAAAATCATTATATTCGTTAATATTTTAAAATTCCAATTTATAAATATGTAGTACAGTCGATCTAAGTTTTGACTTCACATCAATGTCGGAAATTCGGCTTCGGTGGTACTATGGAAACGGGAAAACAGCCAAATTACATAATATTGGGTCATATGCAAAAAGATGAGTTCAAGCTTTTTACTCACTTTTCTGAGAAGTCCTATTTAAATCCCATCCAGGTATACACGGAGCTACATCCTGATTCAATTCCGATTCAATTCTCCATATAAACGTAGTAATTGAAATGATTAAGATTGAAATAAAAAATCGAGAATCAAGAATCATCCAAATGATTGAGATTGGGATCGATGGAAATGAAAATTTGTAATTTCGACCATCGATGATCGGATCAAAAAAATCGAATCTATCCTGATTAACACAGCTCTACCCCTTAGCTCATTATTGATCATTTTTAATTCCCGTCGTAAACAAGTAGTGTAGACGATTATAGTTTTAATTGCTTTCTCAGAATTTCCCACCACCAGTGGTAAGATATTTCGTGGATGGACAAAGTGAGGCAGGAAATATTGTCCAGCTATTTTTTTTTTTACTAAGGATTCCCCCCCACTAGCGGTAAGGGTCTTAGTTCGAAGTTTAACGTCCTAATTGCCACTAGAGGCTTTGGTACCTCCTGATCTACCAGATTTTGAGTTCCACCAGAGGTGTAGCATCTTCTGAAGTAACAGAGCGTTGAGCCTGCTGGCTTGAGTGCTATCAGGGGCGTAGTACCAGCTGATGTACCACAGCGTTTTAGCCCACTGTTTTGAGTGACGCTACGAGCGTAGTATCGTCCGATCCCGTCATAAGCCCGAAGAAAGGTTACCCGAAGCCAAGTACCAGTATTTAAAATAAAAATCCGAAATATCAGCAACGAGTATAACCGATAAAAGGTAGCGAGACTAGAATCCAGAAGCATTGATACCCGTGAATCATTCGATTGCCAGAATTAATTGAAATTTGGCGTACCAAAATTTTTTCTTAAAAACGTTTCAAAACCACTACCCGCTTTTTGAACAAGACCCTATCAAAACATTTATTTGAAGCCGTGAACCTTCGAAAAGTTCCACCGTACACCGTATCCGTCGCACAGGCCCTGAATCAACATGTCTGACTCTGACGAAACACAGATGACGATGATAATAACGGGTGATTTTTTAAGAGCTTGAGAACTTTTTTAAAAAAAAAAATGCATAAAATTTGCAAAATCTCATCGATTCTTTATTTGAAACGTTAGATTGGTCCATGACATTTACTTTTTGAAGATAATTTCATTTAAATATTGACCGCGGCTGCGTCTTAGGTGGTCCATTCGGAAAGTCCAATTTTGGGTAACTTTTTCGAGCATTTCGGCCGGAATAGCCCGAATTTCTTCGGAAATGTTGTCTTCCAAAGCTGGAATAGTTGCTGGCTTATTTGTGTAGACTTTAGACTTGACGTAGCCCCACAAAAAATAGTCTAAAGGCGTCAAATCGCATGATCTTGGTGGCCAACTTACCGGTCCATTCCTTGAGATGAATTGTTCTCCGAAGTTTTCCCTCAAAATGGCCATAGAATCGCGAGCTGTGTGGCATGTAGCGCCATCTTGTTGAAACCACATGTCAACCAAGTTCAGTTCTTCCATTTTTGGCAACAAAAAGTTTGTTAGCATTGAACGATAGCGATCGCCATTCACCGTAACGTTGCGTCCAACAGCATCTTTGAAAAAATACGGTCCAATGATTCCATCAGCGTACAAACCACACCAAACAGTGCATTTTTCGGGATGCATGGGCAGTTCTTGAACGGCTTCTGGTTGCTCTTCACTCCAAATGCGGCAATTTTGCTTATTTACGTAGCCATTCAACCAGAAATGAGCCTCATCGCTGAACAAAATTTGTCGATAAAAAAGCGGATTTTCTGCCAACTTTTCTAGGGCCCATTCACTGAAAATTCGACGTTGTGGCAGATCGTTCGGCTTCAGTTCTTGCTGTATTTTATACGGTTTTACACCAAGATCTTTGCGTAAAATCTTCCATGTGGTCGAATAACACAAACCCAATTGCTGCGAACGGCGACGAATCGACATGTCACGGTCTTCAACACTCTCAGAAACAGACGCAATATTCTCTTCTGTACGCACTGTACGCATTCGTGTGGTTGGTTTAATGTCCAATAAAGTAAACTGAGTGCGAAACTTGGTCACAATTGCATTAATTGTTTGCTCACTTGGTCGATTATGTAGACCATAAATCGGACGTAAAGCGCGAAACACATTTCGAACCGAACACTGATTTTGGTAATAAAATTCAATGATTTGCAAGCGTTGCTCGTTAGTAAGTCTATTCATGATGAAATGTCAAAGCATACTGAGCATCTTTCTCTTTGACACCATGTCTGAAATCCCGCGTGATCTGTCAAATACTAATGCATGAAAATCCTAACCTCAAAAAAATCACCCGTTAATAATGTAACCCGTATACAAATCTAGGGTTTATTAATTTTTTGAAGAAAGCCGAGCTCATCAAAGTATTAACCATCAGGAATTTAGGCATTAGCGGACGGGCAAGGAAATTCGTGCGCATAAATGTGCTCAGAACTTATGCAAGGAACGGGAAAGTATTGTGGAAGGCAGGCAGTCGGAACGCAGTTTGCCGACACACAGCCTTTTAAGGCCACCGCCGCCGGCCATTTTAATACATCTATATTTTTGACCGTACCAGATTTATTCGGCTTAGCGATTTGATATGAACACCGCGAAAGAAATAAAAAAAAACCAAAAAGTGTATGTCCCACTACTGGGCCTCAAGTCATAGGGAACACTAGCTTCTTACATAATTGAAAGCTTAAGTAGTAAGAAGTAGGAGAATATTTTTATTACATAACATGTAACTACTATTTTCCACATTTTTTTGAATACGTTGTACTCTTAAGTACACTTAAGTACTTTCATGTCATTTTACCTAAAAAAAAAAATATTCCAAGTACACGGAGTAAGGATATAACAATATTTTATTGGATGTCATAAATTATATGTTCTACTCTCAAAACTGTATGTCATCCATCTTGAACGGTAACTCAACACAAATGACACAGCTCAGTGTAAAATATATCTCGAAACATTTGATGACAAATCATGTTAAGAAAGATGTCATTATCCGTGATAATAACAACAAAGAAAAAACATCATAAGTGTGCGAGTCTTCAAAGTTATGCCCAGAAAGCCTAATATACACTCGTAATTGTGTACATTAGGGTGGATCGTTTTAGTATGAACAACATTTTTTTTTTTGAGTAATTTACTTTTGGAATCATTCTTGTAATAGGTTCATTTTGGGCACGTGCGGTACGATGAAAGGGGGAACAGAAGAAAGGAGTGGTCCACAAGGCAAAGCCTTGGATTTATCAGACCTTATTCGGAATTCCCCCTCACCAAAATGAACTTTTTTTTAACGAATCGATTAAAAAGTGTTTGCTGTTGATAAAAAACATCAAATTATGGAGGAAAACACTTTTTTATGGTAAAAAAGTGAAGTAAAAGCGGACACCCACAGTACTATAACTAAAACTACTTTTGTATGGGATATTTGCTTTTTTTGCTTGCTTACGCATTACGGCGCCGGCGGCGTTTAAACAGTGATATATGTCAACCCCCCCTGCTTGGGCACATTATAGGATTTGGGGTAGGTGCGAGGTTGGGTGTATGCAAGGTTTCTTTTGCATTTACAGAATCTGGATTTAAAGAAACTTTGAGTTTACCCTATGACCGATATTCAGTTTTTTATACTTCACTTTTTTACCATAAAAAAGTGTTTCTCCTCCATAATTTGATGTTTTTTATCAACAGCACACTTTTTTGTCTCGATTCATTAAAAAAAAAAGTGCATTTTGGTGTGGGGGAATTCCGAATAAGGACCGATTTATCTAGCGGGCATATTGGGACTCTGTTACTCTACTACGTGGAAAATTTTGCAGAAGGATTAAGGTGTGAAGCCTTTGAAAAAAAAAAAAACTGGTGCAAGAATTGAAGCCGAATTTTTGGTGAATGGGCTCTTGAAAAGTTGGCCGAAGATCCACTTTTTTATCGAAAAATTGTGTTCAGCGACTAAGCTCATTTCTGGTTGAATGGATACGTGAACAAGCAAAACTGAGAATGCCAAAATTTGACCAAGCGGATGGACCATGAGTCGACCGTACTATCGATTCAAATAAAGATTTCATGCATTTTTCTGAATTGTAGGTTTTTTTTTTTTAATTTCCGAAAGCTCTTAAAAAATCACTCGTTACAAGGAAATTAATATTTTGCTATTTTTTTAATGTCAAAACAAAATTTAAAATTTTCAGAATTCTTGGGACAGTTTTTTTTTTTTTTTTTTTTTTAAGGTGACAACTTTCGTTCAATGGCCAAAGTCGATAAAAATCGATCCACCCTAATGTACAAGCTTTCAAATTCATACATTGAGGAAGGGGTTCTTTTATGTTCGTTTGTGAAGCAGCTCATCTCGACACACATAAATGCTTTTCGCTGTTTTTGACTTTCGTCTCATTTTTCTCTTAATGAATTTTATTCAATTTAATATGTCAACTCAGCGCACAATGTTTCATATTCAATAAGATCATTTAATGTTTTTTTTACATTAAGTACTTTATTATTTGAGTTGAAGTAGTTCGCATAATGGGCTGAATAATAAACGTTGCTCTACAATACCTCCCGTGGAACTTTTGTCGAATTGTTGGGTTTCGATTGTGTATTAACTTGTCAACAGCAATCCATGAGGACTGGTGAAGGATTTATGTATATTCGGCAGTCAATAACTTTCAATTAGCTCTTGATTTTGCAAGTGAAATTCATTGTTGCGAACTCAAGATTAACATTAATTACTGAAGAGTATGTATTTTCATCGACGCACAGTGAGTGTGATGTGAAGTGGATATTTTTGATTTATAATAAAATATGCGTGATGAAGTGGACATTTTACTAATTGAATCAAATTGCTGCCGGAATAAATGTTTTAAACTTGAGAATTTTACATGAGGGCATACATTTGTTATTCTGTAGATCCTGCTTATTCTCTTCTGTTTTAAAATGAATGAATATGCAAACTCACTCAGGCAGAGGTGATATATGTATATTCTTGTATTCTTTATTCCAAGAGAGATTATAATTTAGCATTTAGTGTCATATAAGTCATATAAGTATACAGATTAAAAGTTGGAAAAGGATTCACCTGTCTAATTTCAACCAGGATGAAACTTTGGTCACAGAAAGGTTAATGAACTTCAAATTCAAAAGAATACCATCTTACATCCCCTTATAATGATATTTAAGTCCTCGTCTTTCATTTTCCTTCTATCGGGTCACTGCCACTTCTGACTTGGGTTTTAGTCTTCCATGTTAAAAGCTAAATATTTATTGTGCGCCCAAAATGCTTACGAAATATAGTTTATTAAAAGCTAAATTTAAAAAAATAAAAATTAATTTTTATAAAAAAGATACATATATTTGCAATTTCAAACCAGCAAAAATTCATTACATTATATCAAAATAAAACTAAAATATTAAAAGGTTGGCATCCTTGTTCAAGTATCCAAAAAAAAACATAATAATTTAATTTGAATCCGATATACATAAATTAGTTATTGACACATATTTCATACCTTGAGGGGCCCTAGACGCTACACATGGCAAGTACGCACATGGTTGGTCAACGTTGGTACACAACAAAATAAATCGACGAGCGAGCAAAATTTTTCTGCTTTTCACTATCCACGGTTGCCTTTTTAACACAAATGTGATAAGAAAAGGTGAAATATCAGCCAAAAATCGATTCTTCTAGCCTATCGTTGACTTTGGGGTGCCAATAAGGAGTACTAAGGCAAGAGGGTATCCATTGAAGCAAGCTGCTGGGTACGTAGTGTACCAGTAAGAAGTTTCTAAGCTTTTTGTGGCTTCGGCCATAAATTTGTGTTGTGTTCGTTTTGACTTTTCCGCACGCCCCCTTATTTTGTTTAAAACTTCGTTTGAGGCTAAGGATTTAATCCCACATTAGAACCGTGCTGCCATTTCAACTGAGGCTAGGGATTCAATCCTATTTCTTGTTTTTGCCTCAGCGTTCAATCAAAGCTTAGTATTTGATCCCACCGACTGACCGTGCTCTGTCGTTGTTTTAGGCTAGGGATTTGAACACATTTGCGTTGTCCATAACGTCAGTCAAAGAAAGGGGTTCAATCCGACGCCGACGGTCTGCTTTTATGAAATACCGTGTTAGTTATTTATGAATCTGAGAAGTTTGTAAATGATATTAAATACCGTGTTAGTTATTCAGGATATGATAAATTTATAATTAAGTATACAAAATAAATTGTTATCTTACATTAAGTTGAACTAAATAAAAAATGGACATTCCCTGTGCAGGGACGGGTTAGAATATTCCTGCAGCGCCTCCCCGCTTGTCGTAAAAGGCGACTAAAGGAGTAAATACATCTAGGCCACAAACAGCAAGGTGAACCTAGCGACACGTAACACCTATAAACTTTCCCAAAAGTGTGCATGCCAGTCCCTGGGTTGGCACGACTGGAGATCACCGGTGCCGTAAAAGAGAGATCAAATACAAAACTGGAGCATGCACACGTCGATACTTATAACGGATTTTGTGAATTCAAGCATTATGGAAGTACTCGTCCAAAATGACACTACCCCGCCAGGCACTACCATTGTTACACATGGTACTGATCCTGGACCGAGCAGCAATGCTCGGGTCAGAGCTAGACGGATTCCGGGGGCTAGCAAAGTAATGCCGCAGATTATACAAAATCTGAGAGTTGCGAGTTGGAACGTTGGCAGTATGACAGGTCGAAGCTTCGAGTTGGAAGAGATGATGAAAAGAAGGCGAGTGGACATCTTATGTGTTCAAGAAACAAAATGGCGAAACACGGGAAACAGGGCCCGTTTCTTGGATACGAGGACAAAAAACTATAAGATGTTCTACTATGGAACGGAAAAGGGTAAAAACGGAATCGGAATCATCCTTGCAAAACATCTATTAGGCAGCGTATTGACCATTTCGAAATCCAGCGACCGTTTGATGTCCCTTAAATTGGTGATTAAAGGAAAGTTGTGGAATATTGTCACTGCATATGCTCCCCAAATTGGATGTGAGCAGGTGCAAAAAGATGCATTTTGGCTAGACTTTCACAATCTACTTAAGAACATCCCAAAGGAAGAGTTTTTGTTCGTGGGCGGAGATTTGAACGGACATGTCGGGAAGACAAACGAAGACTATGAAGATTGCCATGGAGGCCTCGGATACGGCACCAGGAACCCTCCTGGTGAAGACATCTTGAGCATGTGCAAAACATACGGTCTTATCGTACTAAATACCATGTTCGTCAAACAAAGCCGACACCTGGTCACTTACAGCAGTGGTGGAAATGAAACCCAGATTGATTACCATTTGGTATCTAGTTTCATGAAACCCCGGGTAAAAGATTGCAAAGTGATACTAGGAGAAGCGATCACCCACCAACACCGTCTCCTACTGACAGAATTTTTTATGGAGACAGTGAACGACAACAAACATACAAAAACTTTTGGGAAGATCAAATGGTATAATCTGGATAAGGAAAAAGGCGAAGCTTTTATTTCGAATATGCAAAACGTTCTGTATAACAACACCGATATAGTTCGAAATGAAGAGAGTACAGCACAAAGTATGTGGGATCTCCTACAGAGAACTTGCAAAGAAAAAGCCAAAACACTGTTAGGGGTTTCAAAAGGACACAACCAATAAGGCAAAGAAACATGGTGGTGGAATGATGAAGCTAAATCAGTTATAAGTAAAAAGAAAATGGCTTTCAAGGCTTGGTCGAAGTACCCCTCTAATGATACAGAGCAAAAGTCACGCCTCGAAGTGGAATATAGGAACTGCAAGAAAGAAGCGAAGAAGAAGTGCGCCCAAATTCAAGCAAAGAATACAGAAAACCTGTATCGGGAGCTGGATGAAATTTCTACCCCGACAGCTGGTGCTATTCAAGAGCTACGGCAAAACACGAATAAGGGCGCAACTATCTTCAAAATAGCCGCTCAAAGAAGAAGAAATGCCCAGGAGATTTATTCGCCAAAGTTCATTAACAATGCTCAAGGCCAACTACTTGTGGAAGACAACGAAATTCTTCACAGGTGGCGACAGTATTGTGACTGACTTCTAAACGAACAATTTCCAAGGCTATACTTTCCAATAGCTTCACCTAACTTAAGCGAAGTATCCGACGTCACAGTCGAAGAAGTTAGTGAGGCGGTAAAATACTCCAAAAAGGGAAAAGCTGTTGGCCCAGACGAAATACCCTCAGAGTTTTGGAAAAAGATGGGAGACATCGGGTTTAGATGGCTCATGATTCTTGTCTCCAAACTTATGCGAGGTGATCGCATGCCTAATCAATGGAGGGAAAGTTACCTTCTTCCAATTTATAAAGGAAAGGGTGATACTCGAAGCTGTGATAATTACCGTTCGATTAAGCTGATGTCACACACCATGAAGATCGTTGAGCGAGTCTTGGGTAGCCGACTGCGAAAAATAATTAGGCTATCTGATGACCAGTGTGGGTTTGTCGGGGGTAAGTCAACCACGGATGCAATCCAGAGTATAAGAATAATTATGGAAAAACATCGGGATTCTTTGGAGGATTTGCATGTCGTATTGGTTGATTTTGAAAAAGCATTCGATCGGCAACCACGAGATCTAATATGGGTGGCCCTCAGGCAACGAGGAGTTCCAGAAACCTATGTGCGGATAATTATGGACATGTATGATGGAGCAGTTACTAAAGTAAGATGCGCAGCTGGAGTCACCGAAGAATTCGAAATCACAGTAGGTGTACACCAGGGAAGTGTCTTGAGTCCCGTGCTCTTTATTACAGTTCTTGATTACCTGCTTGAAGGCAAAGTGACGGATCCAAAAGTGCATCAGTTATTCTTTGCTGACGATGGAGCCATCATAAGTGAAGACCCGATATCCCTACAACGAGCACTTGACGTATGGGTGGATGTTCTAGAAGGAAGTGGGTACCGCATAAGCGCGAAAAAGACAGAATACCTATGCTGCCCATTTTCTGATCCACACAGGCCTATTCCAGACATTTATTTGAATGGAGTAGTGCTTCCCAAGTGTGAAAAGTTTAAATATCTGGGGTCTATGATAAATAACGAAGCTACTTGTGATGACGATATCAATCATCGCGTAAGCGTAGTGTGGATGAAGTGGCGGGAAAATTCTGCTATCTTCTGTGACCGAAAAATGCCCCCTAAGCTGAAAGGAAAGCTCTACACTTCAGTTGTGCGTCCAGCACTCACATACGGTTCACAATGTTGGACAATGTACAAAAAGTATGAGAGTAAGCTAACGGCAGCTGAGATTAAGATGCTTCGTATGACAGCAGGAGTTACAAAGCTTGATCGAATTAGAAGTACGAAGATCCGAGGAAGCCTTCATGTTAAGAATACCATTTCCCAAAAAATTGAACACGACCGACTCAGTTGGTATTGCCATGTTCAAAGGAGAGATCCTGAGAACCCCGTCAAAAAGGCAATATCATACAACGTTCCAATTCGGAATAAAAAGAAAGGTAGGCCTAAACACTCCTGGTACAAACAAATGCAAAAACACCAGCATTCAGTTGGCCTCAGAAATGGAACAATACAAAACCGGGAGGCTTGCCGCCGATTTCTGAGGTCAACCCGGCGAACCCCACAGGCGGATCACTAGTGTGAAGCAGATACGTGGGAGAGTTATGATCCCCTCGACATCGAGATCATAACAGCGCCGAAGAAAAGGAAGAAGAAGAAGAAATAAAAAATGGACATTACTGGAGTTCTGAACTTTCTTTTTGTGCTTTTTTTGCCTGCTGTACGCTAGTTTGAGCAAAAAATTCGTGAGACTCGTATGCCAGTGGACAAGACTCATGGTCCTTGTCGTCTTATGATGCGCACAGAAGAGAATAAGGCTGCTGCAGCCGAGAGTCATTGCCATTGGTCTCAACAGCTCAAAAGTTCACGCACAAGGCTGAGGAGAACTCTGCACAAGAATATCGGATTATTTGCTTACAAGTATCAATTGACTCAACAATTGAACGCCCACGACCATCCGCTTCGTTATCGCTTCGCAGTTTGGGCCTTAGATCAGCTTGAATTGGACGATTTTGTGCGAAAACCATCTTTTATCTCGGCGGCTACGTTAACAAACAAAATTTCCATATCTGGGGCTCGGAAAACCCGCGCGTTTTTGTCCAGAAGCCAATGCATCCACAGAGAGTGACTGTTTGGTGCGGATTATGGAGTGGTGGTATCATTGGACTATTTTCTTCGAAAATGAAGCTGAAAATAACGTTTCGGTCAACGGTGGGCGTTACAGAGCCATGTTAATCGGCTTTTTTTCTACTGAAATTGAAGACATGGATTTGGACGATCTCTGGTTCATGCAGAATGGCGCACCATTCCACACAGCAAATGCCACAATCTATAATTTGGGCACCAAATTTCCAAATCGTACTATCAGCCGTCCTGGCGATGTCAGTTTGCTACTTTGGAGCTGCAATTTGACTCTTTCTGTGGGGAACCGTGAAGAACCGATGTTATGCCAACAATCCGGAAACGATTCGAGCACTTAAGGCCCATATTATACAAGCAATCCGTGAGCTACACCATGAAACCATCAACTAGGTCTTGGAAAATTTCAGTGACATAATGCGTTACTGCGAAGCCAGCCGTGAACCGGCTGGAAATGTTATAAAGCCATAAAACCAGGAAAATAAATTGGACGACCGGGTTGCACAAACTTGCTCTTATGTAATAGACTAAGAATTTCAAATATGAATGTTATGAAAGAAAAACTCTTCATAAGCATAAACTTCATGTTTTAAATGACTAAACAAACAATTAGATTCTGGAAGAACAAAAATTAAAGTGGTTTCTTAAAAAATATAACAAAATTTTTAAAACATTTTTCAGAAAAAAATTTGGCACGCCAACTTAAAGATTTTATTATTGTACGAACAAAAAATAAATTTCCAAAAAAAATATTGAACCGTTTTTGAGATATCAAATTTTCCGAATTTGAAACTTTTTTTAAAAATCCAAAAAAAAAAATGTTTTGAAAATTTGAACACACAATACTATTCCAACTTTTGGTGACCTTTAGCAATAAAAAAATTATCAAAATCGGTTGTACCGTTTTTGAGAAAATCAAAAACAAAAAAATGGTTCCAAAGCGGGTAACAAAAACAACCATTTTTTGGAATTTTTTTCAACCATTACCTAGCTTTAACTAAATGGATTTTTTTGAATTTTTTTAATCTGTGGGACAGTTTTTAAGAAAATAAATATTTATAAAATTTCGAAAAAAAATCGTATGGCAGGTACCGTTATTTTTGGTCTTAAAAAAAAAAATATGTGTGGGGGAAAATTTAAAAACGATATCTACCAAGTTTGAAGAAAATCGGCCGAGCCTCGAACCGACAGACAGAATTGCGAGACGCACTTTTTTGGTCTTCGCTATCATCATAATGTCAACTTTGATCAAAATCTCGAGTTCGATTTTTTTAAGAATGTATAACTTATAGTACCTACAAGTAAGTTTGTCACAGTTGTTCATGATATTCTTTTAGATAAACTATATGATGCCGGTTTTTGTGGTTTTATATATACATAGATAACTGGTGGTACTATATGGCAAGTTATGCATTCGTAAAACAAATCGAACTCGAGATTTTGATCAAAGTTGACATTATGATGATAGCGAAGACCCAAAAAGTGCTTCTCGCAATTCTGTCTGTCTGTCGGTTCGACTACAGCCTAAGCGGCTCTTCAAACTTGGTAGATATGGGTTTCGATTTTATTCCCCACACGTTTTTTTCTTTTTTGTTAAGAACAAACATAACGGTACCTACCATACGAATTTTTTTGGAAATTTTATAAAATTTTATAAAAATTTTTTTTCTCAAAAACTGTCCCACAGATTAAAAAAAAAATTCAAAAAATTTCATTTAGTTAAAGCTAGTTGAAAAAAAATTCCCAAAAAACCATGTTTTTTTGTCTTTGATTTTCTCAAAAACGGTACCACAGATTTTGATCATTTTTTTATGATAAGACTGCCCAGCAGTTTTAACTATATTGTGTATTTAAATTTCAAAAAAAAAATTTGGATTTAAAAAAAAAATTCAATTTTTTTTTTGTAAACTCAATATTTCGAAAACCCCATCAAAATTTTCTTAAAAACTTGATAAATAAAAGTTTTTTAATAAAAATTATAAGATGTAAAAAAAAAAAATTATTTTACCTAAAAGTAACGGTATCCTCCACAAAAATGTTAAAAAATGGTTTTCGTATTTTTCTCGAAAACGGTTCCGAGAGTTTTGCAACTTTTTTTCTTCTTTTGATTAATTTTTACGATCTACGAGTATAATCAAATGAAAAAATTGAAATCAAGATATTATTGACTGTACCTACCATGGAACCATTTTTTCAAATTTAGAATTTCTCATTATCGACAAAACGGATTTTAATGAAATTTTTTATGGAGAAGCTTCTAAAAAGATTAAAAAACATTGCATTTCAAAACTTTTGCTTGGAAAATTCGATATCTCAGAAAGGGCTCAATATTTTTGTTTGTAAATTTAATTTTTATTTGAAAAATAATAAAAACTTTAAAATGGCTTACCAAAATTTTTTCTCATAAACGTTTTAAAAATTTTTTATATAAAAGCTTATTTTTTAAAGAAACCAGGACAGACTTATAATTTTTGTTCTTGGATAATCTAATATTATCTTGAATCACATGGCAACCTGTTCTTAGCCCCAACTACTAAATGAGTTGGTTTAGTCATTTAAAACATGAATTTTATGCTTATGAACAGTTTTTCTCGAATAACATTCATTTTTGAAATTCTTAGTCGTTTACAGAGCAAGTTTGTGCGACCCAGTCGTGCATTTTATTATTTAAAGAATCGTAAACTAAGAGTTAAAATCGGAGATTTCTTAAGTAACCCCCAGGTGCTTAACTTAGGTGTCCCCCAAGGGTCAGTCTTATGGCCGGTTCTGTTTTTTATATTCATTAACTCATTTGTTTTTTCTACCTTTTGTAGAGACAGTTACGGCTTTTGCAGATGATCTTGGAATCGCATATGGCACAACGAGCCCTCTGAATCTGATAGCGGATCCAAACCATGATATTCGCTTATTGAGAATATGGTTTGCAGAGTAGTTTTTAAGATTAGTTTCGCTTGAGCCACCAGATGTCGACGAAGAAAACTTCCACTCGTTTGACTGACAGCACTTAAACTTAATTGATTGTGTGTGTACATCTGAGTCTGAAGCAACTTTTAATGAAAATTAGGCCTGCAACTCAAACTGTTTTCAAATTGAAGTTGTCAGGAACTTAAAATTTAAATATTCTTAATAACTATAAAAGTCTAAAGATTTAATTAAATTAATTAAAAATTGTTTTCTGATTTGTAAAAAGTATGAACTTATGCAAACAAAATTTAAAAATAATTTTTTTTATTAAATTTATTTCTTATTGCATAGGAAATTTCTTTAAATTTTTTCTAGAAAACGAAATGTGGGATGTCAATTTCAAATATTAAATATACAGTTAGTAACATTTTTGCCATTAAGTTTTTTTTTGACCAAAATTTTTTTTTCATCAAAATTGTTAGAGCCGTTTTTGAGATAAATAAGATTTTGCATAACGGCTGTATGGCAGGTACCTTTAGCTTTGGAGCTAAGAAAATTCAATTTCCCTTCTAGGAAATCACCGAAAACCCTAAGATACCGAGTTTTAATAAAATAGCTCCAGTGTTCCATTGATCCCAACTTCGGACGTACTGTACTGATTATTTCAGAGATTATTTCTTCAGCCGCCCAACACGAATGTGGAATGCGTTTTTCTCTCCCATTACGATAGTCAGACATTCAAAACCAATGTGCATCGGTATTTTCCTTTAAATTCTCTTCAACTTCTCTTCATAACCCTTTAAGTGCACACAGAATTGTAAAAAAAAATTAGTTTTTTGAAATAATGTTAATATCATTAAATACTTAAAATTTCCATGTAAGACTTTTCAATACAAATTTAAATGAAAATGAAAAATTGTAACGGTTTTGATACAAAGAATTATGTGGACTATGGTAGACGGGGTCTTCTTTATTCAGACAAAATCAGAAAAATTGTGAGTTGGTAAACATAATTAGGTACATTAAGATTCAACCATGTCTAAGTTATAGAAATAACATCAACTCTCGAACAATCAAAGGCGTCTTTCACAAAATCTAGCTTATCTAAACTCAAACTACGCCCTTTCATGCAACAATCCTTGAATCCCGTGCGACCCTCTCAGGCATTTTATCAATTAACCTCAACATCAACTTTCAATAGCAAATTATATATTTTTCTTTGTGAAATTTTTTAAAGATTTAATCCCATTTCTACGATAATTTTGTTCCGCCATATGCCACACCATAGCAGCCAGCGCCATGCCGAAAAACCCATTACTTGACACCTACGAGTAAATGGGACGATAAGAAGGAATTCACCAAACGATTCAAATTGAATTCAATTTTAAATTAATCAAAGTGCCGATGTTGTGCTATAAACGTTCTTTTGTTTACAAAACCCTGAAATCTCTGAACAGAGGTGGTTTTTGTGAGTTGGTTTTGTTGCTTACATACCACCTACCTTCGGTATAGGTAGAAACGATGAAGGAAGAAAACAAAAATGCGTAGTAAAGCAACTTATTGAAATTAGAAGAATGTGTTTAGCGTGGGCACTCCTTCAAGGATATTTTTCGCCATTAGTTGACGTCAATTATATAATTAAATATGTTGACTTGAAGAAAATTGATCAATTTGATTTTTCGACGGCGATTTATAATTTTTATATAAAAAGCCTTAGAAAATGGATTTTTGAAAACATAAATGAATTATTACACGTGAAACTTCCTTAATAATAATAATTAATCAAAAGCATGAGTCTGAGTTTATGCATGAGTAAGTCATCCCTAGGCGTCAATTATAGATGTGAAACTAAGAAAATTAAAATAAATTTGGAGTCGCAACAGCTCGTGGAGTGCCAAGACTTAGGACTCTCAATCATTCCTGTTCGCATGTTGTAGGCATGGCATGAATGGAGGGGATCTACAATTGTTTGTCGAATCTGAAAGACTAAGAAAAGAACCACTTTTTCATGACAGGAGGTACGAGTCGCGTCCTTACAAGAGGAAGCACCTCTGAAAAAAAAAAAATATTTTCAATGGCCAGGCCTTCAGCGTGACAGTGCAACGCCACGGATTACCACCGCTATAGGCTTGTATATTCTAAAATTGATACATGCTGACAATTTCGTTTGTATTCTAAAACAATTTCCAGGATTCATAGTAAAACACATTCTCTACCACAGTTGTAAGCTTTACTAACTGAAACATTTTTATGTATTTTGAATTTTTATAGAAAATCAATTTACTCCCGAAACTGTATGCGCTATAGATATAAAAATGTAACTTCTTCGATTGCAGTCATAGTCTAAACTGTTTAACGCCATGTCGCCGTAGATTGACACTTGGGAAATAGCTTTCCACGCAACCTACATCTCAGACATATAAATTCGAAAAGGATTTTGATTTTTTCAGATTTACAGCCCATGTATTTCCCATAAAACAGAACGAAAACAGTGTCTCGAAAACATTAATTTTACTAATTACTCGTGTTTTTCTATGAATGGGTATCAATATTCTGATTGCAATGATATAGCTAAAAAGCTGATTTAAAACATTTCTTATTTTACCGATGAAAAATGTAAACAAACCATCTTTACAACGGAAACCAAAAAAAAAAAAGCCAACGACTGGGGCGTAGGTAAGAAAAATGTTTTCTGTTTTAAATATTTATGTTTCTTTTTAAATTGGGGTTTACGAATAGTTTTTAATTAATTTTGGAATTGAATTGATAAATAACTTAAATGTGAAAGGATTGAAAAAAAGCAGAATAACGCAGAAATTTAACGTTTCATGGGTCGCTCGAATTTGAGCTTTCAATTGACATTCAGAGTTCAGATTCTATTTATATCAAAATATAGTTCGCACACAAGCCACAAAATATCAAATTCCATCAACGGATACCCAAGATGTCAAGGAATTGTATAGATATAATACTTCCAGATCCGGAAGTAAATGATTAAGTGTTTCAAAAAGAAAGTGAAAACAAAAACTTTTAAAAATATCAAAAATTACTTCTTCTTCTTTCTGTCAAGCTATTAACTATTGGTTTTTACCAGAGGATTGATGTGACATACTCGTACATATGTATGTACATAAATTAAAAACTGTGCACGAACTTGCTCTTATGTAAAAGACTTCAAAAATTAATGCTATTAGAAAAAAAACTGTGCATAAACATAAACATAGTTTAAGCAAGAACAAAGTTATAAGTTATAAGTCAAATAAGCTTTGTATATGAAAAATTTTTAAAACATTTTTTTTATTACTTTGTAAATAAAAAATATATTTCCAAAAAAATATTTAGCCCATTTTTGAGATATCGCATTTTCCAAATAAAATGTAAAAAATTTCATTTAAATCCGTTCAGCCGGTAACGAGAAATTCAAAAATCGTCAAAATATTTCTATGGTCGGTACAGTTAGTAATATATTGATTTCAAAGTGGCAATGAAAAAAAAAATATCAATTTTGAGGTTAAGGAATAGCTGCAATGCTCTGCCAAGCTTTTTTTGGTAATCAACTATCGTCCATATTTAGTGTTTTTAGGGAATAGTCAGCTTGCAATTTAGGCGTTGATGTGTTAAACGGAGATAATCCAGTTTCAAGGAAAAGAATATGGTTTGGCGTAGATTGTGGCAACTTGAAGATTCCTTTTAAAAAGTATCTTAGAAGTTCCTCTATTTCTTCAAATTCTCTATGGCCCCACCTTTGAGCAGCATAGCATATTAAGCTGAGTCTACATCCTTGCATTTATTGCACTTTCAGATTTCGCAAGTTTTCCTGTCATGTGCTTATTACAATTTAGGTTTCTTGTTATAGATAAGGACACCCAGGTAGTTGTACCTATTTACTACCTTATGAAGGTTTTTTTTTTATAATACAAACTCTATATACTACTGAAATAAATCAGCCAAGTAGAAGACTTAGCACTATTATTGGACTTGTTGAATTATATTGATTCAAAATAGCTTTTATGGCCTTTAGTCCACAAAAATTGGTCAATACGCAATTTTTGTTAAACACAAAAATTGGTGAATACGCAATTTTTGTTAAATTCAGTTCATCTTACATCGATTTTTTTGACAAAAATCCAATGTGAACTATTGCGTATTGACAAGGTCCTTACAGTCAACTGATGAGTCCATGTGAGATCGCCGGGACAAAACGCCAATTTTTGTGGACTAAAGGCCATAAAAGCTATTTTGAACCTATTTACTACCTCTACGTTTCGTCGGTCGTGGTAAGCAAATTTCCGTTCATTGTTCAGAGAGTTCTTGCATTGCGGAATATCATTATTTTCGAATTATTTTCGACTTATCGAGGTTGACTTTCAGTCTGCATTTGTCGCAATATTCAGACAGCCTGTTTAGCATTATTTGAAGGCCATGTGATGTTTCAGACAGTACAACAATGTCATCAGCTAACATTAAATGAAACCGCATAAAGTTTGTCTTCTTTTTATATACAGTTCCCCAATATAAGTAAGAATATAGATTTAGTCTACTGTGGAATAATCCCCAAGAAAAACAGCCAGCCACTCAGAAGACTATTTTTCTGGATCCATGAGTATAACCTTTTAGTAGGTTTCTTGGTGAGGATCTTTATTGGTGCGTTCAGTACTGAAATGTGTTTGTAGTTCACTGGATTAGTGTATTCACCTATTTTATGAATAGGGTTTAGTAGAGCCATATTAATATTGAAATTTTAGTGGAATTGAACTTTTCCTTGAAGTCTTGCTGTTTGTTTCCCGCACGGCTTTCCAGAAATCAGACGCATTATTGCATTTTGAGGTTTTTCTATCAACATTCATTCCATTAGTAATCCAAAACTCTTTGTATTCTTTGTATGCCTGAACATATTTGAATTTAAAAAACTTCATTGTGTGGATTTCTTCTAAGCACTTTTAACCAAACAAGGGATCTCTTCAGCGCTTATAAGTTCGAACAACTCACTATCAAACCATTTCTTTCAGCTTGTAAGATCAGTTTTTTTTTTCTAGACTTACATGAGTGCGGAATTGATGCAAACAAGATTTGGTTTGGTTCTTTGAAAGTTAGAATTTCGTTGCTGATGGTTTTTTATATTTTTTATAATTCACATGCGCTTGAAATACGTGTATAATATTAAACACAGGAAGAGCGATGGAGAAATTAGGAGTGGGAGAAAGTAGGTGTCGGTGAACATTGATCTTGCATGTTTGCAAATTGAAATAGGAAAGAAAAACCGTGCCTACAGATAGAATCTTTGTATTTGACAGCACGACTGAAATTAGGCTTGAACTGATAAAGTGGTATCACTGTTAAACTGATTAAGGGAAGGAATAGAACTAGAAAGAAGGAAATATATGAAAGAAGAAAATATATGAAACAAGCTCTGCGATATCAAGTGATAGCTCTGTTTAAAATAACTTTTAACACTCAGTTTTTACGCTTAGTTGTATGTCTACTGAGGTTTTCAGTCGAAGACATTTTAAAACTTTTGTGAAATGCCCCTTTCCATTTGTATTTTATTGAAATTATTCTAGGGTTTGACGGCTCCGCAGCTGGATTGACGTTTAAATTGGAAGATTATCAGAGAATACTTGTGTTTTCACTGCAATAACTATAACAAGTTCAAACCAGTCACCTCCAACAGGTCCGGACTATTGAACGTAAAATTTTAATTTATATCACTATCAGAACAACTATTCCATTTACAGGCTTCAAAGTAATTGCAAAGATCAATCAGTTTTCTGTCCTCTTTGTTGACAACACTATCTGTTGATCTTCGATCTCCTCCCCAAAGATTTTTTTCGCTGATTTCTGATCCTGTTCTAACATTACAGTCACAGATAAGTAAAACACTTACGAATGCATTATTGTTGAGTCTGTCGGTCGATAAGTTGGTTGTCCCAATGATTACAATTAATTTAAAATGGCACCATTGTCTGCTTATGGTACCTTATACTAATTTCCATATATAGACAAGGCCATGATTGATTTTTAGAAAGCACTGCACGTTCCTAAAGTGCAATTGTTCTAGGGTAGTTCACCCCGAGTTTGCTTCTGTTACAATTTATTCGGGTTCAAACCATGGATTGATTTTGTATCGGTGGAAATCTTTACTTGGCAATATTTGATACCAAGTAATGGGAGAGCCTCTTACAACAAGAAACCACCGGAATCAGGACCAATCTATGAAAGTTGGACATATGATTTAAAAAATAAATGAATTTGGTGGTGCAACAGCTCGAAGTGAACCAGGACCTAGTGACTTACAACTCTCAACCATTCCTGCGTGCGTGTTACCTCCATCCGAACGGCTAATGAGCAGCATTTCCCATGACAAGAGATACTCTTGGAAGATTTGTCAATTCCTCGCAAGAGGCAGTACACCCCTGAAAAAACCTTCTTGCAGCGGCTGAGAATCGAACTCGAGACCTTCCGCATGACAGTTCAACGCACTAATCATTATGCCAAGGGGTACTACGGACATATAATTTTGCTTTCCTTATTTAAAATCGCATAGAGGGAAGTTTGAACTTTTAATACTTCTCCATAGCTTATAGATCATCAGCTCATGAAACTTGATTCTTCTAAGTCTCCGAGTATTCTTTTATACCTTTGTGATGGTTTCCAATTTGAAGTTTTGTGATATAACGTGTTATAAAACAACTTCTGTATCCATTTTTTCTTTTTAAGGTCACGATGTTGAGCGCTATTTCTTATGTGCCAAGAGTCGCTAAGTCTTCCACTAAAGCATTTGTGCTGTTCTCTGCACAGCCTCCTAGCTCGATACTATGAATATAATCTCGTCCAAATGGGTGGGTTTTCAGCACTTGTCCTTATAGCATTATTATGCTCTGTTCTAAACTAGTAATCAATTTTTCTGAACTCGTACTTCAAGTTAAGTTCTTCTATTTTTTGTTTGATATTTTCTTTCTATTTCAGCTTTTCATTTAAAAATTCATTCCCAGGTTTTTGACATTATTGGCACAGGGTACATCTTTACTGTTCATAAAAATTAGAATATTACTCGTATTTAGCTTTTGTTATATTTGTCGTTTTTTTACTTTAGCGACTTCACTTTGTAATTCTTCTAAAGCCTTCCTTACGGATTTAGTAGCTTCCAATATTGCAGTATAATCAGCATACGTTACGTAGCCACTGGAATATCGCTACTGAATAATGCAACTGAGTTAACTTAATAGTGTTGGTATGAGGACACTTCCTTGTGGCACTTGACAGGATGCAAATTCTTTATACTACTGAACAAAATCAGCCAAGTAGAATTTCCTTAAATTTATTCCGAATTTTGAACTAAACTTGGCCTACTGTGCGGCCGGCAATGGCGTGCGAATGATAATCATGCATACATCTATATACACATGTTTCTACATACATGTATTTATGTGTTTGTACGAGTATTTTAATTTTGTTTTTTAAGCAGTTGACATCGTTTTGAAATGTTGGCACATCCACGCCTAATAACTGCCATTCGTTTCACCGATGTTACATCATTTCTATCTACACCCAGCCTTTAGTAATTGACCCAAAAAAGTAAAATGACTGACAGTTGTTGCCTTTGCAAATGATATATTTAAAAGGAAAGTAACTTTTTCATTTTTTTTATTTGCCCAAAAATTTTACAATCATGAGTTTTGATATATGGTTTTCATATAACGCATTTGACACATCTTTGATAGAATGTCCTATTATGGTAAATGCTTAAACTTGTAGGAGCCCTTGGGTGAGGTTCATTTCGAGCTTTGAAGGGTTGTCACGTTTATATTATTTGAGATAATACGGCCAGACTGTGAGGGAGATCGTCAATGACACCCCATAAAGAAGCTCCTTTAGCATATTTCGACTTGAATAAGTTCTGAAAATGTTTTATATACAGGTTTAAGGGTTAAGGTAATTTCGGGAATATATCTTAACCTTGTTGATGTTAGCCTTGGAACAACAGATGTCTATCTCTACGAAATAAGGACTACAAATGTATGTATTTTTTCAACTCGTTTTTTTAGCTGTAATAATGGCGGGATATAATTCAGCAGGTGCTTTAGTGTTTTTTTTATTTTATTATTCACCATGCTAAGAAATAGAATGTTTTCAACTAGACTTAAAATGTATTATGGTATGCAGCACATTAAACCTGAAATACTAACTAAAAGTAGAAAGTCATATTGGTGGTAGAGGGAATATGGAAAATTTGACATTAGCCTTTTTACGAGGAAAGTTTCTTGCGTTTGAATTTTATATCAAAATGTGAGTTTTAAGGAATATGTTAAGCTGCATTTTCAAATGAACGTGTCGTCACTCCCGCAATAACCCTGCACACAGGGTCATCCATTTACGGTTCCAAAAGTAGATTTAAATAGAACATAAATATATGATTATATTTAAATGAATCTTTTATTTGCGTACGAGTCTTTAAGCGGAATTTTGTATGGGAGTTTTTATTTCGCCAAATTTTATTGTTTTTGTTATTTCGCTTTTTTGTTATTCAGTTTTTAAATTAATTTTTTTAGCAATCCATAACAGTTAAATAAACTTTATGAAGAACCAACCAAAACACAACCAGATTAAAAAACATGTTTTTTTTTTAATTTAAAAAATAATAATAATAAAATTTGCAAAGTAAATAGGTCTGAAGAAGGGTGTAATCACATCCGAAACATCACAACATACAAATTAAAAAATAATAACCAAAAATTCACCTTCAGCCCACTTAAGGACAAATATAATTAAAAAAAAAAAGAAAAGGTCACGAAGAAAGAAAACATTTAATGATAAGTAGTACAAACACGTATAATTAGGGTGGCGCATAAGTAACGTTATGAGTATGATTATTTATTGAATAATTTTATAATTTTTGTTATCATTTTGTTTTTTTTTTAAGACTGAGCACATAGTCTTTTCAATATAGGGTTCAATCGGCCCACGAGTTGAAAGCAAATGATCCGAAAGTAGGTACGCACCGAGTTTATTCACAAACTTATAATATGGCGTAAAATAACCTCAGAAAAGGTGACTGGACGATATTGGGGCCTACCGAGAATAAAATTTCCCTCGAAATTCTTCACAACTTTCAAAATTGTCAATGGCTTTAAATACATGACAATGATTGAACATTTTTTAAGGCCAGATTTAGAGAGGTTGGAATCACATTCTAACAAAATAGAGCCACGACTAACACAGCTCATCCAACTATGGCTTTCCTGAGGGAAATTTTTGGTGATCAGATAATATCGCGTTTTGTTTTATTTTAACTGGCCACAGGGTTCGCCCGATTTAACGGCTCCAGATTTATACTTGCGATAGCAAGTCATGCATTCGTATAAAAAAACAAACTAAACATTTTGATGGGACTTGATAAATGGTGGTTAAATTTTAAGGGCCGATGTTGAATGTGAACCACACCTAAACGTCAAGTTTTTTTCTGCATTTCATTTGACATTTCTCAATTTCAGACAAACTCAATTTGAACCATGGAAAGATAGACAATCAAGCAACGCGTTAAAGTTATTCAGGCTTATTCAGACCTATCAGGAGTATCGCCCAAATGTCATTCCACCCGAAAAATTTCCCTTTTTTCTTTTCCCTTATTTTGAGTTTCGGGCGGAAAAAATTTCATGTTCGAAAAATTCCTCTTATTAGGAGCATTCAGTTCGGGTGAAATGCAACACGATTTACATTTAAAATGTTCAATTCTTTTTTGGAGGCGAATAGGAAAAATAACAAGAGGAATCATGTAAAACATATCTTTATTTTAATACAAAAGAAAGTAAAGAAGTATAAATTAAATATTTCTTTATCATCAGGTAGAAATAGGTATAGCGCTGTTGAAATCTGAAAA
Organism: Philhelius festivus; assembly: GCA_963931855.1. Classification (NCBI taxonomy): domain Eukaryota; kingdom Metazoa; phylum Arthropoda; class Insecta; order Diptera; family Syrphidae; genus Philhelius; species Philhelius festivus. Next base: position 117,590,417 of record OZ007556.1, read on the forward strand.
TTATTTATAGTTAGATATTAAAGAAGTTGAATGTATAGTTTCATTCTTACAATGGTTCAGGTAACTGCAACGGATTTGAGTGGTCTCTTAACTGCCTCCGAATATTTCAACACAGTATTACATCTTCCTCAAGCAACAGGAAATGCATAGGTATGCTTTGCGTTTTAATTTCTTTAGAATGATTTTTTTAGTTTATCATTTACATTTTTAGATTACACTTTTTTCTTTTAAATAAAAATATCAACCAAACCAGTTCTTTTTTATTCGTCGCTTGATTTAATTCTTACTGGTTGTCAACAACTGTCAAAACAAAAAGTCAGATTGGTAGGTTTGTTCATGTATCGAAGACGAATAGTCTTCATGATTAAAAACGGAGGGAAATTTTATGTATCCGCAAATTCAGAAATTTTTTTTTCTTCAATAAATCGATTGGAGAAGGATTAAAAATCGTATCATTGTACTCAATGGACACTATTTTAACAGGAAAATGCAAAACCGAATTTATTTTGAGCTTTTTTTTAAACAAGAAAAAAGTAAGCTCAGATTTCATTCTCTGTTTCCATCACAGAGATGGGGAAATTTATTGATACCTCAGTTTTCTGAACATACTTATTTTTCGAACCGTCAGTTTTAAATTCGAAGTGAAATCTTGTTCGGGCGAAATTCCTGATTGCTTTTTAAAATCCGGGGGAATAAAAATATTTCGGGTGAAAGGTTATTCGGGCGAAACTCCTGATAGGGCTGATTATGAAAATGGGCGTTCAAATCAAAATACATATGGTGCACTTCGTGATTTGTCCGGTCAGTTTAATCTTCCAAATGTGCGTACAAACGGAAAAATCGTGTAAAAAAATTGAGCAAAGCGCGTCTGTAGGAGTTGTGAAAACACCAGTGCATGCTCGTACAGCTCGTACTGCAGAAAATATTGCTGCTGTTCGCTATAGTGTGGCTGAGGAGCCGTCCACCTCAACTCGTCGTCGTGCTCAACAATTGCACCTCTCTCGTCGTTGATGAACATAATGCATTTACAAGCTTAGGTTAGGTTAGGTTAGGTTGTTGGGCTGACAATTGATGTTGCTATTGTCACACTTAGATTAATGTAGATCCATTGTGTTACCCGTGAGTGTTATCACTCTTTCCTGATAAAACCTATGTAAAACCATTTACAAGCTTACAAGGTGCAATTGACTCAAGAACTAAAGCCTCTTGACCATTTCAAGCGTCGTCAATGGTCGAAGAAAATCATCTTCCGTGATGAAGCACATTTTCACCTCAGTGGATTCGTCAATAAGCAGAATTTCCGCATTTAGGCGAATGATAATCCAAGAGTGATTGTCGAAAAACAAATGCACCCACAAAGAGTGACTGTTTGGTGCGGTTTATGGACTGGCGGCATCATCGGGCCGTATTTTTTCAAAATGAGGCCGGTAAGGCAGTTACTGTGAATGGTGTTCGATATGTGGTGAAGATATGGATGTGGACGATATGTGGTTTCAACAGGACGGTGTCACTTGCCACACAGCTAACGAAACAATGGCTCTTTTGCGCGACAAATTCAATGGCCGTGTTATCTCACGTGGTGGCGATGTCAATTGGCCGCCAAGATCATGTGATTTAACACCGTTGGACTTCTTTCTTTGGGGTTATTTGAAAGAAAAGGTGTACGTCGATAAACCAGCCACAATTTGAAGGATGAGATAATTCCGCACATTAGCGGCATAGAACCTCAATTATGCCTCAGCGTCATCGAAAATTTGGACCATGCGTTGGACCAAATTTTCGATGACTCGCCCGCACATTTCGGCCGCTATTTCGCGTTCAATGTTGGATCTGAGCTCTTCCAACGTCGTCGGCTTGTTGGCATAAACCAATTACTTAACGTAGCCCAAAAGAAAGAAGCGTTAAATCGAACGAATGAGGCGGCCAATAGACTGGCCCGTTTCTTGAGATAACACGCTCATCAAACTTACTCTTCAATAAATCGATTTTATGGTGTGCTGTGTGGCTTGTGGCACCATCCTGTTGAAACCACAGTCGTCCAAGTCCATATCTACCAATTCGGGCCAAAAATAATCAGTAATCATGGCGCGATAGCGCCATCGTTATCGTCGACGAAAAAATATGGCCCAATAACGCCGCCGGCATGCAAACTGCCCCAAACAGTTATTATTTGTGGATGAACTGGTGATTCATGAAGCAAATGTGGATTTTAACCCGACTAATAACGCATATTTTGCTTATTGACGAACCCATTGAACTTCTTCACTGAAGATGATTTTGCGGCAACATCACACAACGAATATGTAGACTCAAATTTTTGCACTAAACTTGTTATTGCCTTTCTATTAGGAAGCATATTACCACTGAAAATTGGAGTTAACGCTCTTAAAGTTGCGGTCACCGACTCCGAATTTCAGTAGAAAATTTTTATAGTTTGCAGACTTTGCTCGTTCGTGTACTTTAGTGTTGAGTTTACTGAATAAATTGACAATGACAGTTCGGTGATTAGTGAAAGAGTGCGTTCACAAATTAAATTCAAAGTTGTCAATCCCTATTGGAAAACCCGATATAAGAGCGATCTCCTATTGATCGTATACAAAGCCTTTTTTTTTTAATAAAACTTCTTGAGAAGCTCATAATTGCGAAAATTTGGTCAATTGTTGAAAGACCAGCCTAGAAATAGCTTATAGTATTGTGGCTTTCAACCGAACTAACAAGCCTACGGTATAAAATACTTGCAAAAATATGTTTTTAGTGTAGTTAGAATGGTTATGCCACTATAGTTTAGACGTAAATTTGGGTCACCTTTTTTTAAAATCTCAAGATATACTCGCCAAATGAACACAACTCGTAAATTTCTCTTTAATTTATTTAGTAGTCTCAATACAAGCCCTAGAAATTCATGGGTTGAATTCTTACAGAGCTCAATATGGATAGCCGCTAACACTGCAGTCTTATTATTTCTCATTTTTTTTTTTTGAACGATGACAAAAGCTCTACCATTGAAGAAGGGGAATCTAATGCAGGTATCAAAATGTTTGGTAGGACAAAACTAATGGACTGCTGGCCAGTATCGTTCACCAACAAACCTTAGAAGTACCATGGAAGGTGATTTTCTTTAACACATAATGTTAAAGAATTGGTCCAGCCTCGTAAAATTTGCACATGGCGTCAGAATGTCTTAGAATCCCATGAAGCTATAACTTTGTTAAAAGTCTAGTTTTTATGCCCGCACAAATCTTTACATGTATATTTTATTTTGTGAAAGACACATTTAATTTTTTTATGAGCTTCATGTTAGATTTTGTAAAGAAAGTTTTAAGTATCTATGCAAATGATTCCTTCCTACATTTCGCACACTCCTCGTCATAGCATATTACTTGTGAAATCAGTGGGGGCGGGACATTATCTGTCAATTATAGATTGATTTATTAGATCAAAAACAAAGAGTTTTAAAGTCTTAATATAATCTGATAATAAAACATAACTTAATTTAGGTTTCGTCTGTATAAGTACATTAGCTTTTTCTTCGACCCATCTGAGATCATAACACTCTACCGGTTCGTCATCTTCGCTATAAGTACTTTGGGAGAAGTATTCGCACGGACTGAGATTGATAGATGGCCCATAAAATTGGCAAGCTCTACTACTACAGATTCGACTTAATCAAGTCAAAAGCCCTTCACAAACCAAAAATCAATCACGGAGAATCTTTGGGGTGTAAAATCTCCATATCTATCAATAACATCCCTTTTGCATTTATTCCATTCACCCACCAAGTTTCCAGCGGAGAAAAATCAACCATCGCTCAAAACCGGAGGATTTTGAAAATCGCTAATCGATTTCTATTTAGATTATTTGGGGGTGGCCGTGGCGCGATGGATGTGTGCTCGCCTGTGAACCTCATGATCACAGGTTCGATCCCTGCCGTCGTCTATGTTGTTTTAATTCCATTAAAAACCTTCTAAAATTGTCATCAATGGGTTGCTGGTTTACTCATTACTTACATGTTGTTCAGGCATAACACTAACAACATGTAATTGAGTTAAGCTAGTTTGCCCAACAAGGATGAACACGAATAAAAAAAATAATGTGAATTATAAGCGACATAGAAATAAGACACGGCATTCTCCGCTTTAGTTCAGCCGCCATCCCTGGAGATAAAATATCTGAAACAACAACCTTCAGTCTCAGAACATCGTGCCACACATCTTTCCTATCCTTCTTTCTCTTCTTAACTTCACGCCCGCGCTGTGTTGAAACATTTAAAGGGTAATCTAATCCCTTGAGCGCGGGTAGATTATAAAAAAAAAAAAAAAAAAAGATGAGAACCATATCCTTTGCCTAATAATGAGAATTGCTGGGATACACACGACCTTGGTTGTACAGCGTCTGATCATGAGAAGGCTCCACTGCAACTAGGAGGTTTTGTTGCTGTTGTCAAAAAGACAGATTGCGTTCTTTGTATGTGTTGTTTTGACAAATGCAATTTCATCTTTTGTCTTCAATTGTAATCCTCGAAGTGAGTCGTAATAACACGAAAACTTGTCAATTTGCAATTTTGATCCTTCTTTTTTTGCGGAAGAGAAAAGATTGCTCTCTGATCTCGATCTCTTCGCTTTTCAAATTTAGCGCCATTAGGCGTTTTTCTTTGTATCCTAGAGCATAGAACCGAACTGTCAAAAAAAGATCTGTGTTCCTTTTTAGACACATCAGAACGCTCACGTTGTGTTTTTGTTTTTTTATAATCAGAGCTAGATCGGAGCGCGGTCTATAAGATCGGAATTAAACGATCAAGCAGACTGAGTAAAATGCTGAGCGCGGCTCGGGTGACATGACAGAGAGAGAAGGCGAACAAAAAAACAAAAATAGAGATCGACTACTTTGACAGTTCAGTGTTCCAGTGTTTTTCATAAATAAATCAGAGAGTTCTGATCATACTCTGCTCAAAGCGTAATCGACATGCTCAAGTTCTGCTCAGAGTTAAAAAAGAAAAACGCCTATTGCTGATTTGTTATTACTCAGGTTATTAAATTCATCATTTTCGCTTAGATCAAAAAGCAAATTCAACACGTTTGCCTTATAATCTGATGGGAAATGCATCTCAACAGATTTTTCGTTGGTTTTATTTGATAAAATTTCGAGTTGACTGTCAAGTGTTCCACTATAATTTTCAACAAAGAAAGCTTTATGTTTTGGGATCGTAGTAGCTGTATGTGGGGTAATATGATCGCAACATCATCGTTTGTGGCAAAATTTTTTAAATTTAGAAATCCATAAACTCGCTGGATTGTAATGTGACTGTTTTGACAGAAGCCCACAGGAGCTATATTCAGTCAAGGTAATTTTGCAAAACATATTTTTCGAGGTGTACTACGTCTTGCAAGAAATTAACAAATCTTCCAAGAGTATCTCTTGTCATGAAAAGTGCTGCTCGTGAGCCGTTCAGAATCGGCAGAATTTGTAGGTCCCCTTCCTTGCAAACACGCATACAGAAATGGTTGAGAGTTGTAAGTCACGAGACTAATGGCCGATTTCATAAAAGCACTTTTATCAAAAATCCTCTTAAATTTTATCAGGCTCTTAAAAATTTTTAGTTTCACCAATCTATAAAAGGGACATTTTGGGGAAATTTTTGTTAAAATTGAGTTCTCTTCACATCCCTGGGAAAAATAAATTCCTTTTTTCTTTCTAACAAGCGAAATGTATGGTGCCGTGAAATAAGGCCAAGTGAAATAAGGCCAACTTTCAAAAACTGGCCTTATTGCACTTTGATAAAGTGAAATAAGGCCAATTTTCAGTAGTTGGTCTTATTTCACTTTGACAAAGTGAAATAAGGCCAAATGATTTTCAGAAATAAGACCAAATTGGTCTTATTTCACTTCTTGAAAGCGTAATAAGAGCAACTGAATGTATTTAACGGTGCCGTGACATAAGGCCAAGTGACAAAAGGCCAAATTTGTTTGTGACTTAAGGCCAAACATAAAATGTTTTGTCTTGAGCAACAGTACCTTGGGTGGCCCGCTTCGCGGGTTTTCAGGATTTTAACTCCCTTTTCGGGGCTCACACCCGCTCACGCAACTCCGTTGCTCCGCTTAGGGTATGTTCAGTCGCCAGGCAGGCGCCTGTAGCAACAGTTTTGTATTTTACATTAATTAGAGTAAACAACTAACAGTTATGTACTGCTGATCAAGAAAACTGTTGCTACAGGTGCCTGCCTGGCGATTGAACATACCCTAAGCGGAGCAACGGAGTTGCGTGAGCGGGTGTGAGCCCCGAAAAGGGAGTTAAAATCCTGAAAACCCGCGAAGCGGGCCACACAAGGTACTGTTATTCAAGAAAACCCAGAACATCGGCCCCCAATAAACAATAAATTATGTATTATACGAATAAATAATACTCATAAATGAAATGAAATAAATATAAAAATGCAGTTCGGACTTATTTCGCTTAGTCAAAGTGCAATAAAACCAACTGTTGAAAGTGAAATAAGACCAATTTGGCCTTACTTCGCTTTGTAAAAGTGCAATAAGACCAACTGCTGAAAATTGGCCTAATTTCACTTTGTAAAAGTGCAATAAGGCCAATTTTTGAAATTTGGCCTTATTTCACTTGGCCTTATTTCACGGCACCGAAATGTATGAGAAGAAATGAGAAAGCGTTATGTGTTCAAACAAATGCCAAGAAATGAAAAAAAAAAAAATGCACACAAAATATTTGGAAAGATTCTGATCCTGACATTCTGTGGCATAAAATCGCTAAGTAATAACCACTTAATTTATTTTTGTTGCATTGTTGGGTTTGTTTGGGTTCCAAATAAAGACCAAACATATTCAACAAACTCATCCACAGATGCGTTGGAAACTCGGAACAACATTTTGAAGTCATATAATGTATTTTTGTGAACCGGGAATATTCTTGCTCAGCGAATAACTTTGTGTTGCACTTTATTATTGGATGAAGACGATCAATATTTTTTTCGAAATGAAGAAACAAATCATTTAAATATTTAGTATTAATTTATTTATTTTGTATTTTCAAAAATTGAACACTAAATCCTTACAGAACGATAATTTCAGCTGCTATACCTATAACCAATTTGTTGTTATCTACATCTGATGACATTTCAATGACACTTTTAAAATTTAATGAGCCAAAAATGGGCATTTAGTTTATAAGGGTGTTTAAAAGCTTGTTTAATTTAAAAGCGCTTGGTAAAACCAAAACATCTCATTTTAAGGTTTAGAAGCCTGTTAAATGTTGCTAGGCAAGAGGAGCGGAGGAGTGTCGGTATCGGGGTTAGGTAGGAAAAAGGAAAGGTTAGGAAACTGGAATAGGAATAGGTTAGAAAAGGGTAGAATGTCAAGTCCCGGGGACGCGGCCTGCTTGCATATGCACGGCGTCAGCTCGTCGGACGGGGGGGATCTTGCCCCCGGAAACTTAACCTCACCTGCAGCCAAAAACACAAATCAGGCCTGAGGGAACTAGGGAAAAAAAAAGAAACGGACTAGCTATGACCACGGACGGACTATTGCCACATCAGGGCACTGCAGATGTTGTCGCAGTGTGGCCATTACCCACCCAACCTTAGGAATTCGTGGCCATTTTTGAATTCCCCCAAGATGGCGGATAGTCGGTTTCGAGTTATACCATCTTCCCCGAAAACTCAGGTTTCTTCAAAATGTCATGTTTTGCTCACACAAAACAACAAATGACGTTTTTTTCCATAATTGGCGGTTTAAAGTCAGTTTTTTTTTTTTTTTTATTATTACTTTAAATTTATCGATAGAACCTATAGGTAAACGTTTAATTTTATTTTTAATTTTAGAGATAAATGCATTGACGCAAACAGAAACACTTGAACTCAAAATTACAAATTTGAAAAATAGCAAAACCAATAACAAATATGGAACTGGTCCCTTTCCAACGAAAACTTTATAAAACACCCTTTTTGATGCACTATAACCTTAATTGGCGCCTCGAGATTTTTCCCTACCTCTATAGAGCTCTTTGGAGGGGGTAGTAAAAACAACACACAAAATAACCATAAAATGAGTGGCTTACAGTACACGAAACGCGGCCAAAAATTAAAGAAAAATTGAAAAAAACCAGAGTTCCACTTACAAACAGAAATTTAGATTAGAAAATTAAATAATCAAGAAAATATATCAAAAAAAAAAACGTTATTAAACAGACTAATAAATAAAATTAAAAACTTCAGCGCGTATATTTGACCTTAACGCCAAAATGACAAAAATTAATCGGGCATAAGGCTCTCTTTGAGCCGTCATGGCTAATAATTTGACAAATATTTTCTTTCAAAGCGTCACGGGAATTGACGCCTTCTTTATTTTCGAAGAAGTATGGACCAGCGACGCAACTAGACCAAATTGCAATCGGTACAGTAGTTTATTGTAGATGCATTGACGGTTGCATGTTGCATTCATTTAACCACCTATTGAAAAATAGGCCCCATCGCTGTGAGAAAATTTTCGAAACGTTCCTGCTACAGAGTCACTATGTAGATGACTCTGTAAAAATATGATAAATTCATATGGAAGCACAAATTTAAAATAAAATTCTTTGAACAGGAAATATCAGTCTAATAACAGGAACTTCGTTAAACTACCTCGTTCACTTATAAAATTTCACTCACAAAAAAAAATGTTGAAAAATAATAAACACTTCAACGGCTTCTCCAAAACCCAGTACTTAAAGAAGAATAAAACAACATCGCTGGTCGTTAATTTTGGCTTTCGCAAAAAGGCGTAACTCAATCGCCTTATAAAACAGGGAGAATCCGACAAAAAATATTTTTATGACAATAACTTACGTAACCCAAGCAAATAAACCCAAAATAGAGTTTTTGTAATGTAGGTATTGCTCTTAAGCCCTCAACAAACAAAAACAGCATCCAACAAAACAAAAAAAAAAAGTCCATGGCTAACCAAACGAAACCATTTATTTCAATTTCATTTCACGCGTGGGGAGGGCATGGATGACAATAGCGGTTAAGTTGATTGCTGGATTTTTACACACAAGAAGCACTGAAAAGAGGTACTTTTTCCGGTTATTCATCAAACATCCTTACCAGGATCCACAGTGTCGCCCTATTCTCATCTTTGTCATATTTTTGCCTCGGGAGAATAACAAACATATCATATTTCGAGCAGTATCCAAGTATCCATTCAGCTTTTCCAATTTCATCCTTCGCTGTTTACCACCACAGCCAGGACATCGTTGTTGCCCGCGGTATAGTTCGGTTGCGAGGGGAACAAAATATGTGATGCGGAGCAGAGTATCCTTGGAAGCAAGTAGATGAAGGCGAGAAAACTTTTCTTTTTCGTTGCAACTACTCTGTGTTATAATGGTTTCTTCTCTGTATGAATTCTGTGGTGAACTAATGTCTGACGGTGGTAAAAACGTTTTGAAATATTATTTTGCTTTGACGAAATGTGCACAGGGTTGCATCGGGCAGGAGTCAAATTAGGCCTTACACTTTCGCATTGCAGCGGTTGAGTTTCCTTTTGGTTTTCGTTTTTCGATCAAAGTTCTTGTACAAGAGCCCTTTTAAAAATTAAAAAAAACATTGCATACGTACCCAAGTTTTCGAGATATTTACAACTCAATATTTCGAAAATGAGTAGTTAAAAGGAGGTGTTAAAAGGAGGAAAACGCAGTAGAAGGAGGAGCAAGTATTTTCGATTATGTCGTCCATTTTGTTTATTTTGGTTTTTGAACTGATAAATTATTGAAGTTTTAAAGGCTATGCTATAAGTGTCTTGTGCCAAATTTTGACACACAATATGGCACAATATTTGTACCTATAACTTCTATTACTCGACTGTGTCATACAAATAAGATGTATTGATATGATCAAACCTTTGTCAGTAGTAATACCCCTTGGAATTATGATAAGTGCGTTGGACTGTCATGCAGAAAGTCTTGGGTTCGATTCTCAGCCGCTGCAAAAAGGTTTTTCAGAGGTGTACTGCCCCTTAAGAGGAAATGACGAACCCTCTTAGAGTATCTCTTATCATGAAAAGTGCAGCAGGAATGATTGACGTTGTATGTCACTATGTCCTGGTTCTCTTCGAGCTGTTGCAACACCAAATGTTTAAACTTTGTCAGTTAGCTTTTGTTCATATACATATGACAAAGTGAAATTTTGCTACTATCTTTGTTACTAAAAAAGCCAGGGCACAATAGATCTACAGGTCGCAGTGCAATTAATCTCCATTACAATTCATTCATACTAAAAAAGCCCACAGAAGTCCGTTGGATGTGATAACAAATACTCTTGTCTGCCAGTACGTATTGGCAGCGTTTCAGTCAAAAAGTGAAAATAGGATAAGTGAGGAAAATCACTCCAAATGCATTAAAACCTAATGAATACAAAACAAACCCCACTGAGGAAAATCGGAAAAAGTACAGGCAAGTGAAGAACAAAGATCTTACTTGAACAAAATCTAAGTACAAAAATTACTGAAACTTTTTGTTTTTGTAAAAAAAAATATTAAAATAATTTTCAGTCATCGGTTCCAACACTCGTGCACAATAACACTACATTCGTCATCTCGTCAGAAAAAGAATTTTTTTTTTTCCAGCTCAGTTTGCTGCAAAGTCGTCTTTGACCAACAATGTTATGAACCCTCCTGTACTTGAGAGCGTAAACGCTTCTATGGGACAAACATTCTTTCGCACTCGTACAATCGCAAGAGTTCTAAGGGCCATTTTTTTCACTAGTGCTCAACTTGAGGCAAACTCTCGAGTTGATCAACTTGAGAGTTGGCTTCAACTCGAGAGTTGAAACGCAAGTTGAAATTTCTTTTTCTTCACTAATTGTTTTCTCAACTCTCGAGTTGAAAATCTAAAGTTGTTCAACTTGTGATTTGAAAAATATCCCTGGGATATTTGCTGAAATAAAATACAAACTGTCATTTTCAAAATTAAATTTGAATTCATTCGTTCAATAAAATTTGGTTTTTGTGTGATTATTGTAATGAAATATGTTTTCATCGATCTACCGTGGGGGAAAATAAGTTGTTAAAAATCGGGAACGTTTTGTATTGTATGAAATTGTTGATGGTACATTTGTGACATATCAACAAAAAAACAAATCAATTGCACTAATTATTGTCCTACGAAACTTGCCTTTAGCGAAAAAGCCTCGGGATGCTTCAAGCTTTTCCTCATGCGTTTCCGGCATTCGAATTAACCGTGGTGCTAGATTGACAATTGCTTTCGAAACTCGTTTCAGAACGTGAAGCACGCTGGAAATGCTTACTCTACTGAAGAAAAGTCAGTTGCATTGACCCGCCCACCCGTTGCATTGGCGCATAAAATCGTAGTGCTGCCAATAACTTTGTGATTGTTCACAATTAACAAGATATATTTAAAAGGGAACTTAAGTTTTAAGGTGACGGCTAGTTTAAGACTATTACCGTCTCTTGTCGGAAGGAAGTGAATCCTTTATCAAGTCTAGCAACATCATTGCTGTCTGGCTTTAAAAGACGAAAGCTGTAGATGAAGTCACGGTCGTCCTACTTTTCAACTCCAATGAGCGGCAACATCTTGTATTGTCTTCTTTCAAAGAACAATGGCTCAGTTACATTATCTTCACTTTTACTGCTTGACGAAGTTGATGGATACTTTTCCCAAAAATAATTGCTGCGGAACATTATACCAATGTTTCTTTAATTTTTTGTCGTGAAAATTGAAGCAAACAAAATGCATGCATTTTATTTGAAAAAAAAAAACAATGTTTCATGTCAACTCCCAAGTTTGCTCAATTAACTTCTACTTATTCCGGAAGTTGAGAAAATCTAAAGTTGACCAACTTTAGAGTTGAAAATCGAGAGTTGAAAACGTCAACTTTGAGTGAATAAAAACAAAATCACGAGTTGAAAATAAAAATCCTCAAGTTATGTTCAACTCCGAGTGAAAAAAACCGGCCTAAAAGATCTTGAAATATATAAATCCACTGGGCTAGATTGTAGATCCCCTATAGTTCTGAAGAATTGTTCTTCTACCCTCGAAATACCATGGCGTAAGCTTTTGCATCTGTCCTACTCTTTGGGTATCTTTCTGAGTAGATGGAAAACCGCATTTGTCGAGCCTCAAAAAAGACGAATCGTAATCCCCCTCCAACTACCGACCAATTACTCTTTCCAAGATCATGGAAAAGCTGATCAACAATCAGCTTAAGCAATATCTGCAACAACGAAAGCTCTTAAGTAATCGACAATACAGCTTTAGTAATAGTTCCAGTGGTGATTTGATGGCATATCTCATCGAATCATTTACATCATTTTGGAGAAACAAATTTTATTGCACTCGATATTTCTAAACCATTTGATTTAGTCTCGTCTTCGTTGGATTACAAATTGCTTATCGCACCGCTCAATACAAGTAGTATTAGCCAGTTTCAAGTCTGATATTCATAAAATAAATGCTGGTGTGCCACATGATTCTGTTTGTGTCCGACACTTTTCCTTATTTTTATAGATGATCTATTATCTGAAAACTCTAATCAACTTCACTGTTTCGCTGACGACAGCCTCAGCTTTTTATATTTGTTTCCAGACTCACGACCCTGGTCGCAAACAATTGCAATTTTTTGTAAAGTGAAATGAATGGAGAATGCAAATTTAAAGTCGCAGTCTCAAAGTGAACTCAATAAATTAAAATTTTTTAATTGAATTCATTAAAGATTGCATTCACAAATGATTGAATTCTTTTACAATCCTACATTAAAGTTCGCGTTCAATTAAGCTATATAACCTCTCTAAAATCCATCTAAAAGATATTTTAAATTCATTTACCCAGGTTAATATACATATTTGAATTACATATTTTTGACCGATATCAATGCGCAACGCATACGATACTGAACAAAAATGTAAAATGAAAATTCAGAAAAGTATAATAAAAGAAATAAAACCCAATCACTCATGAACTTTATTATTTTTATAAACAGTTTTCTAGAGAAATAGCTAGTTGCATTCCTCCCCTTAAACAATTTTACCTAACACTCACGCTTCGGGGAGTGTCCATCAATTAACACTTGAGCCCGACTTAGAACGTTCAGTAAAATTGAGAGATTTATTTTTAGCCGCACTACACGAATGTAGAATGTTTAGCCCGACACTATATTTCCCTCGCAGTTTGATATTCAGACATTCAAAACCAACGTGCATCGGTAACCCTTTTTAAATCCTCTCCAAATTTGCTAAGCCGCTCGAACTGGTCTCAGACATTTTATGGCTAATCATAATCTCTCCACTGCGCCCAAAAGTGCGCAACTTAAATAAAAATATTCGCAATATTCAAGCAAGCAACAACAATGAAAATCTTTGATTTGAATTTGACCAGCAGAAATATCTCACGTTCATGAATTCGCCATCATCAACACAGCACGCTTTCAGAATTTTCGGAATTCTGGTGTATGATACAATATTAAAATTTTGACGAAAGTGATTGGGCATTACTTTTGCAGTGATGCGTTTCTAAATTCACATACTTCCACCCTTGTATTTCCCAGAAGTTGCAATTCGATGTTATTTGTTCATGGGATTTAACCATTTGCGACATTTACCTACAACGGACATACTCCGGTCTCCCATGATAGGCAAAAAATTCTAGAAGGAATGCCTTACAATCAAAGAGAGAAAAAAGCATAAATCAAATCCTTGGTCCCTCAGTTTTCGATTTTTATTGAGTTATGGTTGTTCAAAAGTAGCCTTTTAATGGACGTCTTTTACAAAAATTTAATTATTCGGTTATAATAAAAATAAAATAATTCAAAATTTTCTATTTCCTAGATATTGCCTTTTCTTGAATGACTAGAGTGCACACGAGCACAAAGCGGGCCCCTTACATCTTATTAAGCCTTGAATGTTGACATAAAGAATCTGGCCGTTGTATTTCTTAAAAGGGATTGAATTGGCTTCAACATTTTGAAAACTAAATGGATGTGCAACGTAAACAAAAACAACATCGAATGAGAGCAGAGTAAGAGACATTTCGTGCTGAATTATTAAATGTAGCAAAGCAAAGAAAACAAAACGTTTGTTTTTGTTGTTGTTTGTTTTTCAAAGTGAAGTCGCTACTTGCCGCAACGATAACGTGGGATGTTTGGATATATCCAAAGATTTATTTAAATGATGTACACTTTAAGCTGATTTGGATATTATCTTTAAAAATTTTAAAATTGATCCTTCTGTCGGTGAGCATGGCTACGTGTGTCCTTCACTCGATGTATTTTTCCGTTCTTTGTAATAACCAAGAGTTTGGGGTCGAAAACCGACTTGAGCTGCTTCATTATTCATGCATTCATTGGACAGTTAAGCCAGCGAAAAACAAACATTTTTAGAAGTTACCAATTGACGGCAGATATAATATCCGATAAAATGACAAAATTACAAAATTGAATGTTTAAAAAAAAAAATTTTACTGCCAGAAATCACGATTAAGATGTGTAAACGTCAACATTCCTCCGAGTGCCGCATTTTCGTTATCAAACGTACCCAATAAATATAAAATCCAATCGCAATTTCAACATTGTTTTTTTAAATATTGAAAACATTTGTGCGTTTTAGTAGAACTTTGGCAGAGCTTTGAACTAAAATTCAGAGAAATGCACAGAAAAACACAGAGTTTCAAAGTAAATGAACATACCTGTTTATTTCAAATGTTACTCGTATATATGGTTAGAAAAAGAACGCACCACCCGAACTTTGTTACGTCACGTAAGAGTTGTTAAGATTTATATTTAAACAGGGATGTTATTTGATACAACATTAAATTTTTCCATCTGTATTCAAAGAGCGTTGTAAACTGATACGAAATACTACAACTATTTGTTCTGAACATTAAAAGGGGCGTTCACATTTTCAGCACGGCATGATGTATATCTGATGGATGAAAAACAGAAGCGTTCACATTCGTCAAACGTGCTATCGAACAACACTTCTATTTCTCATTAAAATTTTTAGCATGGCGGATGAACTCAGAGCTTCGAGGAAACTTTAGAAATGTGCTGGATTTTTGAATTCCAAGTCTGAAGAGAAAACTTATATTAATCTAATAAAATCCACCTGAATTACCGCTATTGTTTATAAATCTCATTTAGTTGTATTCTTACGATTCTCACAGCTAGATAACTTCATGAAAAATGAAATTTGCTTCAGGCTTGACAAGCATGTGTACTCCATCCAGCATGCATGACAAGTTGTTGGATGGATGGAGCGTTCACATTATTAAAAACAAGCTAATCATACCGTGCTGGTCAAACATATTTGAGAATGTGAACGTCCCTAATGGTACACGAAAATATGATACTTCAGTTTGACTCTGGGAGTCTGTTTGAGGTGAGCGGAGTAGAAACGTAGCATTATTCTGCAACAATTCTTCACCTCACAAAAAAATATGTCAACAAGACAAAAGATGAAGCAACTTAAAAAAAAGCTCTTGATGTCTGTTTTCTGCTATAGACAGTATTCTCCCTGAACATAATCCTCAGAGTTTATTTTTACGTTTCTGTACTTCATTTCACTGCTTCTGTCAGAGACTTATAAATCGATTGACATCAATCACACCTTGTAAGGTAATGGACATTGTCAGAGTAAATATAAGCGGAAAAAAAGTGATTCTTGGTGATATTCTAAAAAAAAAAAATGTTCTACACTCAAGTCTGATTTTCAACTTTGACTTCACTTTTTGACGATTTAAAAAAACGCTTACTTTGGTGGACCCATGTTAAGGTCAATTTCTCTGTCAGTACTATTGGTAAAACCTCATTTTAGACTTTTTTTTAGTAGAAATACTAACCTTTAAAACTACGTTTAAATTGAGCTGATATGTTTTAAGGGTTGCCAGATATTCAATTTTAAATGGTGTTTAATTTGCCTTGCCCGAGCAAAATTTTTACTTTGAGGTCAATTTTTTTCAAAAAATGCGTAATAAACATAAAGTTTTCTTATTTTTACCTGATGAACAAAACAATAATAAAAACAAACTCGTTAATAAGTGCACCCAAAAACCTTCACATTTTATGATACCTACTCGTACTTAGGAAAATCTAAAACACGTAAAAAATCGAATTTTTGCTTTTTTACCTACTTTTATTGCAGCACTCGGCAATTGGAGTGGTTTTCCAAGAATTGATAGTTTTTAGGTAATTTTTAAGACTGTGCGCTCCTCAAAAGGGTTAAAAGTGCAATTTTGCCTACTTGACTTGCTTTAAAAGCCCTAATTACCTTACCTCTTCTCAGGGAGAATTAAATTTGGGGTATGAATGTTTTATGAGTAAATTAACTAAATAAGTGGTACAAAAGAATAGAAAAACAAATTTATTCATCAGATTATCAAGTTAAGTTACGATTTGTATTTGTATTGAAATGCCTTCATTTATGAGAGAATAATACGCAGACATTTTATTCGTTTATGAGTTGTGCAATGGAAATTCAAGAAGAGCACAATAAAGATGCCAGGAACTTTATCCTAACTTCTCGAAATGTTTTTGGAAATACCTTTCAGAGGATTCGAGAAACTGCATCAGTTTCAACTGTCAACTAACGCAGGAGCTGCAAGCACAAGAAGAGTTTCGGTCGATGAAATAATGCTGGCAGCTGCTGAAATCGATCCTTCCATCAGCATAAGACGCTTGGCTCTACAGTATGATGTTTCCAAACATAGAATTTCCAGTATAATGTATGGAGAAAATATGTATCTATATCACCATACACCTGTGCAAGAACTGCTTTTCGATGATTTGTGAAAGAAACTCGAATTTTGTAACTGGCTGCTAGAGAGAAGCTTAAACGACAACCAGTTTATAAACAGAATTCTTTGGACAGACGAATCTCAATTCACAAAAGATGGTATTACGAATTTCCATAATCTCCATACATGGGCTTCGAGCAATCCACATTCAAGACGGCAAAGATCATTTCAGCACAGATTCAGTGTGAATATGTGGGCAGGTGTAATTGGAACAGTTGATCAACCAATCAAGGTAGCGGAGCACGAATTTGAGGTTGTGCAATCCTTTAAATACCTTGGATCAATAGTAGCAGCCGATAACAATATAGAAGAAGAAATACGCGGGCGGCTTCTCAAATCCAACAGAGCCTACTATAGTCTGTCAAAGCTCTTCAAATCCAGAAATCTCACCATAACTTCAAAACTGCTGCTGTACAGGACCATGGTCCTGCCAGTACTCACATATGGATCCGAGACTTGGCTGCTTAGCAAAAGGCACTCCGACCTCTTAGCTGCGTTCGAGAGAAAAGTCTTAAGGAGAATTGTTGGTCCCATATGTGAGGAAGGACGATTCCGGAGACGGTACAATCATGAACTGTACGCAATCTACCTAGAAGCAGATATCGTGACAAAAATTAAGCTCGGTAGACTCCGGTGGGCAGGGCACCTAGCTCGCATGAGCGAGGAGGAACCCGCTCGGAAAATTCTTTGTGGTACATTCTATGGTAGACGACAGCGTGGTAGACCATGCTTGCGCTGGAGAGATGGCGTAGACCAGGACGCCCGAAGCAACTGGATGGCGTCGCGTCGGCTAGAGACCGGGATAGATGGAGAGACTTGTTGAAAGAGGCCAGGACCGGAACCCGGTTGTCGGGCCGATGATGATGATGTTATTGGAAATAAATTAATTCGGCGGTTCAAATTACCACCCTGACTTAATTGTACAATAAATAATCTACCAGACCTATTGGACGAAGTTCAACTGCTTCAACTAGCTTCATTATATTACCAACAATATGGTGCTCCAGCCCACTATGTTCTTGAAGTTAAGGATTGGCTATACATGAAGAATACGGTGATCGATGGTAGAAATACTCGTAGATCAATTAACTGGCCTGCAAGATCTCCCGATCTCACTTTACTAGATCTTTTTGTATGGGGACGAGAGAGAAATCGTTTACTCATCTTCATCTGAAATAACAACTTTAACTGAATTAGAACAACGGGTGGTATGCAGAAGCCATTTGCTCGGTCTCATGAGAATGAACTCTGAGAAGGAGCTCCAGATAGTGAGATTGAGCTTTTGCAATGGGAAAAATCTCAATTTGGTATGCAAGAGACTTGTCCCATTTTATGTCACAGTCTCAAAAAGAAAACATTCATTTTAAAAATATCTTCATCAAGTGAAAGTGACAGTAATAGCCCCTTAAGAAAAAACTAAGGATACCAAAAGCTTTTCTTGTGAACTTTTTAAAGAAAAATATTATGCTCACAACAAAAAGTCAAATTCCTGAAGTAAACAAAAAAGAATAATAATGCTTTAGCTTTTAAATCTGAGTGCGCAACGAATTGGAAAAACAATAGACGTGCAGCAAATTGCTAAGAAAATACCTAATATTAAAAACAGACTCATAAAAAGTGTGACAAAAATAAAACAGGTAACAGAATAGTGAAACTAAAATCATAGGAAAAAGTACAATGCGATTTCTTTAATAGAGATGGAGCCTCACAAAATTCAAATCCTGTACTTAATAGACTTGTAGGTCAGAAAATATTTTTTAGAGCACATTTATTATTACTTCATTACAACAATTTGTACACGTAGGGTAAGCTGGGGCACATTTGACTTTGCATTTTCGGTATGATCGTGCCCTTAAAAAAAAAAAGTTTGGATGAAGGAAGAAGCTTAGTTTGATTTAAAGAAACGTTATGAAATTTGGCAGTCTTTCTTTAACTCTTCGTGAAGTACCACGTGTTTTCGTGTTTTCTGTGTCTCTGATCTAATTTTTGACCACCGGTAAGTAAGCGATTTGTGAAACTAATAAAATAAATTTTTCTATCGTGAATCAATGTTATGATAGTATCTACTATTAAAGTTCAATAAATTAAAGCCAGTTTTGTGAAAATATAATATATTAGTTATTAAAAAAAAAAACTTCTTAAGTTCCTTCGGGGCACCTTTGACTTTTGCAATAAATATTTGTTTGACGTTGATTTTGGGAAATTATATATTAAATAAATTGTTTAAAAAATGTCGATATCGATAAATTTGAATTAAGATTTACATGGACTGATTTTTGTTTTATGTTTATAAATGAAATAATTTATGTTTTTTTTATTCTTGTTGTTTTTTTATTAGAAAGTGAGTTTATTGATTTATTTTTTCGTTATATTATTTAATAAATTGTTCAAAAACATAAATTTACTTTTTTACTATTCAAATAACAGACGTGCTGGATCCGTTGATACTTTTAGAAATTTAATGCACACGATGTGGGGTTTAATCCACCATTGTCAAATGTACCCCTTTTAAAGTTAAAGGTGCCCCACTACCGGGGCACTTTTGACAAAATGACTTTTTTTAGAAAATATTTTTCTTTAAAATCTGGAAATGTTTTAAAACAAAAAAATATATGTTAGCATAATCTTGAATAATCAATAAATCAAATACAAAACAAAACAATGGAATACATTAACAGTTTTCGGAAATACAGACTTTTAAAAACTAAGTGTCAAATGTACCCCCTTCTCCCCTATAGTTAGTGTAGCCATTAGTCCCGACGAATCATCTAATTCCGTTGCAAGCGCAACGCAAATTTTGAATGCTAACACTCAAAAAAGAAAACATGAAAATATTGAATGAGAAGTTCAATCGAGATAGATGAAACAGATAAACTTTCTCACCCCGAAGTTTTGTTTTGACAAAGTTTTAGTTTTGACAAAGAAATTAAAACTGTTGGGAAGAAAACTTGCATCACGTGAAATTGAAGTTCCTCTTTTTTTTTCACTAGGTTTTTTGTGTACAAAATTTATTGAACAAAGTTAATGGTTTTGGTAGCGCAATTTCATTTTTCTTTCTCTTAAATTGAATCGAATCCTCTTTTTTATTTACTATTTTGTCTGCAACTTCTACAATTACTCTTGATGCTGAAATCTTCGACAATTCCACTTTGGAAACCAATTTCTACGAAGCGTTAGAAAACCATCATTTAATTACTCATCGATTTTCCCGAATTTCCTCATTATTTGTACAAAAAATATTTTTTAAGGCTTCAACATGGGATGGGGTAAGCCTATAAGGTGTTTTATAGTTCCTTGTTGGTTTAAAGGGATCAAAAATATTAATGTATTCAGCCACTGTATACTTCCTGAGATAACTGATTTCCAGGCTCAAAATTTTAGTAGTAAGGGTACACACACCAAAGTTAGCCTTTTTTTAAATCGTCAAAAAGTGAAGTCAAAGTTGAAAATTAGACTTTACTGTAGAACAATTTTTTTCTTATACTATGACCTAGAATCACATGCCACATGGCACACGAATTACCGGACACCCTGAATTAGTTATATCACTACTCGTAGGTTCCTCGAAGAAAAACTATCCAAGATGGAGCCTACATAGAAAATGAGGAATTCATTCTACCTCTTCCTCATCTATAGAGCTTCTGTATAAATCGTTTGAATAAAAGCAAAATTTCGTTGCGTGTGTGCCTAAAAAGAAGTGTTGAGTTATGATACCAAATCATGGGGTAGTAAGAAATACGAAACCGCTGGGCAATCCTTCCTAAAAGGATATTTCAAATGGCCCAAATTATATGCTTATGTTAGAAACTGGTATCGCTTTTATTTATTAAAATCTAAATAATGCAATCTGTCCTGGGAATTCTTCGATGAGTGTCTTCCAAACAAAGCAGCACTCCAAGCTATTAATAGCAGATCAGGTTGGTTTAGAGATTGGGCAGATCTAGCTGGAGGAGCTACTATAGAAATCGTGCCGGATGAGAACATAATCTGGAAACCTTCTTTGTATCAGCAGTTTTCTATAAAAGATGAGCGCTTTAGATTGGTATTCGAAGCTACGAGATGTTGTACAGTAATCTGAACCAACAACAAATTAAAACATAGGAACGATTTCCGTGATGATTACACGACTTATAAAATATCAATAAAAAAATTAAAATCCATTAAGATAAAGATTAAAACCATAAGAGCACAGACGTGTGAGAATTACGCTACTCAATAATAACTGGTAATGACGCCCCCTTTGATTTTTATCCTTTTCCTCATAATTTTATTTAAAAATCAATTAAAATTAAAACCAAGAAAGGACGACATGAACAAACTAATACTTGAGATATTATTTACGTTGCCATTGTGCCGCAACCATAGGTATAAATAAAATAGAATTACGACTAGGATATGAGCCTGTCCATCAAAAAAGAACAAACCGAATGTCATATACCTAGCTAGTTGACAATATACCTTTAGCATGAAAACCTACTTAGGAAACAAAGGAAGTAAGGTTGGTGATAAACACAATAAGAGCACACTATAAGGTTGCTTATGATAGCTTTCATAACCTTGTAGCTTTTATATTCCCATTGCCAGCCACCCTTGTTTCCTTATATCCTTGTATGCTGTATTCAAGAGCACAACATACGAGTATGTACCTACATTCAAACATATACAAAAGGTCACTGCAATTAAAGAGTGTGTGCTCAAGGAGTACAACTGAAAGTATACCTTTCTTCTTAACACGGACCTCATAATACATATACATTCATACATATATGTCTAAATATAAACGTCTGCATACCTATGCGAATTGTGCACCAATATTCGTATATGAAAATGTGCATTTATTTGTGACTGAGGAAGTGATGTGTGAGAGAACAAGAAACACCTTCAAGTACGTGCCTAAGGTCAGATTGTGTTTATTTTTGTGACGTTCGTTTGCTGGAATGATTTCATTCTTTTCATTTGCAATGAATTGTGCTTGAATTAAAGTTTTTTTTTATTATTATTATTTAAAAAACTGAAAAGATCTACATTCACTGCCAATTTAGGTCCCTTTCATTCTAATATTAAACGTATTGTTGGTTTATATAACTTTTGTCTTTTAGTGCTATTATTAGGTCAGTTGAACAATAGGCAGCCATCGGCTGGTTAACTTTTCACTAGGTAGCGTTTGACAAACTTTATTTGTTACAAGAATCCTCTATAAGAGATGTGCATATCGCCATTCTCATCCATCAATCAGTTCACCCATGATACCCGTTTCGCTCGAAATACTCATCACTCTTGAGCCTAATTTTGGGGGTACCGTCAAATACAGAGATTCAGTTCTTAATCGCACAGCACGATTATGGAAGAACTTGGCCGGCACGGTTTTCCGTTGCCATATAAATTTGCAAACATTCGAGACTATTGTTCATCGACACCTCCTTCTTCTCTCACCCTAATTTCGCCAATGCTTTAGCTAGTTTTATATCAGATCTGTAAAGCACTAAAGTATTTCTGAACTTCGTTCCTTTCAAGTACATGAACTAGGTACTGGTACCTATGTATGTCCACAATCTCAGGACATTTCATACGATATAAAATACATCATGAACGAACAATAGACACTGAATAGAACTTCCTTCTTGTAAGGATTGAAGTCCAATCAAGGCCCATCTTGAGGCAAATAAAGGAGTATCTATACTCAACTTCAGTTGCCTGACATTTTTTTAAACTCTTTCAATACGGATTTATCCCAATGGAAGAATATGGACACCATGCGATTCACTAATATTCAAGAATAAGACGTATTAAGGATGTATAAACCGATTTCAAAGCATAAGGGTTGGAGAACTCAGTGCAATTTCGCTTGACAAAACTAAGCATAGAGTTTGGCCTAGCAATAAAATAGTCAACGTGTAATGAAAACGACATCTTTGGATCAAAAATGACTCCAAAGACCACGAATCTCTGATTGTTGATCTTGTTGAATATTTGATAGTCGTATACCATAGGTACTAAAGTTCGATGTGAGATAAAAACATTACATTTTTTGATATTTTGGTCAGACCACACACTCAAAGAAAGGTATGTTGAGATTTTTGCTGAGTTACACAACCCGACTCAGCTTGTTGACGAGCCAACTCGGATTCCTGACGTTGCAGGTCAATTCGCCAACACTCTAGACTTGTTCCTTACCTCTGACCCTGATTAATTGACCATAAGTGTATATCTACAAAAAAAAAAACGATTCCCCTTCCCCCTCTAACTATCGTCCAATTGCACTTACGTCACTTCTTCCCAATACCATGGAATCGCTGATCAATTTTCAGCTTAAGAAATATCTTGTCGAAAATGCGTGCATTTGGTATCGATGAATATCTTCTTTGTTTTTGTTAGAAATTACCTTTTGGACCGTTCATTACAAGTGGTATTGGAAAGTCACAAATCTGATATCCACAAAATAAACTCTGGTGTGCCCCAGGGTTTCGTTTTGTCTCCGACACACTTCCTAATCTTCATAAATGATCTTTTGTCCGAAACTTCTACTCCACTAAAATTGTTTCGGTGACAATAGTACCCTCAGCTTTTCATTTTCGTTTTCAGATTCACATCCTTGTCCTTCGGATGTGGACTTCCAAGGGCAGCGTATGAAAAGCTCGTTAAATTCTGATCTTGACCTTATTGTCCAATGAGGAATCAAAAACCGTGTAGAATTTAATGCTTCGACAACTCAATGCCCAATGCTTAATGAGCTTATCATACGCTGCCGTTCAGGTTCCACTTTCCAAGGACAAGGAAATGAATCTTGAAATGAATATGAAAAGAAAGCTGAGGGTACTCTCATCAGCATGACAATTTTAATGGATTAGAAGTTTCAGATAGGAGATCGTTGATAAACACAAAGAATAGAGTGAGAGACAAAACAGAGCCCTGAGGTACACCAGCATTTATTTTGTGAGCTTAAGACTTGAGATCATCCAAAACGCCTTGTGTTGAGCGGCCTTAAAGGTAATTTCTAATTAAATGAAGAAGAGATTCATCAATGCCAAAAGCATGCATTTTCGATAAGAGTGCTTGATGCTTGATGCAATAATCTTACTTCCTCCAAAACGATGTAAAGATTTGTACCACTGTTCAGTTAGATATATCATCAGATCACCGACGCGACGGACCTATTGCTACGAAAGCTGTACTGCCGATCATTGAGAAGCTATCGTTCTTCGAGATATTTCTTCAGCTGAAAATTGAACAGTGTTTCCATGACCTTGGAAAGAAGGGACGTATGTGCAATTGGACGAAAGTTAGAGGGGCAGAAAAATTAGCCTTCATTAGGGACAGGCTGGACAAATTCTGTTTTCCATTCACAATTCGCACACGGAAAAGATCTGTTAAGTAGGACAGATGGAACAGCTTAGGCAGTGGTTTGCCAGAGTTGAAGAAGACCTCTTCAGAATAATATCAGGGATACTATCTGGGCCAGCGGATTCGTGATTGTCAAGATCTTTTAGTACTCTAGCTACTGCACGAGTACGAAAGAAGATTCGTTCCATAAAATCGTTTATGCTCTCAAGTACAGGAGGATTCATGCCACTCTTGGGTAGCGTCGAATTAACAGCCAACTGTCCTGCAGGCAAATTGGCTTTATAAAGTGAACTGACATGGGGAGTGCCTTTGATAACGAGCGTTGGGACCGAGAACTTCGAATATTTTTTACAAATGACCAGAAACTTTAACTATCCTTCGGACATTGTAGTATTTTTAGCCTAATTTTTTGGTCATATATAAATTCGGTCTGTCAAATATACTCATTACAAGTTTTCTTAGCTTTTTTGAACTCGTACTTAGCATTTTCAAGAACCAGTAGCATAATACCGAAGTATAAGTACAAGTCTCGATACTGGAACTCGTACTGTAAATTGTACAGCTCCCTTTGTAAAAAAACGGAGCTTGAATGCACAATAATTAAAATTTTTCGATATCATATTCGAGGGGGCGTAGGAAATAACCCCCAAAATGAAAATGATGTAACCCCCCGAAATTGGGTAGTAATTACATTGTTAAATTAATCCCAAAACCGAAGATGAAATAAGTCCCCAAAAAGGTACGAAATTACCGCCTTAGACATGCACCTTTGTATATTTCTTTACCAAGAGTACCTTGTGTTGCCAGCTTCGCTGGTGTTCAGGATTTTAACTCCCTTTTTGGGTCATCTGTGCTGCTCAAGAAACTTCGTTCCTCTCTTAAGGGTATGGTTAATCTTCAGGCACCCGCATATAACAACAGTTTACTTGGGCAACCCAACATGTACGGCAGATAGAATCACCCACATTAAACATCATGAAATAACCCTCCAATTTTAAATATAATATAATTCCCCAAAAGCCATGTGATAAACATTTTCATAACAAATTATGGGGGTTATTTGATTTTCATTTTGCAAGGTTATCCCGGTGGAGGGTTATTTCCTACATCCTCCCGATGTTCCACGTTCTACCAGGTGTGAAAGGACTTCTCATTGCCCTAATTTATATATGTATTTATATTATAATATCATATTTCTTCTATGTCTGCATGCCAACAGTTCTGGGAGGACATGGATTACCCAAAGATTTATCAAATCCCATTATCATTTAAAAAAAAAAAAAAAATATTATTCCATTCTTGCTTCTGACATGCGGGGACGATAAATTGGAAGGTGAAATGAAATGTTTGTCATCGTATGCTCCTGCATTAATAAACGTATAAACTTGAATCTCCGCTCCGGCATCAAATGGATAAAAATAATCCTGAGCATGTGTTTGTATGGTAATTCGAATGCTCCTTATAAGCTTTTAATTAGGCAGCGCATAACAATTACTGTTCTCTTAGTAGATAGCTACATAAGAGTATAAAATTTCGTGGTGGGATATACAATCATGACATCTACTTAACTCAGGCAAAATTGGATATGTCTTCAAAAAAATCGAGTTTTTCATTTTTTTCTTTCAGATTCAGGAAGGTGAGTACTCTGCGAAATTTTTCCGTTTACCACATTCCTTACAGTTCTAGGTTAGTGTATGAAATATCAATAAGGACTTGACAATTTTTCTTTTAATTAAACGCAAACGCACATTTAATTAAAAAAAAAAATTGGAATTGGTTTGAAGTAAAGGCCAAATACAAGTTTCTTTTTAAAACTGCACTTAAATGAACAAAATTAAATTTTTGCTTTATTAGTAAGAGCAAACATTCCCATTAACTATGGAATATAACGTCGTTCAAATGGATGGTCGTGCGCCTTCAATAAATTTTTGAGTCAATTGGACCTTGTAAGCGAACAATTCAAGACCTTTGTGCAGAATTTTCAAATTAACAAACCTAAATCTGGAGAAGAGACCTAATAATATGGTATGTCAGAAACTCAGAAATCAAAATGACAATCTACAATTTGTTTCGTTATTTGTTTATTTGTGACTGAACTGGACCATTCCATGTAATTTTCCTATAAGATTAATATTGTTCTACATAGGTATATCATTTGAGCTCCATTAGGAAGTTAACTTACCAACATCAACCCGATGGGTATTTCTCCCAAAAATGGGTAATGTAACTAGTACTTATAATTCTGGTGAAATCGGAAGCCCATGGTTTGTTGATTCGGTTGTTGATGATGTTTTGTCAAACCTTTACCATCTCCATCGTCCAGCTCTTTAAAAGGATTTGCTCGAAACTTAACACATCGCAATTTTCTGCACAAAGCTAAGTTTTCAAATACAACGAAATCTTCGTCTTTCGAAAATATTTTATATTATCTTATTTACTTTGGAAAACAATTAGCTCAGAAATTAAAAAAAAAAAACATAATTTAATTCTTTCAATCGAAAATTGCCAAGAATTTTTTTTCGACGAAAATGACAGTTTTCATATTGATTTAGCGAATTACAAAAAAAAAAAATAAAGTAGCCATTTTGTGATTTAACTTTAGTAAAATGGTAAGAGATAATAAGATGCTTAAATCGTTTAAGATTAGATTAGATAATGGGTGATTTTTTTGCCGTTTTCTTTTTGGCAACACTGGTTTCGACAACTCACGCACATTTCGTATTTTGTGTCACTGTCAAACATCTTCAGTTTGGTCTATAATTCAACCATGAATCGTCTTACAAACGAACAACGCTTGCAAATTATAGAATTTTATTATCAAAATGCGTGCTCTATTATGAAATTTCATCGCAAGCTTCTTCCATAGAGTGCGAAGTGAGGAAAATATCGCAGCTGTATCGGCCAGTGTTAGTGATGACCGTGAATTATCGACTCGGCGGCATTCGCAGCAATTGGGCCTCTGTTACTGAACTAAGTGGAAAATTTTCCGGCGGAATTTAGGTGTGAAGGTTTTCAAAATACAGCTGGTGCAAGAATTGAAGCCAAACGACCTACCACAACGCTGAACTTTTGGTGAATGGGCTTTTGAAAAATAGGCCGAAGGTCCACTTTTTTATCGGAAAATTGTGTTCAGCGACGAAGCTCATTTCAAGTTGAATGGATAAGTGAACAAGCAAAACTGCAGTATTTGGAGTGAAGAGCAGCCAGAAGCATTGCAAAAGCTACCAATGCATCCAGAAAAAGTAACTGTTTGGTGTGGATTATGGGCTGGAGGAATCATTGGGCCGTATTTCTTTAAAGATCATGCGAATCGCAACGTTACTGTGATTGGTGAGCGATACTGCGCGATGATAACAAACTTTTTTTTTGTGCAAAATGGAAGAGCTTGACTTGCATGATATGTGGTTTCAACAAAACGGTGCCACATGCCACACAGCACGCGTAACAATGGACCAATTGAAAGGCTATTTCACTCAACAGTTTATTTCACGTTTGGGGCCGGTCAATTGGCCGCCTAGATCATGCGATTTAACTCTAGACTATCTTTTGTGGGGCTTTTGTTAAGGTTCATGTCTATAGCGACAAGCCCGCTTCGATTGACGCACTGGAAGCCAATATTGAAGCATTTTGAGTATGCCAAAATTGGACTAAGCGGATGGACCTTTTTTATTTTTTTTTGCAATTGTGTGGGAAACATTGAACCGGATAAAGCATTCCATATTCGTGTAGGCCAAGAGACTCAAGTGGGTTTTCGGAGCACCTGTCCATATATAGGAATTGTACTCGACCTTTGGAAGAATAAAGGCTTTATATATAACAGCTAGATCAGAAAAGTTAAAGAACTTCTTGCATCGGTAGAGGATACCTAAACAGCGGCGTTTAAGATATGTACTTTTGGTACAAAGTCATCTCAAAACGAAATACAATGGCAGAAATCCATTCCGTAGTTTTTGTAAATGTTAGTACAGAAAATGGAAAAGATATGGAAGACTGCGTTGATTCTAATTGTGTGTCATAGATCATAGTCGAATAATACAAATAAAGAAAATTCTTCGAAAAATACATGACACTTGAAAGATACCCAAATTCAAAAAAAAAATGCAAGCTATCACAACAGATTGCAAGATTTTATTGCACTTTCAAACACAACATTGTTTGACATTCCATCGTGTAACTGTGATTCCTTCAATGGCTGTCATCCTTCTTTCTCTTCCGTAGCTTCACGCCTGCGCTGTGTTGAGACATTTAAAGGGTAATCATAATCCCTTGAGCGCGAGTAAATTATAAAAAAAAAAAAAAAAGGATAAAAAAGTGCCTTTTAGTGAAAGATCATTTTTAGTGGACCAGAGAAATGACAGAAAAATGGTGTTCGGTGCTCTTGACAAGAGTGTAGATAGAAAGCGTAGTGCGTTAGGTAGTCAAAGAGCTGTATCTTCTATGGCATAAAATTTTTCCGATACAGTAGATCCAAACGAATCAAGTCAATCCAATCGAAGTAGTGCAGTCATAGCTCTATTTATCTGAGTCTTCAATGTCTACGTAGCAAGAGCCTGTAATCGATATGGGTTTCCGTAATACGATCTGCTGCAGCAGTTCCTTCAGCACTACTTCAGGATGCATGAATAGTTAAAAACACTAATACAACTCGATAAGAAACTAACCCTTATTGATAGATGGCCCGCAACATGTTTTTGAACTCATCTCTTTTTCATGATGGCTGCCAAACAACCTAAAATCAATAGTTGATCCTGTCATTGAAAGAAATGCCTTCTTCGCACATCCTAAAAACGTTTAAGTGGCAATGCTCTTCGACCAAAGGGTCCATGTCAGAGAGTTTGGTCTAAAACGAATTTTAAAAGCGAGAAAAACCCATACATCAAGCCGAATATTTAAGCCGCAAACATTTAATTTAACGCTGCGGACTACATGGACATAATTTTTTGGAATGAATATCCCACCTTGCCTTGGTGCAGAGAAAAGAACTGAAAATACCGGAATTTCCTTGTCACACGCAAAGTGTCGATAGATGTATCAAATCTGTGACCGAAGCAAGCCAATGTGTTATTGGAGCAAAGTCGAGAGAAGGACTTATAAGAAATAAAATAGAATCACGAAGCAAAATGCCCTCTTTTAATTTCAAAGATCAATTTTGAATGTAATTTTTTTTACGTTTTCTTAACTTTTTCAACCTTTTTTGTAATAAAAATATATTTTTTATTTTTTGAAGACCTTTCATGAACTTTTTTTATATTTTTCAAGGACACTTAAATGTTGATTACTCAATCTCAACTTTCATTCTATAAATCAAGTCAATTAATTAAAATACAAAAATATAGTTTTTTACTTTATTTCAAGATCTTTAAGCCGCGGTAGAGCCCTAAAAGTTATGTCCAAAACAAAAAGTAAATACATATTCAGAATTAACTCGTTAATACGCAACTTTTGATACCCCTTTCGATACATAATTTTTTCTTCATACAACGACGGGACAGCCTAATGAGCATGGACAATGTTGTCAATATTAGTGTTGAAGTTCATATCAGTAAAGTAGGTAAGAGATTTCAAATGGTCATTTTGATCATTGAGCCATTTCGTTAGATTTAACAAAGATTGAGGAATCATAGTTAAAGGCATCATAGTTAAAGTGTCACAGATGAAGGCACTTTGAAAGAAGTCAGAGCAAAGTTGCGTCGTAACCCGTGTGTCATGAATTGAAATATCATTTAACTTGAGAACAGACGGGTAAGGACAAGATTTTTTTTTTTGCTGTTAATAAAATTCCAAAAACACTTTGGATTCATTTTCATCTTCTTCATTGCATCTTCTGAATGTAATTAAGATACTTTAAACTAGATATTCTATTGAAAATATCCCTCGATTCACAATAATTTCTAAAATTGGTTTCTTTTCGACATAATGTAGCTTAAGAGTAGACCATAACTTGTTTCTTCCATTTCTTAGACTTTTGATTTCACTCCTTTTTACAAATCGCTATAGAAACTGATTTAAGAAAAATATTCAAACAAAATATTATAAAATTTAAATACCATTAACTTAACATTTAAACAAGATCAATCGACTTGTGACAACAATGAATTAAGTTTTGAAAAATCAGTATTTATAAAATACAAAAAAGTAAAAATTATCACAATTTCATTATCAAAATTAAAGTTTTTAAAATTTGAACAGATCAGTGATAGGTGATGGTTATGTTCAGGCTCAGTGGATTCTTTTTATTGTAATTTCATCGTCAATTGTAGTAAGTACTAGATCCAGCAACTTTCTATTAATATTTAAAATATCAATTGATAGAAGAAGTACAAGTGGTGTTAAATCACCAATTATTATTTAAGAGTCACTGGATCTGAGGTTACCAGTTGCAGTTGGTAACATACAATTTGTGTCAAAACAGCTCAACCAAGCGGCTTTGGCAAGGAAATTTCATCCTGATATTCTAAAAAATCATAGACATAGCTTAAGTATTCGGTTTTGGAATAAACCTCTTGTGGGCTTCCAGGAACTATACATAATGTTTTAACATAAAGCGAAACAGGAACATTAATCAGTAAAGCTAAGAAGGAATATTTAACAGATATGAGAGCCCCGCCTCCAACATTATCGTTATTGGATCAAAGTATCTGTCACGTCTATACACATTGAAGGTGTCATCAAACAATTCAGAATTATTGATACCCGCATGTAGCCAGGTTTCGGTGAGATAAAAAATATCATACGAGCAGATTGAAGCATAATCCTTTCTTTGGAAATTTGGGGGCGGAAGAGAAAAGGGCTGTCGATGAACATTGGTCTTGAATGTTTGCAAATTGAAATGGCGTTTTATGCACTTTAGAAGTGCAATGCAGCGAAAAGATTTCTGAATAGTAATTGTAGGACAAAACCCCATCAAGAGACCAAGAAGGTTGCGCTGTCGCTCACTCCATACAAATTAGCCAATTCTCATTTGAAAAAAACTCCGGTATACATTTTTTTTTTTTCAAATCGATAGAGCGATATATGATTAGGTCAAAAAAGAAAAAAAAAACCTTCTATAAATTTTTTTCTAAATTCTGTTTTTGTTACCAAAATGTAAGCTATACCCAAAATTGTACACATAATTTTTTTATCAAAATCGTTAAAGCCTTTTTCGATATAAATAAGCTTTTTCATATCTATATGAGGGTGTCCGGTAATTCGTAGGTAAAAGTACACTTTTAACCCTTTTGATGAGTGCACAGTCTTAAAAATTACCTAAAAACTATCAATTTTCGGAAAATCACTCCAATTGTCAAGTGCTGCAATAAAAGTACGTAAAAAAACCCAAAATTCGATTTTTTGTCTGTTTTACATTTTCCCAAGTATTATAATATGTATGGGTTTTTTGGTGCACTTATTAATGGGTTTTTTTATTGTTGTTTTGTTCATCAGATAAAAATAAGAAAACTTTATGTTTATTACGCATTTTTTGAAAAAAAATTACCTCAAAGTCAAAATTTTTCTCGGGCAAGAAAAATTCAACACCATTTAAAATTGAATATCTGGCAATCCTAAAAATATATCAGCTCAATTTAAACGTAGATTTAAAGGTTAGTATTTCTTCTAAAAAAAAGTCTAAAATAAGGTCCCTACTACTAGTACTGACAGAGAAATTGACCTTAAGATGGGTCTGGGTACACCAAAGTTAGCGTTTTTTTTTTTAAATCATCAAAAAGTGGTGTCAAAGTTGAAAATCAGACTTTACTGTAAAACAATTTTTTTCTTAGAATATGACCAAGAATCAGATCCCAAAGTATGGCAGACGAATTACCGGACACCCTGTATAGCAAGTAATTATCAGGAAACTATTTTTATTAAACTTATTTTCTTATGAATTTTGTCCAAAAATATTCGCACTAATATGTTTTAATAAAATAAAAATGTGAGTATAGGAATTCACTATAAATAATAAATTGTATTGCTTTTCAGATTAGTCAAAAAAGGAAAAGTTTTTATTTTAAAGATGTCTAAAATAAAATATTTAAAAATTTATACGTGCAATGTATGTAGTATATAGAAATGTATATGTATTGAATTTATGTTAAACTTTATTGCTTAGCACAAATAAATATTTTTCACCAATATTCAACTCTTTCGGTCTTGGTGGTTAGCGTTGATAACCACCATTTCAGATTTTTAACTTCCCATAGTTATTGTAATCGGTCAGATTTGTCAAATTGGAATTTTTGACATTTCTCGACGTTTCAAGGTCCCTAGAGGCTATATCAATCATTTCTAGAGAGATGTCTGTGTGTGTGTGTACGTACGTTCGTACGTTCGTACGTTCGTACGTTCGTACGTTCGTACGTTCGTACGTCCGTACGTTCTGGTACCATTTTTCGTCGTCGATATCTCTAGAACGAGTCAAGATATCGACTTTAAATACATTTTTTTTAATAGATAATAACTTCGAAAGATGCTGAAAGGGCGTTTATTTAAATTCAGTAAGTAGTTTTTTCACTATAACGGTTTAAAAAAAATTTTGGTTAGTTTCAAATATCTCACGAAAAAATAATGCTATTGATTTCAACTAAAATTTAATGTACTCATTATAAGGTCATACACATTTGGTATGAATTTGGAAAAAAATGAACATACCGTTATTTTTTTAAATAAGAAAAACTGAAAAAAAAATTTCATAACCCAGATATTCTAAGAACGGAAAATAATTCGAAACTCAAAATAATTTTATTTTACGAAAAATAATGTGTTTGACAACTGGTGAAAATTTCAAAAAAAATCAATTTACAGATTTTTTACAAAAAATAAAAAACTATATAAGATTCTATTGAAAATTGGTAAAAATTGTTTTTCAACTCAAATTTCTCGAGAACTAGTAGTGATATTGACTTCTAATTTAGTTTATTTTATACATAGTATAATTTTGTACAATTGGTAAAATGTTGACAAATATTGAATTAATAGTTTTTTTTTTAATAAAAAAAAACTATTAAAAATTCTAGTGAAAACTAGTTAAAATTGTATTTCAAGTCGAATTTCTTGGGAATGAACACCGATAGTGCCTTCTAAAGTATGTTGTTTTATATATCGATGCCTTCCCGTAAGAATGTATACTCGTACTATGCCACATTTCTAAAATTGTTCGGGAAACGAAAAAAACGAAGAAAGTTCTAGTTGAATCATAGTGTGCTAAGAGACAATTTTGGTGAAACTAAGTGACATCTAACAAAATTTTTTGTTGCTCACGACAATGAGATCTTTATTAATGTCGCTTAGCATAATTTTTTTGGCGCATAATACAAATTTCAGGGGCAATATTATTTTAATGAGAAAACATGGCAGTTGATAAATTTTTTTATTTGTATTCTAGTTTCTTTTTCATGCATAATAGGTCGGCGAAACCCAGGCCAAAACGTGGCCCTTAACATATAGTATATTTCCTGATCAAAAAGTCATTTTCGAAAAAATGTCGCTTAGTACATTCTTACGGGAAGGTATCGACATAGTACAATTATTAACATATGGTTAAATTTTGACAAGTATCGAATTGACAATTTTAACAAAAATATAAAAAAATCTACTAAAAAGTGGTAATATTTGTTTTTCGACTAGAATATCTTGAGAACGAGCAATGATATTGACTTTGCCATTGTTTAATTTTATACATAATACAATTTCTTACAAATGGTTTATATTTGACATTATCTAGTTTTAGAGCGGATATATTTTGTAAGTACCCTTCCATCAATAACCAAACCATATCTTTTATATTTGAATATTTCGTTCTTAAATTTTTTCAATTAAAATGTTTGGAACCGAAATAATAAAGTAATTTCTATAATAAATACATAATTTTATAATTTTATTATCAACTTAGTTTTTAGAAGAATGTATGTACTATACATACGTATATGAATAAGGTTGTTCAGTTGTACCCAAGTCCCACATATTCAAATTCCATTAATAGCTATGGTAAAATTGAAGAAAACGTCACAATATGTTTTTATCTAAATATAAAGTTTTCAAGACCACAAATGGGAAGTTATCAGTGTGGGTCTCACCCAGCCTCTTTTTTTTATTTTGTTTCCATGACATTTAGCGGATTTTTTTTGGTTATCCCGTTAATACGGGATACGACTTGTTAATGTCCGTTTTTTTTTTTTTTTTTTTTTTTTGCGAATGAGTCGTTTAGTCACAACGGATTTTCCATCCATCCAGAGACACACGTGAAGAATTTTTGCTCGTGATTCAAATATGAATATAAAAAGTTAATAATTCGAATTTTTAACTTTTATTCATTTTGTTTTTTAAAGTCTTGTGTTCGTGATTTATTTGTAATAAAAGTGTGTTGAAATTTTGTGTCCGTGATTGTCTAGGAGAATAAATTTTGGGTGGTTAGTGTTGCTAACTACCGCACAGTGCAGTGGTCAAAAATCAAAGTCAAGCGAACCGTTTCAAAATGATGTGGCTTACTTATCAATTTATGTAGTAGGTAACTGTAATTCATGTTTTGTTTTTTAATTTCTTTCATTGGTAAGAAAATATTAAGGTTTGAAGTTAGTAGTTTATGAAAGCCACTTAGCGACAGCAAATAAAAGTGTTTTTTGTGCAATTTTCTAGAATAGAATTATTTGTGGGTAATACAAAAACGGTTCCAGAAGTTAAGTGGTTCATTAAATAATTTTTTATAGTTTCTTAAGTTCAACGTGAAAAATTTGACTGGATTTATTTTTATTGAATTTTCAGCTGGAATAAAACTAGATAGTTCCGCCGCGTTCCGACTCGAAAATTATAAAAAAATAATTCTGTGGAGTGTTGGCTTTGAGATATAACAAAGACTTTTTGCGCGTTTTTGCGACACCCATACAATTATTTTCAATTTTCAGAATGGCCTCCCTAATATCGCGAAAGCAAATTTTTGAAATTTGGCGGCAAACGGATAAAACAAAAAGGGTTGATGTGGTTAGAGCAATTATTATAGATAAGTTTGAGCTTCTAATGAAAAACTTAATACTTCCATAAAAAATTTGCTGTCCAAATTTGGTGAAACGTGGGTGAAAAGCGGTAGACATGTTAACCGATTTTTAGCTGCAAACTCAGCTTGGTTAGAGGAAACTTATACGTTGGCCGACATATTGGACAGAAAAATTTCAAAAAAAAGGTCGGAAGAGCTAGAAACTCTTTTGAGGAATGCTGTGAAAAATCCAAAAAACGCAAAGTTCAAAATTTAATTACATCAACTAGCCCTAGAGAAATAATAAAAGCTAGTGAAGCTGTGCTTCGCAAAATTTCATAAAGGATCTTTCGGAAGATTCATCCAGTAAAGGTACTGAAGTAAAAACATTATTTAAAAATCGCAGCTCTGATCAAGGGTCTCATATACCTCTGTATCCCGATGAAGTATTGGCTTTAATGAATGCCATTAATCTTTCCAAGCATCAATATCAACTCATACGCCAAAAAATCAACTTTAAATGCAAAGATATTTTGACTTCTTATGAAAAAGTGCTAAACTCAAAAAAGAAATGTTATCCCACAGAAATTGAGGTCACTGAAGCATATGCTGTGAGTCAACTTCAATCCTTGGTTGATCATACCATAGAACGGCTTTGCTTTGGTCGTGAATTGGAAGTAACTGAACTCCAAGGTAGTGAAAAGCATCTTGAAATTTTGATCAGAACGTCAGAGAGATGATAATTTGTTTAGTATAAGCATGGTTCCTATTCAGATGGATCTAATCTATTTTTGTTTTTATTAAATTTTTTATATATCATAAACCGGAATAATGATATAAAAATAATGACTTAAAGTATTATTCTAATAAACTTGAATAGAATTGAATTGAATTAAAATTTAAATCCAAAAACGTATTTTATAAAAATCATGTTTTTTTTTCGTATCATGAAATCGTTAATAGTTTGGTTATTTTTCATTAAAACAATATTTTCCTATTCAAAATAATTTTGTTCTGCTAGATTGGTGAATCCGACCACTGTGCACCGTGACGTTTGTATAATTTAGCAAGTAAGTAAATTTATTATTATTTTAGTTTTTTAGCATGTCACGAAAACGTACGAACAGAAATGTTTGTTGGAGAACATACCATCGGATGATAACAGTTACTGTGATGAAGAGTCAGATGAAGAACCACATGATGATGATCATCCTTTT
Source organism: Philhelius festivus (assembly GCA_963931855.1). Taxonomy (NCBI): domain Eukaryota; kingdom Metazoa; phylum Arthropoda; class Insecta; order Diptera; family Syrphidae; genus Philhelius; species Philhelius festivus. Next base: position 117,626,708 of record OZ007556.1, read on the forward strand.
AGTATGTTATTAGATGACGTAATAGGAAATGATCAAGAAATCGAGTCTGATGGTTTTGATTCGAATCTACGTTTATGTCATTCATCAGATTCAGCTGGATTTTGAACAACTTGCATTTGAATGACAATAATCTTACACCTGATAGAAAAGACCCCACCTATGACAAACTTTATAAAATTCGACCCCTGGTGGATATAATGCTACGAAATTTTATAAAAGGTTACAAACCATCTGAAAATATTACTATCGACGAGAGCATGGTAAAGTTCAAGGTCCGAAACTGCCTAAAAGAGTACATGCCTAAAAAACCAATAAAACGTGGATACAAAGTCTGGATGAAATGTGCAGATTTTAATATTTATACGGGAAAGAAAGCAGATAGATTTGAGACTTATGTTGGTGAAAAGTTGCAAATGGCCCTAAAAGAGGACAAAATTTGGGCATGTGGAACGGTTAATTCAAACAGGAAACTATTACCAAAACTAAAGGAGGATAAACATTTACAGCGGGGGAGAATATAATTTCCGTATAACAGCAAAATCAGTATACTAAAATGGAAAGACAAGAGATCAGTTTTAATGTTATCGAAATATTTTGACCTGAGAGACATTAAAACAAAAACACGAATGGAACGTAATGGGGAAAGTTTTAAAGTTACTTGTCCCAATGTCATAAAAGAATACAACAATCATATGAATTATGTAGACAAGTTCGATCAATTCAAAGGGAGCAATGCTATTGACAGGAAAACACATAAGTGGTGGCACCGTACTTTTATTTCATTTCCTTGATTGCTCCGTAATCAATGCTTTTTTAATTTTCAAAGAACTGCAGTCAACATCTCAACCCGATCTTGACTAACCCACCGTTCAGTATATCAAAGCCTCTTATATCCAGCATATGTGAATAGACAAAAGTCTAAAACCCTTGGCAGAAGTTAAACTCAGAATCACATTTCTAAAGCATCTCCCAGGCCAGTAATTATAAAAATAAACAAGCTAACAGTTTTCGCTTTGAAAGTAGCCGCCATCAACCACAACGATCAACATCAAGAAGATGCTGCAAAAGGAGTACTAAAAAAGATCCAGTTCGCACTATTTGGCAGTGCAATACGTGCAAAGTTCCATCACTTTGATTGCGAAATGAAAAAAACTGCTTTGAGGTATTTCATACAGCTTAATTTAATTTTTTTATTGTTTTAAAATGTGATGTTAAGTTTTGGAATTCATGAAAAAAAAAATTATTTGTTAAGTTTTGAACATTATAAAAATAAAAATTAAATATGGTTTATCTGATTTTTTTTAATCCCGATAGTTACGGTGGTCACCGATGATAACCACCCTCTTTCTCATAAACCTAACAGAGTAAAAAAATGGTATATATTTTTAAAATATACTTAACATAACTAATGTGTTTATAAACAAAATTTCTAAATTTCATCTTTCTTTTAAAAGCGTGAGTGAAAGAGTTAATGCCAACAAATCCATTGTAACATACAAAATACCCAGAACCTATTCAGATGAGCGGCAGTGTAATTAAAAATGTAAGCTCTATTTTTGCAAAAATAAAATCTTGGAAAACAAACAATTGTATAAATATTTTGTTTCCGAATAGTTGCAGCATTACTATGAGTGCTTAGAATTTATTATTAAATTTTAAGTATTATAAGACCGATTCGGCGTGCAATAATTATTTTTATAAATAGACGCCACTACCCACACCCAAATACCTGTGTGCAAAATTTTCATCAACATCTTCAGCGCACTTTCCGGGGAAATATTTTCCTCGAAATATCAGGTATTGTTATTCTAATAACCAATACCCTTCTAAGAATAATTAAAACACCCTTATAATATGAAAGCAATAGGAAGAACATCGACACACAGACTAGCAGATTTTCGGGATCCATTTTGTTCGCTGTCACAATGGCCATTGTTGGGAATCTCGAGTAAGAATAAAAGCTAGAGTTCGATTTTACGAATTGAAATGCAATGAAAATGTCGCCTGTACGAGCATATAATTCATATTTTTCAATAAGCATGTTGTTGTTCTCATCAATCCTAACAGTTTTCACATTTATACTTCGATCCTCACTCACCTCAAGATGTGATATCTCTGGCGATTGATGAAGTGATGTTTAATCCTTGTAACTTATCAACTACTCATACTCGTACTATTCGCAAATATTTAAATCAAATTCACATCATGTTACTTGGTTCACTTTTCAACCGTTACAAAACTAAAAATTTTACAAAACTAAAAGCTTCAGAATAAGAAAACATAAATATAACAAAGATGTATTTTTGTTGCAATGCTTTTTTTGTGATGTATATCTTGCATTAAAATTAATTTATTTTAAAGCATTTCGAGTATATATCACTTAACAAAACCTCTTTAAGATTCTATTCATTGGCAATAGGTTAATTTGTATCAACACACTCACTCGCTCGAATAAGACGAATACAGCTTTACGCTCCTTTTTCTAATGACTCTAGAAAAACGACCGAATCGGTTGCAACATCGACGAAAACTGATTTACTGTTTCATAGAAATTACCTATTAACTTTGTGCGAAGAATCTTTTTTTTGTATCTTGCCTTGAATAAGTTCTGGCGCAGTAGAATGAAGAGAGAGAGAGACTCGGGCAAAAGTCTCCAATGAGAGGATTTACAAGGATAGATGAGTTGGCTTGAAATTTAAGTTTGCCAAAGGACATTTACTCATTTGTCAACTGTTGATTCTATTATTTTTTTCTGTCTGTCATTTCATATTGAACTTGAAAAGTAACATGCCACGAAAAACATGTTGCGGCAGTAAAATATTATCTGCGATATAAACAAAAAATGTTTTTATATATTTTTACTAACATACTTACGATTTTGTGATTTTAATAGACATGGACCATAAATATACTTTAGGAACACTTTCATTGCAAGTTGAAATAGGTCCAGGATACGAGTCAATTTTTTTTTTATTGCTAAACATATTCTTGGTTTTATTATACATAGGTAACATGTTTACTTTATAAGGACACGTGTAGTCTTCCCTCAGTAAGATTGAAGGGTGCGGAAATACGATATCACCTAACCCATAAACAAAGTTTATAGGCTTTATTTTTCATGGGGGCCAACCCGAATATTAGACTCTTTATTTCAGTGCCGTTCATGTTCAACCTATAAGTAACATAATTATATTATTAATGGTGATGCTCAAATTGAAATCCAATTTTAATATATTTTTAGGTACTACCTACTAATAAACAGGGCGTCCCTTAATTCGTGCATAATATTTTAGGGCGTGATTCTTGGATAAAATATAAGAAAAAAATCGTTTTATAGTCAGAGCCTCTCTCCAGTTTTTATATCATGTATCGGGAATTTAAGAAAAGGTTTACTTTGATGTATCCTGACCCATGTTGTCGGTAATTGCGCTTTTAGTACTAATGATAGAAATTTCATTTATGCCTTTTTTTAGAAGAAGTGCCAGCAGTTGTAATTGTGCTTAAACAGTTTGATATCTTACCTCGGCCTTGAGATATCCCGTTTCTGGCATATTCCATTTCACCTGCCCAGCCCATGCTAATTTTTCGACTTTAGGCACAATTTTCTCCAAAAAAAATCGAATAAATGTTAAAATAAGTAAATTTCTACTGTAACAAATATCACTTTGTTCAAGAGAGCATATATTAAACATGGGTTCATTTACTTTTATATTTATTTTATTTGCTTAAATAAAATCTATCCTGTTTCTGAAACTCAAGCTGTGCGTTTGTTATTTTCTCCGCTTCTAGTTCTTGGTATCTGCTTGCTTTCAATTTACCTTTTTCATCAGGTTATGGGCCCAAACACCTTACTGAAATGGCATCAAATATATTGGTTGAGAAATTGAAGGGCAGAGAAAACTTTGACGTGTGGAAAATTGCTGCGAAATCATATCTCTTCATTAAAGGACTATATGGAGCTGTATGGAGACCGAACCTATAGATGCTGCTGGGAGAGAAAAGGACTTGAAGGCAAAATCTGAGCTGATTTACACTTGGAAACTCAGAATTGCTCCTATATTGCAGATGCAATAACGGCAAAGGAAGCTTGGGACAGAATTGCTAGTGCATTTGAGGATTCTGGCTTATGCAGAAAAGTTGATCTGTTAAAGCAATTGGTTCAACTTAAATTGTCGGAATGTGACAACATGGAAGACTATTTGAATAAAATGGTTATGACATCTATCAAAGTGAAAAAGGCTGGTCTGAAAATTGACGATGAAATCGTCGCCTCTTTGATGCTGGCTGCTCTTCCTGAAGATTTCAAACCTCTTGTTATGGCTGTGGAAAATTCCTCTTCGAAGCTGACTTCTGATTCCGTCAAAACGTTGCTTTTGCAGCAAGTCCAATACAAGGGGAATGATTTTGGTCAGAAGGCGATGTTAAGCAAATCCTTCAAACCGAAATTCAAGAAAACCAAATTTCGTTGCCATAACTGCGGTGAGGTTGGACATTTTGCCAAAAATTGTTCGAAAAAGACGAGCAAAGAAAAGAAATCAGAATGCCTTTTCACAACTTTTTTGGCAGATGGAAGCAACTGTGAAGATGCATGGTATGTGGATTCTGGTGCATCTGCTCACATGACTATGAAGAAAGAAATTTTACAAGACCAGAATAAGTCATTGCATAAAGAAATAGTTGTAGCAAACAATTCGAAGATGTCTATAAAAAGTGTTGGAGATGTGAACATTTCTCTCTTAAATGGGAGCAAAAGAACGAGTGCAACGATAAAAAACGTACAATATGTACCTGATTTATGTGCAAATTTGCTTTCGGTGAGTCAGTTGGTAAAAAATGGCAACAAGGTGCGTTTTGAGAATAATGTTTGCAAGATTTTCAACAAGTCCCAGAAGCTTATTGGAACTGCTGGTCTCGTCAACAACATGTATAAGCTAAATTGCGAGTTTGAAGAAAAGAGCGATAATCCTGAAATTGCATTGAAGGTGGAAGTGGGTAAAGAAATCTGGCATCGTCGGATGGGACACATTTGCGATGATAATCTCCTGAACGTAAAGTCTGCTGTGAAAGGTATGAATTTTTCTCCTCGCCATCCATCAAAGTGTGTAGTGTGCGTGAAAGGAAAACACGCAAGGTCACCATTTACACATTCTGGAAATCGTGCTGAGAATATCCTGGATTTGATACACACCGATGTTTGTGGACCATTTTCTGTTAAATCTTGGACAGGATGTAAATATATTCTGACATTCGTTGACGATTACAGCCGAAAGCTTTTTGTTGTTCCATTGAAGCAAAAATCAGATGTTTTTGAAGAATTTTGCAAGTTCAAAACTTTTGTGGAAAACCAAACTTCAAGAAAAATAAAGGTTTTCCGGTCCGACAATGGCGCAGAATATTGCCACAAACGTTTTGAAAAATTTATGGCAGACTGTGGAATCCATCATCAAAAGACAGCACCATACACGCCCGAACAAAATGGTGTTGCAGAAAGGATTAACAGGAATCTGGTGGAGAGAATCCGGTGCATGGTAATGGATGCAAATATCTCACTACGTTTTTGGGCTGAAGCAGCGAGTACGGCATCATATCTGACAAATAGAATTCCTTGCAGAGCAAACAACACGAAAACACCTGAAGACCTCTGGTCAGGAGTGAAGCCGGATATATCAATGCTGCGAGTTTTTGGCTGCTTAGCAATGGTTCACATTCCACATGAAAAACGAAGAAAGCTTGAACCTAAGTCAAAGGAATGTATGATGCTGGGATACTCTTCGCATTCAAAAGCTTATCGATTATGTGATGAAAACCGAAACATAATTATCAGTCGAAACGTAATATTCTTCGAGTCTGATGTTTTTAATTTTTCGAAAATCAATATGAATTCAGGGGAAAAAAGCGTATATGAATTCCGTATTGTTGACGCTGATGATCTAACCAAAGTTAATGTACCAGCTATAGTTAACACATCAGCTGATGATCTAACTGAGGTTAATGTTCCAGCCGTATCCCAGAGTTTGACGACCGAAAATGCTGAAAATCAATCTGAAATCCGCTCTGAAAATAATGCCGTCGAAAATGATTCTGATGACCTCGAATATTGTGATGCTCAGATGATCGAAGAAGAGATTGAAGAGGAAATTGTTCCAGAAATTAAGAACAAAAGGTCCAACAAAGAAGATCCTGTTTTACGGCGGTCTGAACGTATTGCCAAGTTAAGCCAGGCTAGTTTGATTGCAGAACTGAAGATGAAAAATCCTGAAACTGTGGATGAAGCTTTGTCATCTCCATGATTCACACTACTGGAAGGAAGCGATGGAAAGTGAGTTTGGATCGTTGCAAGAAAATAATACATGGGATCTAGTCCATCTTCCCAAAGGTAAGTCTCCAATTCGTTCTAAATGGCTTTTTAAAGTTAAACACAACGAAAATGGAGATATAATTAAGTATAAGGCGCGACTAGTATGCAAGGGTTATTCTCAAAAGAAAGGCGTAGACTATACAGAAACCTTTTCTCCTGTGACACGATATGCGTCAATAAGATTTTTGTTGACATTGGCTGTTAGATATGACCTAAATATCTGCCAAATGGACGCAGTTACAGCATTCTTGAATGGAGAGCTTAACGAAGACATTTATATGGTTCAGCCAGAGAAGTTTTCTGATGGTACTGGTAGAGTATGTAAACTTCGAAAATCTATGTATGGTCTTAAGCAATCCAGTCGCGTTTGGAACGCGAAGCTAAATGAGGTGCTGAAGAAATTTGGTTTGATGCGTTCTGATGCAGATCAGTGCGTATACTACAAAATTAAGAAAGGCCAAATGATTTTCGTTGCTGTATATGTGGACGATGTACTGATATTTTCTAACGACAAATGCATTGAAGAAAGCCTGAAGAAATTACTTTGTAATAATTTCAAAATGAAGGATTTAGGGGAAGCTTCTTCGATTCTTGGAATTCGAATACCTCGGGACAGGACAGCTGAAACTATCGCCATTGATCAATCACAATACATCGTTGACATACTTAATCGATTTGGCATGCTTGACTGTAATCCGGTTAGTACCCCACTTGACTCGAACCAAAAAATATCTTCAAAAATGTGCCCATCATCACCTGAAGAGCGAAAAAAGATGTCGAATGTGCCCTATATGGAAGCAGTAGGCTGCTTATTGTATGCGGCGCAAACTACAAGGCCTGATATCAGCTTTGCTGTAAATCTGTTAAGCAGATACTGTTCTAATCCTGGTCAGGCACATTGGGCTGCCATAAAACGTGTTCTTCGATACCTTAAAGGCACAATTGATAAAAAAACTTATGTATAGAAAAACAGGCCATGAAATGCAAGGCTTTTATGATGCTGATTGGGCTGGTGACGAAGATGAGAGGAAATCTACATCCGGCTATGTATTTGCTATGCAGGGAGGCCCCATATCATGAACTTCAAAGCGCCAGTCAACAATAGCGCTTTCATCAACAGAATCAGAATTACTAGCTGTTGTACTAGCAGTTCAAGAATCAATATGGTTAAAGCGTTTGGAAGCAGAAATGGTTTTAAATCACCCGAAACCAATGGTTTTGTATTGCGACAACAAAAGCGCGATACAACGTATTAAAAATAATTCCTATTCACTTCGAACAAAACATATAGAAATTAAAACTCAGTTCATCAGAGAAAAAAATGAAACGGGTTCAATTCTTTTAGAATATGTTCCTTCGAATGAAAATTTAGCTGATGGCCTAACTAAAGGCTTAGTAAAATTAAAACTTGAATTAAATAATAGTTTACTCGGCCTTGATTAAAAATAAATGTAAATTTACTATGTTTATATGTATATGTATGTGTTTCATAAAAAAAACAAGAATGAAGTATTTAAATGTTAAATGTTTAAATTTAGATAAATCATTCTGGGGAAGTGTTAAAATAAGTAAATTTGTACTGTAACAAATATCATATGTTCAAGAGAGCATATATTAAACATGGGTTCATTTACTTTTATATTTATTTTATTTGCTTAAATAAAATCTATCCTGTTTCTGAAACTCAAGCTGTGCGTTTGTTATTTTCTCCGCTTCTAGTTCTTGGTATCTGCTTGCTTTCAATTTACCTTTTTCATCAATAAACATAACGTTTTACTATTTTTTTTTTTTGAATGAACGTAACACAAATACAAAATAAAACTCAATGACAAATTTGCGGAAAAACCTACACATCTTACGATAAAACTGGAACAAGTAAAATTAACAAAAAGGGTTTCTTTTATGGGAAAACCAGCAGTAGGTAAAAAAAGTTTTTTTTATAGCATAGCGATTTTAAAACGTGCTCGAATACTAGAGTGCCTTTCAACACCCTCATTTTCTTTTCTATTTCCTTAAAAGTTCTCAAAAAGATTTAGGTTTGGGGTATAAAGGCCTTTTTGAAAACGTACCTAACAAAAATGGTATCAAACACTAGGAAACCAAGTTAATGCATTAGTTTAATCTTTAACGCGAAGGCACCAGTTGATTAGAAACACTGTTTAGAATGTCTACATTTACCAACCAAGAATACGCAGACTTTAACTTCAACTAGAGCGCGACAATGATACCGGGAACTTTATTCAAACCGACCGACAACTTCCTAATTTAAGAGTGTTTGGCTTCAAGAAACGGTAGCAATTTCAAATACACGATCTTACAAGTAAAAAGAACTCCGACTGATAAAAAAAATACAGGAAACTGTTACAAATAAGCCATCAATCAGCACTAGAAGCTTAGATTTGGAATTCAATGTTTCCAGACATAAAATTTCTGATGTACTGCATGGCGAAAATCTTTGTCCATATAACCACACACCTGTGTAAGAACTGCCACCCTATGATTTGGAAAAGAGATTAGAGTTCTCTTACTGAGTGTTGGAGCGGACCTTGGATGACAACGAGGTTACTAGCAGAAGTTTTTGAACGGATGAATCTTGATTTACAAGAGATGTGATCACACATTTGCACAATCTTCACATATGGGCGTTGGAAAATCCACACGCAAGGAGACAGAAATCATTTCAACACAGATTCAGCGTCAATATGTGGGCAGGTGTAATTGGAAACAAATTAATTGGCTCCTTCAAACTACCCCCCAGGCTGAATTTTACAAGCTATCTGGAGTTTTTGCGATATGATTTACCAGAACTATTGGAGGACATTCCACTTATATGTACAATTTACTTCATTATATTTTTTACAGAATGGCGCTTGCCCACTATGGTGGAGAGGTTAAGAATTCGTTAAATAAAAAGTACCGTAGTCGTTAGATAGGAAGAAATGGACCGGTTCGCTGGCCTGCAAGATCTCCTGACCTCTCCTCTCCTGACGAAGTAGCAAATTTGGGCGAATTAGAAGACCGTATTTTCGAAGAGTCATCAAAAGTGAAGCAGCAGTTATCATCAATATATATTCGCAGTGAAAACAAAAAACAGGCTCTAGCATAGACACCAAACCAAGGAGGACATTTTAAACTGTTATAACTGTTTCAGTATGAGCATTAAATAAAAAATATTTAAGTCCACACAAAATCATTTTTTTATTTATAGCCTTTATAGCTTAAAGCAAAAACCATTTTTTACTTGCGACTTATAGGTACTACTAAGCAAGTCATGCATTCGTAAAAAAAATCTAACTCGAGATTTTGAGACGACCAAAAAAGTGGGTCTCTCAATTCAGTCAGTCTGTCTGTTCGACTACACCTAAGCGGCTCAGCCGATTCTTCAAACTTGGTAGATATGTGTTCTAATTTTTTCCCCGCATGTTTTTTTCTTTTTTTTGTTAAGACTAAAAATAACGGTACCTGCCATACGAATTTTTTTAGAAATTTTATAAATATTTTTTTTCTCAAAACAGATTTAAGAAAAATCACAAAATTTCATTTAGTTAAACCTAGGTAAGGGTTGAAAAAAAAAATCCAAGAAATTATTATTTTTGGTACCCCCCTTGGAACATTTTTTTGTTTTTGATTTTCTCAAAAACAGTACGACCGATTTTGATCAATTTTTTCATGTTAAGACTCCCCAGCAGTTTCAATATTATTGTTTATTCAAATTTTCGAAACAATTTTTTTTGGATTTTTAATCAATTTTTCAATTTTTTTTTGAAAACCCAATATTTTGAAATTCCATGCTCGATTTTTTAAGACTATAAATAAAAGTTTCTTAATACAATCTACAATCTAAGATATGAGAAAAAAGGAATTATTTCACCTAAAAATAACGGTACCCTCTACACAAATTTTTAAAAAATGGTTTTCGAAAATCGTATTTTTCTCGAAAACGGTTTCGAGAATTTTGCAAACAAAATTTTTATTTCGATTAATTCTTCTGATTTATAATTTAATAAAATAAATTTGAAAACAAGATATTATATGTACCTACCATAAAACGATTTTTTCGAATTTCTAATTATTTTGGCATAACGGATTTTAATGAAATTTTTTTATGAAGGAGCTCATAAAAAATTTAAAAAACATTGCATTTCAAAACTTAAATACAAATATTTTTTTTAATTTTTGGAGTCTTTATTTTTGGAAAATTCGATATCTCAAAAACGGCTTACTATTTTTCTTGAAAATTTAATTCTCATTCGTACAATAATAAAAACGTAAAGTTGGCGTACCAAATTTTTTTCATAAAAATGTTTTAAAAATTTTGTACAGCCTTTTTTTTAAGAAACCACTACAACGACTTATAATTTTTGTTCTAGCATAAATTCATATTTGCATAGCATTCTGTTTTTTTCTCTTACTACTAAATGAATTTAAAAAAAAAATAAATTTTAACCTTATGAACAGTTTTCTCTAATAACATTCGTTTTTAAAATTCCTAGTCTATTACATAGAAGCAAGTTCGTGCGACCCAGTCGTACATATTATTTTTAATTGTATTTGTTCCAGATTCTCCAAGTATCATCAATTCTGTGGGTTTTGCCGCAAAACTTGTTACTGAGTTTTATTTTTATTATTGTTACGTTCATTCAAAAAAAAAATAGTAAAACATTATGTTTATGAACCATTTTCAGGAGAAAATTGTGCCCAATGTCAGAAAATTATCGTGGGCAGGAAAAATGGAACATGCTAGAAACTGGATGTCTCAAGACCGAGATAAGATATCAAATTTGTTTGAACGCAATTACAAAGGCTGGTGTTTCTTCGAAAAATAAAAGCTTAAATAAAATTTCTATCGTTAGTACTAACAGCGCATTTACCGTCAACATGGGTCAGGGTACACCAAAGTAAGCCTTTTCTTAAAATTGGAGATAAACTCTTACTGTAAAACTATTTTTTTCTTAACATTTACCCAAAAATCACGCCCGTTAATATTATGCACGAATTAAGGGACACCCTGTGTACAACCAGTTATGCGTTGGTAAAATATATCGAACTTGAGATTTTGGACTTTGATCAGACTTGACGTAACGATGATACAGAAGACGAAAAAAGTGGATCTCGTGTTAGGTCTGTCTGTTCCACTATCTCCTAAACGGCTGATTTGCTTTTAACTTTGTACATAGTGTTTTCTATATTTTTCCTCCGACAGGTTTGGCTCTGGGATTTTGACGCCTCATTTATGGGATATTCGTAAAAAAAAAGTATGCCGCTTATTGGACAAAAAATGTCAACTAGTTTTGGAAATTGGTCAGCCATAGAAAATTTGTTATCAGAGCTTAAGCTTTTTCAATTTCACGCGCGATTTTGTGGGGTATTTAAAATAATTGTATATTTTATTAAAGGTCGTTATAGTACCCCTTGGTATATAATGGCTACTGCATTGCACTGTCATGCAGAGCGTACTGCCTCTTGCAAGGAATAGACAAATCCTCTAAGAGTATCTCTTGTCAGGAAAAATTGTCCTCATTGGTCGTTCGGAATCGGCCTGAAATTGAATGTACCCTCCATTTCTGCACACACGCAGACAAAAATGGATCTTGTAAGTCACTAGGTTTAAGCTCTCTATGTGGCGTCACAGCCATCTATTTATTTTATTTTTAAAAGGTTACTAAATCTTAATAAAGGGTATATGTGTAATTGGCCAGCGAAAGGTTTTTTTTTATGAATTTTTAAAGTTTGTTTTTCTAGGTCACAGTATATCACAGACTATTATTAGCATCAATGTAAGATTTTCTAGAGGTTCGTTAACAACAAGATTGTTTTTATAAGTAGGTGCAACGATAATTTAAGATGTGACTATAGGCATATATTTGACCTTTTTGTCCATTTACTGACCTTTAAATAAAACTTCTACTACCTCCGCTCTTGGTATAATCGAAGACTCCGTTCTTTGAGAAACAAAAGAAATAAATTATGGTCAACTTTTCTTCGAACTCGTATCCTACGGACTATTCTAACTATTATGGTATGTATCTCCAATTTATTGAGCTTTTTACCAACGTTATATAATTGTAAGGCAAAACAACCTTATTAACGATCCTAAGCCCTTTTTTCATTTAGTCAATTACAAAAGAAAGTCCGATGGCTACCCAACCTCTCTCTCATTCAATAATGAAACACACTATTGCTAACTTTTTTGCCATTTCTCGTTGAGAATAAATTAAATCAGCTCAACGATGAATTCTCTCCAGGCCCCGATGGCCTCCCAGCTATTCTCTTAAAGAAATGTTCCTCAGCGCAATCTTTTCCTCTCTCAATAATCTTCAGGAGAATGTCCAGAGGTATGGTTATCTTCTTTTATAATAGCAATACACAAAAAGGGTCCCAAAGGTGATGTTAAAAATTATCGACCTATTGCCAAACTGTCATGTATACCCAAACTCTTCGAAAGCATATACTCGTAGTATGAATTTTTGAGCTTTCAATGTAAGTCTCTGATTTCCCCTATACAACATGGCTTTCTCAAGTGTAGATCAACAACCACTAATCTTGTTGAATTTGTGTCTTTCGTCCTGTCGGCCTTAGAGCATGGCAAGGAAGTCGATGTCATATCCACTGATTTTAGTAAGGCCTTCGATAAAATCTCCCATAGACTTATACTTTTCAAACTATCCACCCTTGGTTTTGAACCCATTCTATTGAGATGGATTTCTTCTTATCTGAAAAACCGTTACTAGTGTTCGTTCGTTCGATCTATATCCTCTCGCCTTTTCTTAGCAACGTCCGGAGTCCCTCAAGGCAGCCACTTAGGCCCTCTCCTTTTTGTTCTTGCTATTAACGATATGGAAATGGTCATTAAATGTTCTCATATTTTTCTCTACGCCGACGATACCAAATTCTTCAAGACCATTTCTTCTACACAGAACTCTACCCTCATCCAACTCGATCTCGATAATTTTTCAGTTTGGTGTCTCAAAAACAATTTAGTTTCAAATATTGCCAAATGCCATTCAATCACTTTCTCACGAAAACGTTTCAAATCTCCTTTCCGTCCTTATCTTCTTCATGATCAGCCCCTAATCGAATCGATACGTTGTTGCGTACCGCCGTGTCATGGCGAGGACCTGAAAATATTTAAAAAGATTAGCAAATGGTACAATAGGAACAATAGAGAAAAAAAAATAATAATAATAAACTAAACTTACCAATTATATATTAAATTTTCTGCTGCTGCTGTTGCTGTTGGTAGTTGGTGGTAATTCTGGTTTGTGAATGGCATATCACAAAGACGAATTAAAAAGAGATAACTAACTTTTCAACCCAGTCTCGATCTCTCAACTTTTTAATTCTCTTGTAAACCTTGGCATAAGGAATGTACCATACGACGGGTAGAGATTGACACTTGAATATCTATCGGGCTGAGGTGAATGTTTTTGTCAATGAATAGTATTTTATAAAGACAAATAATTGTGTGGTAAAAATGATTAAATGAGCCCGATGATTTTTGGTCTCATCAGATACTTAAAGAATTTGTAGAAGAATTTTAGGAAAATAAATGGAAGGAAATGGGTTGAGCAAGTTGCTGATGTCATGTGTAGACAAATTTCAAGTCGCGCCATCTGTTAGGTAATGGAATGAGCCAATTTGACAATATGGCGAAGGAGAGGGTTTGCCAATTGTAAAAATGAGAGTTGAAGTGAAAAGAGAGTAGTCTGAAAACAAATACAATGACATCTCTAAAAAACTAAAATCAGCAAACTAGCGGGCATATGGAATCATACGATGCTATAGATGTGGGAGGAGAAATTTGACGAGGAAAAAAGTGGCCTGTTCGTTGGCTAGTCCTTCAAAAGTTAAATGTCATATTGCTGTATTAAGTTAAAGTCGGTTGACACGGTGTTTTCTTGTTGGTCGGAAGAAATTGTTTTTGGTGGGAATAATCCACATTTTTTCTAAAATTTAAAATTAAAAAGTAAGAAGATAATTTTTGGTGAAATTTTGAGTTTATTGAATTTTAATTTTATTTTGTTTGCGCTATGTAGTTTTCGATACAAATTAACTTGTGTTTGTTGAAGAGTATTAATTGCCTTCCACATATTGCCTGAGCGCGGCAAATTGCTCAACGAAATTTATGAGAAATAAATACATAATTAAGAGTGAGGTGAGTTTGAAATGAACAATTTTGCTGAGAAGTAAGTCCTTAAACGCGGTATTTTTATTTAGGCTAAATACCCATCCCATTGTGCTGTTCTGGCGGTACCAGCTTGCCAGCGGAGCGCTGGGCCGCCGCCTCAAAAAAAGTTTTGTTGGTGCAATTTTTTTTTTGTGTTGCTGATTTTTGTGAGCGTCTTCACTTGAACGACCACTACAACCGCATTGGCAGTATCCTAAGACAGCAACAAATCCGTTTGACAGTTTGGTCTTGAGACGTAAGCGGAAGGGTGAACTGCGACACCAACGATAAAACCAGTGGATTGGGATAGTCTTTCAGCAGAATACCCTCTCTAGTGGGGTCCCAGGTTTTTATTAAAATCGAAAAGCATAACTTGGTTTAACCTCGAGTTAGAAAAGGACCGTTTACGTCCCCCTATTTTAAAAACCATTGCCGTGCTGTTTTGTGTTTGTGATTGTCCTGAAGAAAAAAAAAAAGAGACGTCAGTTTTTTTTGTTAAAATATTTTCTTTTTTTATTTTTCGTTATTTTTATATATACCTTTTCTTTAAATTCTTTAAATTTATTATAATTAAAACTGAAAGTGTAAGTGAGAAGGTCGGTTGTCAAGGTCGGTCATTAGAGATTACTCCGTTTTAACCACTATCGTTTTTGTGTCTTGTTGTATACCTCCATAGAGCTCTAAGAAGGTAGGAAGTTATTGGGTTCTTCAAGTAGTCCTGCGGGTTAAAAAGGCTACTTTTGGAGTTGGTATGATCGTCCTTTTTGAGAATCGAATTTCTTCACGATGTTTTATTTGGTTCCAGTAATTTTGTTCGGTTGCTTAAGAAAAAAAAAAAACAGGAATAATTAGATTTTTTTTTATTTCGTTTGGGTTTACTGAGCATAAGATTAAATTCTATTAATTTTGTTTTTACTTTTCATTTTTTTTTTCCTTTAATTAAATTGGTGTTCAGATAAACAGAATCTCTGTATAGCATAATCCTAAATACTATAAATAATAAAGTTGGTCAAAAACGACGTCTCGTTCAAATGAAATGATTTTTTTGTTTTCTTTGATTTCTAAAAAGAAATCATGATTGAATGAGATAAGTGAATTTCAGGGGTGTGGATGGTAACTAAGCTATCGAGGTGAAGATGGAGTGACCGGAACGCAAGCATCGTCCTATGTTTGGGGGAATCCAAAAATGGCCACCGGATTCCTATGGTTGGGTGGGTTTGGCAACACTGCATCAACATCAGCAGTGCCTTGAAGTGGTAATCGTCCGTCCGCTGTCAATTTCGATGAATTTGGTTTTATTCATAGGCCTGATTTGTGTTTTTGTTGCTGGTGAAGTTGAGTTTCGGTGACAAGATCCCCCCCCATTCCGGCGAGCTAAGCGGTGCATCGCAAGCAGGCCGTGTCACTTGAAACTTAGCACTCCTACCCTTCTCTGAACTGTTCCTTTTCCAATTTCCTTTCCTTTCCTTATTTTTCCTACCTTACCACCTTACCGACTTCCTAATATTCCTCTTGCCTCGCAACAAATTATGGCGCCCAACGTCTTAGCTTTAATGTTAAGATTTTTTGTAGTTTCGTTTTTGTGCAAGTCCTCAACCAAACTTATTATGGATTTTTAAGGATCGTATGTCTGCATCAGGAAAGTCTAGGACATACCTAGATGTATTGCGACGATTTCTTGAAAATTCATAATGACTGCGGTTAGTGTTTGTTTAACGTTTTCCTTAGGGTTTCTGCAAGGTTTTGAAAAATGCGTATGTCTGCATCAAGAAGGTCCCTGACGTACTTAGGTGTATTTGCGACGTCATTTGGCATAAACTTGCAGTAGCAATAAACAACGTTTTGGTATCGTTTTCCTTTTTCCTAGTCCTTACTTAATTTTTTTACTTTTCTATCTACTATATTTTCAATTTCTGATCCTTTTTGTCCAGTCAATTAAGCTAAGGTACTTGAACGCAGTGACCGTGTTTGACGAGCCGTCGAACATCGATGCACCGTTCAAACTTCTTATAGTTTTTGTTTCTACAAGTGTTAGTCGTTCTACTATATGTATTCCCTTCTACATTACCACTTCAAGGGATTTTATTTTTGTCCGTCTGAAGTCTAACTATTCAAAGATGCTGCAAGTAAGGTCACAACATTTCGTCAAAAGAAAACCACTGAAGACGCTACCTGAAGCACCCCGTATGCTCATTAAAAACAAATTACAAACAACGTTAAAAATTGCTTTCAAAGAAGAAAAATCCTTTTTTTTTTGTTTGTTATTTTTTTTTTTTTGTTAAATTATTTGGTGAAAGTTTCCTCATATAATCGTTTCATACCTAATATTATATATTTATATTATCGTTTTAGGAATACTTAAGTTTTTTTCTTAAAACATACTTTAATTTATTAGTACTCAAACTAATACTAAATTTTCTAAAGCCTACACTACTTTAGTTCTACGATTCTTATATTCTAATTCATTTGTTCATTTTTCGTTTTAACGAAACCGATATATTTCGTTAACAAACATTTTTTTTTTCTGTTATTTATTTTGGTTAATTTGTTATAAAACGTTTAAGGTTTTCTTATTTGATTTAGTTCTTTTTTTTCGAGAAGGAAAAGATACTTCAATTTGGTAGGAAATAACTTCAAATATAAACGTACAAAATTTTCTAAAATATAAGTTTTAGAAAAGTTTTTGTTATAAGTTTATCTCGTTTTTGATTAGGTTTCGTAAGAAACATCTTTTGTTTTCTTAATTTTTTTCAATTCTTGTTTCGTTATTTCTTTATTTACTTATTTTTTTTTGAAACACCATTCGTTACTTTTAGTTATTTGTTTGTTTATCAAAATATTTTTTTTTCGTTACTTATTAACTTATTTATTTATTTCGTTAGATCTTTCTGAGTCATATAGTTTTTTTTCGATAGTTCGTTAACTCTTTCGTTATTTATTTATTAATTACTTTTTTCGTTATTTATTTATTAATTACTTTTTTTTCGTTATTTATCTAATTTGAGACAGCCAAATTTTGTTTCGACAAATTATCAAAGAAAAAAGCTTGTTAGTTTTGTGTTCTTTTGTTCGACGTTTTGTTAGAAAACACAAAAATAGTTGTTGCAAAACTCACCTTATTTCGTAATTTATAGTTTTGTTGTTTTTTTCGCGAGTTCCGTTAAAGTTTGTAAAGATGGCTTACAGCAACAAAGAAGAAGAGGATAGAATTAATCGGCTGATAAGAGATGCTGAAATAGAAGAAGTGAGATTAACTAGGTCGATTTCAAAAAATCTGGACCCTACCGCTAGACAGCAAGCGATGTATTCACCGCTTATATCTGAAAGACATCTCAGAACCACTTCCAATCCAGTCCTTCCCTCTGGCATTCCGATCACTGATAGTCGCACCAATACTTCTTCGGAGTCAATTTCTGCTCCTGACTTTAGTAACCTTAGTGGGATGGGAGCTGGGCTAGCGACTCCACGCGATAGTATTGAGTCAATGAATGCTACAGTTAGGCAAACTTTTGATGCAAGACCAGCCGCAACCAATCAAGTCCATGTAGGTAGTTCTAGGAGTATCTTAGAAAGTTTGATGCAAATACCCCCACCTCCTGTAAGCACAGGTAAAGAAAGAAGGTTAATTCCGGAAGATTTAAAAGCATATATTAATCTGGCTTTAGTAGAAGGTTTTTCTACAACGAAACAAGCCATTCAAAAAGATTTAACAAATACCTTGAAGGAAGAAATCCATAATCAACTGGGAGGGTTTCTTAGAAATTTAAATCTAGGAAATAATAATCCATCAGCAACCGTTCAGACACAGAGACCACTTGAAAGTTTGAGTGACCCTGCACCGGCAACCCAGCCGCCAGTGCCGTCAAATCCCCCAGCTGATTCAGGGAGAAATTCTTTCGTTCATTCTGGTCAACCGCGTAGGAGACAACCGCAACCAAGTTATGATAGAACATATCATCCTAGCGCGTTCCATGAGGCAAACATTCCTAGGGGTAACTTCAATCCAATACATTATCCCAATCAGCTCGACTACCAGCCAGAGTATAACAACCCGGTACTGTCGTCGAGATTCAAACCTCCGATTAGGGTCGACAAATGGGCCTTGAAGTTCGATGGTCAGTCAACGACGATGACGGCAGAAGATTTCGTGTTTCGGCTTGAAACACTACAGAATAGATATGCCTGCCCATGGACGGAAATTTTGCGAGATTTCCATCTGCTTCTCTCAGGATCTGCTCTCGAATGGTTCTGGCAATTCAATATGAATAATTATCGGCCTGACTGGCCAACCTTGAAAGACGGATTGATGCGACAGTTCAAGAACATTCGATCAGACTTTGAAATTATCCGCGATATTATGGATCGTAGGCAGAATTCCTGGGAGAGTAGTGAAGATTTCTTCACGGCAATTAATAAGTTGAGGTTTCAGTTGAGAATCCCCATTCCAGAGGTAGAGATGGTGAGGATTCTGAAAAGAAATTTAAATGAAAAAGTTGGAAGGTTAGTCTACCCACAACCTATCTTCTCCTTGGATCAGCTGAGGATTGCCTGCAAGGATGCTGAAACAGCATTTCCGAGGAGAGACCGAGATCTACCAAAGCCTGTCGTCAAGCCTCCATCTAAGTATGTGGCCAACGAGCTGGAGTATGAAGAAGAGTACCAGCCAGTCGACGAACAACTGGCTGCATACCAATTCGGAGGGGCTCGACCGAAAAATCCTCCTCGGAAATATGCAGACGCTCAAAATTTGGTATGTTGGAACTGCAAGGTGCAGGGTCACACTTACTTTGAATGCGATTCCGAGGTAAGAAATTTATTTGGTTACAAGTGTGGACAAGAGGGGGTAATAACTCCTCGTTGTTCACGTTGTAATCCGGGAAACCATTTGAGGGACGCGACTGCTTCGGGGGAATCGCGAACCAACCCAAACCAGAACCCCCAATAATTTTAGACTGCCCAATTAAAAATGAATCCAACGATATTCAAAGCCCTCTTACAAAAGAGGGCAAACAAACCATTAGAATTTTAAAACGAGATAGCAGCTTAGAAGTAAAAGAAGATACAGATATAACATATAAACAATTTCAAATCAAACCTCTACACGTAAGAATTGAAGAGTATAATAAAGCGCGAAAAAGAATTTTTAACAGCGAGATTTATTTTCCTTCAAAGAAAGTACTCAAGGCTAGAATCCGATTCAAATCCAGAAAAGAAACTCGAAAGCGAATTTCTTCTACGGTCGTGAATTTGGCATCTGATCCTAGACCTTACGCAAAAATCAGAATAGGTGAAAAAGAAGTTTTGGGTTTACTAGACAGCGGCGCTAGTGTTAGCATTTTAGGGAAAAATTGTATGCGACTAGCGAATGAACTCCAAAGAAAAATTGTCCCGTTTCATTCTGGAGTCAAGACAGCTGATGGCAAAAGTCAATCCATTGTAGGAAAAATAGATGTTAAAGTAGGATATAAGGGTAAAGTTGAAGAGCTAACGTTCTACCTCGTTCCAAATTTGGACCAGGAGGTTTACCTTGGGGTAGACTTCTGGAGAGCTTTCGAGTTAGCCCCTAATATAATAAGTTGTGTTGCGGTTAATGATGATTTGGATTTATCGAACGCTCATCAGTTGACCTCTGATCAGCAGGCCAGGTTGGATGCGGTCAAGCGAAGATTTCTTTGTTACGACCGCGATGGTCTTGGAAGGACGACGCTGATGGAGCACGTTATTGATACAGGAGATGCGCTCCCTGTGAAGCAGCGTCACTATCCTGTCTCTCCGGCGATACAAGCCATATTATACGAGGAGTTAGATCGGATGTTGAGTCTCGGCGTTATTGAGGAGAGCGAGAGCCCGTGGTGCTCACCAGTGGTTCTCTTGCGAAAACCCGGCAAAAACCGACTATGTCTGGATTCTCGCAAGGTGAACTCACTCACTAAGAAAAATGCTAACCCGCTCCCTCATATCGAGGGGCTCATCAGCCGACTACCGAATGCATACTACATTAGTAGTATAGATCTAAAGGAAGCATTCTGGCAGATACCTCTGGAGAGACGGAGTAGAGAAAAGACTGCATTTGCGGTACCGGGAAGACCCTTGTACCATTTTACTGTCATGCCCTTTGGGTTGTGTAATGCCGCCCAGAGGTTGTGCCAGTTAATGGACAAGGTGATTCCTGCACGACTCAGGGAGCGAGTATTTGTGTATCTTGACGATCTTCTGGTCATGGCGTCAGACTTCGAGACCCATATTGCCCTGTTGAGCGAAGTAGCCGATTGCTTACGCAAAGCTAACCTCACCATCAACTTGAAGAAATCAAAGTTTGGCTTCAAGGAGTTAAAATATTTGGGCTTCATAGTTGGTGGTGGGAAGCTTAAAACCGACCCTGCTAAGGTGGAAGCGATAGTGGATTTTCCACTTCTCAAAACCCCAAGGCAGGTTCGGAGGTTGCTTGGTTTAGCAGGGTGGTATCGGAAGTTTATAAGGAATTTTTCGAGTTTGACTGCGCCCCTGACAGACCTGCTGAAAAAGAGGAATGATAAATTTAAAATGACGGAAGAGGCACTGGAAGCGTTCGAGAACCTAAAGAAAGCATTAACCACAGCTCCCGTCCTCTCACACCCGGATTTCACAAAAAAATTTTACATTCAATGCGATGCATCGGATACAGGAATAGGTGCGGTACTATTCCAAAGGAATACCGAAGACGAAGAAGTTCCGATCGCGTACTTCTCACAAAAATTTAACAAGAGCCAGAGAAACTATAGTGTGACCGAGAGGGAGTGCATGGCCGCGGTGATGGCAGTGCAAAAGTTCAGGCCGTATGTCGAGGGCTTGGACTTTACCATAATAACAGACCACTCTAGCCTTCGCTGGTTAATGAGCATGAAGGACCTTAGTGGAAAGCTCGCCAGATGGAGTCTGTTACTACAATCGTTTGCCTTCGACATACAGCACAGAAAAGGCGCACTTAATGTCGTACCTGACACTCTTTCTCGGGTACATGTAGATTCTCTGGCTATTGAAGAAGTCGCACCGATGATCGATTTGAAGTCCGATGAGTTCCACTCAGAAGAGTACACGAGTTTAAGAGAAACTATCAAGGCACATCCAGACAAGCTGCCAGATTTGAAAGTGGAAGATGGCTTTGTGTACAAGCGAGCGTTTAGAAGTGAAGGTGAAGAAGTCTTCTTAGAACATACTTGGCTTCTTTGGGTTCCTTCTGGGTTGACAGAAGAAATTATTAGTAAAGCTCACAACCCTCCTCAAGTAGCACATGGTGGTATAGCCAAAACTCTTCACCGAATCCGGCAATACTTCCATTGGCCAAATATGACAGTGCAAATTCGAGAATATGTGTCTAATTGTTCTGTATGTAAACAGAGTAAAGCGTCCAACCAAGTCTCTCGTCCACCTATCGTCACGTCGTATTGTTCTAATCGTCCTTTTGAAAAGTTATATGTCGACTTTTTAGGACCATATCCACGGTCAAAATCAGGAAATGCCTATGTTTTTGTAGTTTTAGACCATTTGTCTAAGTTTGTTTTATTAAAAGCATTACGAAATGCCAATACTTCAAGCGTTATTCAATTTCTCCAACAAGATGTTTTCAATATGTTTGGAGTTCCAAACATTATACACTCCGATAACGGCAAGCAGTTTATGGCGAAAGAATTTCAAAATTTGTTGTGTAAATATGGAATAAGACATTTTAGAACCGCCAATTATGCTCCGCAATCGAATGCGTCGGAGAGGGTTAATCGCTCTTTGTTAGCAGCGATTCGCTCATACTTGAAAAACGACCAACGCGAATGGGACGTACACCTTAGTGATATTGCGTGTGCACTTAGAAGCTCAGTTCATAGCTCTACGGGATTATCCCCATATTATGCCTTGTTCGGTATGAACATGATTACTCATGGTTCTAGCTATGAACTGGCGCGGAAATTAAACGCAGTAGATGATAGCGAACTGCTAACCGTCCCCCGACAAAACAGACTGCAGTGTATACGGAACCAAATTCGCGAAAATATTTCTAAAGCCAATGAAAGATCGGCGAAAATGTATAACACTCGAACTAAAAAAGTGATTTTTCGACCCGGACAGGAAGTCTACCGAAAGAATTTCATATTGAGTGATTCCTCGAAATATTTGTCCGCTAAACTATCTCCAAAATACATCAAATGCCGTATTTCAAAACAAGTGGGCAACCAGATGTATGAATTAGAGAATTTAGCCGGAAGAAAAATCGGTATTTTTCACGCAAAAGATTTAAAACATTGAATAATTCCTCCCGCGAAAATATTCCATACCAAAGGATAAAATATTTTAAAATGAGACGCAAAGTCAAGGAAAAAGTCACAATCTTCACTTAACCACATCCGTAGATCCGTATTTTAATATGTTTAAATGTATTTCTTCACGTTAAACAACTTTAGAAAATTAACGATAGCCTTTATATTTTGTTTTAGAAGAAAAAACTAAAATGCACATAGTACCTGCACTATAAATCTTCTATTTTCTTATTTGTTTACTTTGTACCTGAAAATTCCTTTATAGAATAAAACAAATTTATTTATTTTTTTAGTATCTCTTTATCGCATGCTTTTGTCTTAAATGTTATTTATTTATTTATTAACTATGAATTATTTACACCTGTGATACTAATAATAAGAATCCGTAATGATTATAAACTATAAATTATCTGTGATATTTACAACCTAATTATAATTAGCTTTATTAGAAACATCTGTGATATTTTTTTTCTTTAGTTTTAGTAATAACTGTGATAAACTATCTGCAATGATAAAAAACTACGAACCTCTGTGATATTTACAATTAGTTTACTAATAAAAACAAATTCCCTAACTGTGATATTTTACTTCTCTTAGTCTAATAATCGTTAATTTATTTTATTTATACTCTAATTGATTATAAAAATACTTTTCCTTAAAGGTTCACTCACCGAGCGACGGTAGACTAGTTGGTGAAAGTATAATGACTGCTTTTGCCCGGGTTCTTGTCCGATGGTTTTCGTACAACCAACAGCTTTTCCTCACCCAGGTGTCATAAGCCGCCAGCCTACATACTGGTCGTTTTATCAGAAGGGGTATCGTCAAACCTCAGTTTCGCAAACCACCTAAAATAATTGAAAGTTTAATAGGGGAACTAGCATAAATTGCACCTTACGTACCTTAGTTTACTTATGCATCAGTGAGGTGCCGATTTCCAAATAAACACCTGGGGTTATCCAGTCGCAAACAAAATAAAGCGAACTCTTTCTGAAATATAAAAACAAAACAATAATTACCAAGCGATTACGCACTCAACCTATATTGCATGTAATATTATACATACCTATTCCACCTTCTGGATGAGAACCAAACCAAATGTTTTTTTTTGCCCGGCATTGTATACGGTGGGTTGACTCCCCACGTCCCTTGCGTAACAAGAGGCAAGAGGAACATCGCGACGGCGTCCTTTTTTGTTTGTTTGTTTTTTTGGAATATATCCAATAAACAAACAAATGTTGTTGCGTACCGCCGTGTCATGGCGAGGACCTGAAAATATTTAAAAAGATTAGCAAATGGTACAATAGGAACAATAGAGAAAAAAAAATAATAATAATAAACTAAACTTACCAATTATATATTAAATTTTCTGCTGCTGCTGTTGCTGTTGGTAGTTGGTGGTAATTCTGGTTTGTGAATGGCATATCACAAAGACGAATTAAAAAGAGATAACTAACTTTTCAACCCAGTCTCGATCTCTCAACTTTTTAATTCTCTTGTAAACCTTGGCATAAGGAATGTACCATACGACGGGTAGAGATTGACACTTGAATATCTATCGGGCTGAGGTGAATGTTTTTGTCAATGAATAGTATTTTATAAAGACAAATAATTGTGTGGTAAAAATGATTAAATGAGCCCGATGATTTTTGGTCTCATCAGATACTTAAAGAATTTGTAGAAGAATTTTAGGAAAATAAATGGAAGGAAATGGGTTGAGCAAGTTGCTGATGTCATGTGTAGACAAATTTCAAGTCGCGCCATCTGTTAGGTAATGGAATGAGCCAATTTGACAATATGGCGAAGGAGAGGGTTTGCCAATTGTAAAAATGAGAGTTGAAGTGAAAAGAGAGTAGTCTGAAAACAAATACAATGACATCTCTAAAAAACTAAAATCAGCAAACTAGCGGGCATATGGAATCATACGATGCTATAGATGTGGGAGGAGAAATTTGACGAGGAAAAAAGTGGCCTGTTCGTTGGCTAGTCCTTCAAAAGTTAAATGTCATATTGCTGTATTAAGTTAAAGTCGGTTGACACGGTGTTTTCTTGTTGGTCGGAAGAAATTGTTTTTGGTGGGAATAATCCACATTTTTTCTAAAATTTAAAATTAAAAAGTAAGAAGATAATTTTTGGTGAAATTTTGAGTTTATTGAATTTTAATTTTATTTTGTTTGCGCTATGTAGTTTTCGATACAAATTAACTTGTGTTTGTTGAAGAGTATTAATTGCCTTCCACATATTGCCTGAGCGCGGCAAATTGCTCAACGAAATTTATGAGAAATAAATACATAATTAAGAGTGAGGTGAGTTTGAAATGAACAATTTTGCTGAGAAGTAAGTCCTTAAACGCGGTATTTTTATTTAGGCTAAATACCCATCCCATTGTGCTGTTCTGGCGGTACCAGCTTGCCAGCGGAGCGCTGGGCCGCCGCCTCAAAAAAAGTTTTGTTGGTGCAATTTTTTTTTTGTGTTGCTGATTTTTGTGAGCGTCTTCACTTGAACGACCACTACAACCGCATTGGCAGTATCCTAAGACAGCAACAAATCCGTTTGACAGTTTGGTCTTGAGACGTAAGCGGAAGGGTGAACTGCGACACCAACGATAAAACCAGTGGATTGGGATAGTCTTTCAGCAGAATACCCTCTCTAGTGGGGTCCCAGGTTTTTATTAAAATCGAAAAGCATAACTTGGTTTAACCTCGAGTTAGAAAAGGACCGTTTACGTCCCCCTATTTTAAAAACCATTGCCGTGCTGTTTTGTGTTTGTGATTGTCCTGAAGAAAAAAAAAAAGAGACGTCAGTTTTTTTTGTTAAAATATTTTCTTTTTTTATTTTTCGTTATTTTTATATATACCTTTTCTTTAAATTCTTTAAATTTATTATAATTAAAACTGAAAGTGTAAGTGAGAAGGTCGGTTGTCAAGGTCGGTCATTAGAGATTACTCCGTTTTAACCACTATCGTTTTTGTGTCTTGTTGTATACCTCCATAGAGCTCTAAGAAGGTAGGAAGTTATTGGGTTCTTCAAGTAGTCCTGCGGGTTAAAAAGGCTACTTTTGGAGTTGGTATGATCGTCCTTTTTGAGAATCGAATTTCTTCACGATGTTTTATTTGGTTCCAGTAATTTTGTTCGGTTGCTTAAGAAAAAAAAAAAACAGGAATAATTAGATTTTTTTTTATTTCGTTTGGGTTTACTGAGCATAAGATTAAATTCTATTAATTTTGTTTTTACTTTTCATTTTTTTTTTCCTTTAATTAAATTGGTGTTCAGATAAATAGAATCTCTGTATAGCATAATCCTAAATACTATAAATAATAAAGTTGGTCAAAAACGACGTCTCGTTCAAATGAAATGATTTTTTTGTTTTCTTTGATTTCTAAAAAGAAATCATGATTGAATGAGATAAGTGAATTTCAGGGGTGTGGATGGTAACTAAGCTATCGAGGTGAAGATGGAGTGACCGGAACGCAAGCATCGTCCTATGTTTGGGGGAATCCAAAAATGGCCACCGGATTCCTATGGTTGGGTGGGTTTGGCAACACTGCATCAACATCAGCAGTGCCTTGAAGTGGTAATCGTCCGTCCGCTGTCAATTTCGATGAATTTGGTTTTATTCATAGGCCTGATTTGTGTTTTTGTTGCTGGTGAAGTTGAGTTTCGGTGACAAGATCCCCCCCCATTCCGGCGAGCTAAGCTGTGCATCGCAAGCAGGCCGTGTCACTTGAAACTTAGCACTCCTACCCTTCTCTGAACTGTTCCTTTTCCAATTTCCTTTCCTTTCCTTATTTTTCCTACCTTACCACCTTAACGAACTTCCTAATATTCCTCTTGCCTCGCAACAACGTGACCTTGGTATATTATGTAATCAGGAACTTAACTTCATCTCCCAATATGACGATATAATTCTTAAGGTTAATTCAGCACTTGGCTTCGTTAAACGATGGTCCAAGGAATTCTCCAACCCATACGTGTCCCGATCCCTCTATATAACCTTTGTTCGTCCTCTGCTCGAATACGCCTGTCAAGTATGGTCGCCTTACCAACAAATTCACATCGCCAGAATCGAGAGTATTCAACGTAGATTCCTTCGTTTTGCTCTTCGAAGTCTTCCCTGGAATAATACCTTGTTCCTATTTCCCTATCAAGACCGCCTTAAACTAATTCACCTAAATTCACTAGAAGAACGAAGAAAAATTTATGAAATCCTCTTCATTCATCGACTCTATCTTCTTTAACACCAACCCTCGAAACATACGTAATCCCCCTCTCTTTTATGTACCCACTCACCGCACGTTTTATGGCTCTAATGAACCAGTTTCTCGTATGCTCCGGAGTTTTAACTCGAACACTAGTTAGATTAAGCATTTAGCTTGTAATTAAGCCGAATAAATGGGGTTTTTGCCCCCACCAAAATTCAAATTAAATGGCATACTTTTTTTTTAACTGCCCAAATGGGGTACCACCCAATGAACAAAAATGGCTGACCAATAAGTGAAAATAGTAGAACTTTTATGGGGATTTAGTGGTATTTGGGATGGTAAATAATTTGCTAAAAATCGCGCGGGACCTTTGCGTGCCATTAAAAAAGTTTAAGCATTGATTACAAATTGTCTGATCAATTTCTGAAACTAGTTGACCTTTTTTGACCAACTACTTTGACTATTTAGATGACATACGTGTTTTACGAATATGTCATTTATGGGGTGCCATGCCGACAGAGCCAAATTCCCAGTGAGCAAAACTAAGTTATTTTGATGGAGAGATTTATGCACGTATATTTTTTTTGCCCTTGAGCAATTTCCGCTGTTAGGTCTGGGTGGGCCAAAAAGTTCAGAGGTAGTTTGTTTAATATTTTAAATATTTTGTTTTGTTTTTAACCAGGTTAGTTAAAAACATTTCCTTAGAAAGGGGAACTGTGATAATAAAAAAAAATGTAAACAAAACTGTTTTCTTGACCATTTCCTAGCTTCCAACATTTTTAACGGTTTGATAATTTCGTTATTAAACAAATTTAGTGTTTTATACCACCTTTGTACATTATGAAAGGTGTGAACATTATTAATATTCTCTCATAATATCATTTTTTAATTTAAAAACTAATTTAGTAATTATATAAATCATTTCGGAATTTATTTTTGCTCAAATATCGGAGCTTTTGAAGTGTACGCTTGGTCTTCTCAGTGATCAATTGCATATTTAATTGGTTTCATTGTATTTCTCTACTGCAAATTAGTTGACCGATTAATTTTAATTTTTGTGAATTTTGCATTGAATACGCCCTTTTTTAGTATCACTGTTCTACATATATATCGAAACTAATTTAACGCACACTGGTCTTCTGCATTTTGTATTTCTCATATTCCGATTAATTGATTGCAGGTTTTCTAGAATACGATTCCAATTAATTTTCGGTTCCTACATAATTTTGCTCTCAGTCAAGATTTTTTTCTCTAATTGCTATCGAAGTAATGTTAGAATCTAGCATTCGATTGTTTTACAAGTTAAAAATATTACTCATACGCCCGAGTGTCTGCCTGAAACGAGGGAACGAAGGAATTAAAAATAATTAAATAGATATACAAATTTCCAAAACTAAGTTTCTATTTTCATTCTCCATAGGCATAACCATGGTGCTTGAAAAACAAAAACAAATAAAGATCATTCCTTAAGGAAAATTCTTTATGATTTGTTTACAACCTTAATCCAATATTCACACTTCTTTTGAATAAATCAATTCGATGAAATATATTTCTATTTTATCATGCCCCAACAAACACACGCAGGTGGAGTTTTATAATACATTTTGAGTATTCTGTTTTCACTCTGTTTGTTTTAGATAAATGATTTATATTTTCTTAAAAAAGTTGTCTGGAAGTATGCTTTATGGTTTGATGGAAAATTAGAGAGTTTTTTGTTTTGTTTTTGGAAGTGCTAAACTAATAACAAAACTGAATACAATATTACGCTTAAGACATAATTTTTGAAATTTTACAACTAGTGCAACATCGACCTGTAGCCTGTACGGGTTGACCGATTGTCTTTAGTTTTTTGTACAAAGCATTTCTCTGCTATTTAATAGAGGGAAAGTTCGAAGTTTTTCTTGAGATCATCTTGAACGAAAAGTTTTCTTTCTAAAAAGTGGGTCTTTTTAGTGATTTTAATAAAAGACAGACAGGTGATTTTAATAAAAGACAGAAAGATGACTTGTTGCCTTTTTTCCCCGGTATATTTCTTTTACGATTTTAATTTTGCACAAAACTACTTGAAAATGATGCAAATAGGATTGCATTCCACTTTTTTTTTTTATTTCTTGGAAAGAAAAGATATAAAATGCACGAAATTTCTTTTGTGTTTAAGAATTTTAAAAATGTATGTCATTAATGGAAAATTAGAAGGAATGATGACTCATGCTAAAACCATCTTGTATTGGGCAATTTGGATACAAGAACGGGAAGCCAAGATGGAAATGAAAACGCGGTACTTGGAATCGAACGAAAATCGAAGGTATAAGCCTCGTTGAACTATGTGATACATAGGGGTTTAAGAATCCAAAACGGTACAAGCGTGTCTGATACGAGGCAAGGTTATCTCTGTGATATATGCCCGTTGGAATATACTCGTATATAGGGAACAAAAATTCTACCCACTTCAAACAAAAAAAAAAAAAAACTAGATAAATAGCACAATTTTATTTTAAACTGCCAGGTTGTTCCAGAAAATGGAAGTTTGTACAATACGGATTTATAACACAAGCATAAATATCAGTTCAGTCGAAATTCGAAAATTTTTTTTTGTTTCGAATAACCAGATCAGAAAATTTGAGCTTCACCATCTTTTCATCTACATTCTTTCTTAATCCGATCACCTCGTTAGCTGCGTGCACATCGTCTAGTGTTCTTAAGAAATAAAGTTTTTTGTACATCAAGATATATTCTTTTGAAAAAAAAACAAGTTTCTTTAAGATCACATAAGCCCTGACATATTGATTGTGATATTCGCCTTATTGCCGAAAAAACTGAAAATTAAGTGGAAATAAGGCAAGATCATAGCGACTGAGTCGATCGTGTAGTACACGTGCTAGGAATATGAAAAAATAGGTAACTTAAGAGCAAGCTGCGAAAAAAGTCTATTAAATCACTAAATCATAAATATATTTTTTTTTTATCTCTAGCTGTCGTTTCACAGTGGATGACCTCAAAGTCTGGGTACCATTTAGATCTTCGATCATAAAACTGGTTCTCAAAGACATCCAATACGACAAATTCTAATAAGGGTCCAAAATCACAAGATTTAATTTACTGATTGAGGGCACAAATTTTCATCCAGTAAAAAGAAAAAAAAAAACAAATAAAACAACACCTGATGCTGTAACAAAATTTAGGAATAGTACCCGTACAACCTACCTAATATACATATGTGGCTTATACTCGTATACTAAGGTGGCTTATGACTGAAAAAATTATTTTTCAGTTTTTTTATGGTTACGATAGTTTTTGAGACGCTCTTTCACATGGTGAAAAACAGAAAGTCCTAACTTGCTTAGAAGTGTACTAAAAATGTAGAGAAAGAAGAGCACAATTAAAAAAAAACAGAATTTTATTGAAAATCCAGAATCAAGATAATACATGGAATTGAAAATGAAGAGAAAAAAAAGAATTGAACGCTACAAAAATGATATTACCAAAAAAAAAAAAGAAGCTATTTTGCACAAAAAAAGAGACACTGGGCAATGGGTAGGAAGGAGAACAATTACCGAGAAACTGATAAAATGCATTGTTTATCTTTAACAGCTGATTTATCGAAATTTTGTTTTTCAGACATAAGCCACCTTTTCATAGGCCGGGTCACATATACATTAGGGTGTGTCAAAGTGCTCAACTATGGTATTTTCAAATGTAATAGCTTTTAAAAGTTGCATTGCTTATCAAAATTAAATCCTGCGTTTACAATTTTCATTTTAATTAATATCTTTGGCTCGCTCTTTTCATTTTTCGAGATTTTTGAAATATGTGTTGTTTTACATTGCGCCGTGTGGATACAAAAAAAATATACATATAAAATATTTTTAGGCTTTCAAGTGAAAGATAATTGCAAGGAAACACTTTTAAGCTTATATTTGTTTAAATTTAAAACTTAATAATGAAGCTATGAAATAATAAAAGAAGGAATTTTTTTATGTAAAATCATTTTGTTTTTTTACAAAAAAAAATTCTTAAAAATCAACGGAACCACCTACAATATCGTGGTATATCTTTTTGTAAAGACAAAAATTCTTTCTGTATTTTGTTGAGTTTTTTTTTTTTAAATATACGTAAAAATAAAAATACTGTAAATTAAATTTTTTTTTTTAACTTCAATTGATTTGAGCGAGCCAAAAACGAACGATATCTTATTTTTTTTTCATGTTCTTAAACCTCAGACCCTAATACAACTTTTGAGCACTATTACATTTAAAAATAAGAGTACTTTTTTGCGGCCATACAAAAGTGACACACCCTAATATACATACATATACATAATGTATATAAAACAGAAACACAAAACTTAACTAAAATCAATGATATTATAAAATTTTTCGATATTAGTAACAGATACAATTTTTTTTAACTAAAAGGTGCCCATATACTTTAAAAGTGAAGAAAAAAAAAACAGAAAAACTTTTATTAAAAAAAAAATTATTGATATCTAAATCTTCCATATTGGCACTAGGAAAAAAACGAAGAAAATGGATGGAATTTTCGGCGGCCCAAGAAATATTTTTAAATCCATTCAATTATTTAATCTGATTTTTTTTATAAAATTAAATCCGATTGATATCTACCTGGCCTAATAATATTATTAGGGTGACCTTATTTTATTTCGCTCAAAAAATTCTTCAAAGTGTCTGATTCTCAGTCGCCTGACGTGTCCCCTTTGCGTTTTCGCAAAGAAAAATTATTATCGTTCTCTTATTTCAGGTCTCATGCTAAGATGAATTCCATAGATATAATAAATAGATAAATATTTTTTAGTTATTAATTTTATTACAAAAAAACTTAATTAAACTTTGTCCCCCGCATTTCATATCAGTCCCCTGAAATATTGAAACAGTCCAAAAAATCAAAAACTAGGATATCGATCGAGTTTCCAGTACTGGCAATGTGAAGTACCAAGTCTCCTTACAATAAAATCGGGGTGCAACTCGATTCTGTTTCTTATGTTACTCGTAGTATTGTGAAAAAGACATTTGTGCAAGAAGTCGTGGATTGTCCGTTTAGTTTATCAGTCCTCTGGTGAGGTCTTACCAAACAAATTTGTATTTAAGTAGGCATATTTGGTAGCAGTATAGTCTTCTTCTTCCTTTTCTTCGGCGCTGTTATGATCTCGATGTCGAGGGGATCATAAGTCTCCCACGTATCTGCTTCACACTAGTGATCCGCTTGTGGGGTTCGCCGGGTTGACCTCAGAAATCGGCGGCAAGCCTCCCGGTTTTGTATTGTTCCATTTCTGAGGCCAACTGAATGCTGGTGTTTTTGCATTTGTTTGTACCAGGAGTGTTTAGGCCTACCTTTCTTTTTATTCCGAATTGGAACGTTGTATGATATTGCCTTTTTGACGGGGTTCTCTGGATCTCTCCTTTGAACATGGCAATACCAACTGAATCGGTCGTGTTCAATTTTTTGGGAAATGGTATTCTTAACATGAAGGCTTCCTCGGATCTTCGTACTTCTAATTCGATCAAGCTTTGTAACTCCTGCTGTCATACGAAGCATCTTCATCTCAGCTGCCGTTAGCTTACTCTCATACTTTTTGTACATTGTCCAACATTGTGAACCGTATGTGAGTGCTGGACGCACAACTGAAGTGTAGAGCTTTCCTTTCAGCTTAGGGGGCATTTTTCGGTCACAGAAGATAGCAGAATTTTCCCGCCACTTCATCCACCCTACGCTTACGCGATGATTGATATCATCATCACAAGTAGCTTCGTTATTTATCATAGACCCCAGATATTTAAACTTTTCACACTTGGGAAGCACTACTCCATTCAAATAAATGTCTGGAATAGGCCTGTGTGGATCAGAAAATGGGCAGCATAGGTATTCTGTCTTTTTCGCGCTTATGCGGTACCCACTTCCTTCTAGAACATCCACCCATACGTCAAGTGCTCATTGTAGGGATATCGGGTCTTCACTTATGATGGCTCCATCGTCAGCAAAGAATAACTGATGCACTTTTGGATCCGTCACTTTGCCTTCAAGCAGGTAATCAAGAACTGTAATAAAGAGCAGGGGACTCAAGACACTTCCCTGGTGTACACCTACTGTGATTTCGAATTCTTCGGTGACTCCAGCTGCGCATCTTACTTTAGTAACTGCTCCATCATACATGTCCATAATTATCCGCACATAGGTTTCTGGAACTCCTCGTTGCCTGAGGGCCACCCATATTAGATCTCGTGGTTGCCGATCGAATGCTTTTTCAAAATCAACCAATACGACATGCAAATCCTCCAAAGAATCCCGATGTTTTTCCATAATTATTCTTATACTCTGGATTGCATCCGTGGTTGACTTACCCCCGACAAACCCGCACTGGTCATCAGGTAGCCTAATTATTTTTCGCAGTCGGCTACCCAAGACTCGCTCAACGATCTTCATGGTGTGTGACATCAGCTTAATCGAACGGTAATTATCACAGCTTCGGGTATCACCCTTTCCTTTATAAATTGGAAGAAGGTAACTTTCCCTCCATTGATTAGGCATGCGATCACCTCGTATAAGTTTGGAGACAAGAATCATGAGCCATCTAAACCCGATGTCTCCCATCTTTTTCCAAAACTCTGAGGGTATTTCGTCTGGGCCAACAGCTTTTCCCTTTTTGGAATATTTTACCGCCTCACTAACTTCTTCGACTGTGACGTCGGATACTTCGCTTAAGTTAGGTGAAGCTATTGGAAAGTATAGCTTGGAAATTGTTCGTTTAGAAGTCCGTCACAATACTGTCGCCACCTGTGAAGAATTTCGTTGTCTTCCACAAGTAGTTGGCCTTGAGCATTGTTAATGAACTTTGGCGAACAAATCTCCTGGGCATTTCTTCTTCTTTGAGCGGCTATTTTGAAGATAGTTGCGCCCTTATTCGTGTTTTGCCGTAGCTCTTGAATAGCACCAGCTGTCGGGGTAGAAATTTCATCCAGCTCCCGATACAGGTTTTCTGTATTCTTTGCTTGAATTTGGGCGCACTTCTTCTTCGCTTCTTTCTTGCAGTTTCTATATTCCACTTCGAGGCGTGACTTTTGCTCTGTATCATTAGAGGGGCACTTCGACCAAGCCTTGGTAGCAGTATAGTATAGGTAGCAGTAAAGTATAGGTTTAATAAATTGTAATATTATATATATTGGCCTCAATCCGCTGGCTAATAAATGAACAAATGATATGTTATTCAGAGAAATTTTTAGTTATATTGAACTTCGAACTTCATTGCGAAATATTTTTAAAATTTTTAAAAACAATATAACTTATTTTAAATTGATTCTAAGTAGAAAAAAATATTTAATTATAGTATATTATATTCTTTTAATAAAATGCTAAGTTATATGTATTAACCATGCATTTGTATGTTTATGAAGACTAATTAAATTTCATTTCTATATTTCAATGTGTACCCAAGAGAAAATACAAAAAAAATAAAGATTTTTTCAATCCCCTTAAAAAAAAACTGAGTCCCCTGAACATCCTTTTTCAAAAAATGTCCTTTAAATCGTAATTTTTTATTTTTTTTAACTGGCAGCTTTCAACAATACAAAGTGCTTTTCTAATGATCAACTAGAACAACTTTTACGTCTTTTGGCTTCCAAAAATGTCGTGCCGAAATTTGTAACATTTTATTCCATTTTTTGCAGAATCACCCATATACATAATATACATTATACGAGTACATAATTAACTATATAAATTTACTCTATTTAACCTTAAATTAAACAAAACAAAACTAAAAAGAAGAAGGAACCGAGAAGCACAAACTTCGTCGCTCCGGAACCCCAAGGTAACCTTTGCGTAGAGAAAAAGAAAAAGTGAGTACATTTGGTTATATTTTATTTTTAACTACAAATACCTAGTCTAGCCATAAATACTGAAACGACTTAAAACTGCAATAAAAGGAAGCAAAACTACAAACTCAATCGGTCCGGCCAAAGATCAATGGCGGCACGAACCCTTTCTATGGGAAAATTTTGCACTGCTCTCACAAGGGATGCTTTAAGCGACTCAATTGTGTGGTGTTTCTTAGAGCAGGCCATACCCTCAAAAACTGACCACAACTCATAATCCAGAGGATTCAAATCAGGGCTAGACGATGGCCAGTCTTCAGCCTTTATAAAATTCTCTACGTTCTCCTCCAACCATTTTTGAGTGGTCTTGGCTTTATGGCCAGGAGCAGAGTCCTGTTGGAATAACCACAGGTTGTTTTTAAAAGAAGAATTGCTTAGTAGTTTCACCATAGTCTCTAAAACGGTATTTTTATATACTTTTGCCGATGTTTTGATGCCTTTTTCGCAAAAATGAAGTTCAGTAACCCCTTGATATGAAACACCCCACCAAACCATTACGTACGCCGGATGGTGACCTCTCTGCACTCTAGAAACAAGTTGCGAAACTTCTTTAGAGTTACGTGCATAAATTTTTTCGTTTTGCTTATTGAATTTTTCTTCAACCGTAAAATTTTTCTCGTCAGTAAACAAAATGTTTCGATATTTTTTTCCTGCGTACCGTGATAGTAGTTTTTTTGACTTCCGTTCTCTATTTTTTTTAATGACTCTGTAAGCAGATGTCCTGTTGGTCTGCGGTACGCACCACATCCAAGGTCATCTTTTATGATCCTTGAGATTGTTCTGGAAGCAATATTCATCTCACGAGACAACACTTTCTGCTTCTGAAGTGGATTCCGGCGAATTCGAGCACTCACCGCTTTGATGGCATTTTTTGTTCGAACTGAACGCGGGCGCCCCGATTTCTGGCGATCATTTATTCCTCCAGTTTCTTCAAATCTTTTGATGGTACGATACACATTTAGCTTTAAAAAACAGAACGGTATTTGCTCTCGCAAATATGTTATACACGGTGTTTCAGTATTTATGGCTAGACTAGGCATATACATACAGTCTTGGCCAAATGTATTAGGCACCCCCAAAAAGATGCCATAATTTTAAACCCAAGTAAAATAAAAACAAGTATGCAGAAATGTTGTAAATTTTTTGTATTAAAGAAAATTTAATATTTTGTATGGCCACCCCCCGCTTTTATAACTGTTGCTATTCGTTTAGGCATAGAGCTTACGAGTTTACAGGATTCGTCAGAACTTATTTTGAGCCATTCTTGCTCAAGAACCTTTTTGAGCATCTATTGTTTTGCTGGAACAACACGCCCCGCATATTTGTATCACCAAAAATATGCTGGAAGGATGGCATCAGCGTGTTTTCCATCAAATTAATGTATTTTTTTGAGTCCATGCGACCCTCACAAATGAACATTTTGCCACTCCGTCCACAGCCATGCAATCCCAGATCATAACGGTTCCTCCTCCGTGTTTAACGGTTGGAACTACACATTCTAGGTTGTATTCCTCACCAACTCGAGGCCTCACAAAGGTTCACCAGGGTTTCCAAACACCTGTAAAAATAAAAAAAATAACCTTTTTCAAAAGCTCAAAATAACTAAGTGGATGGCAATTTTAAACAGTTTTTAAAGTTTCCGAGTTCGGAGCTTCATTATAATGCTTACTTCAAAGTTTAATTCATCTGACCACAAAACTTGACTCCATTCTTCTTCAGTAAAGTTTTGGTATTGTTTTGCCCATTCTAGCCGCAACTTTCTGTTTTTTTTTTCTGAGAGCCATGGCTTTTTCCTCGTATTGCAACCTTTCCCGAGTCTCCTTCTAACGGTTCTAGCCGAAATCTATTTCTCACAACGTTGCGTTATGTCAGCAACTAGCTTATTTGATGTTTTTTCACGTTTTTTTATAGAGGTTCGTATTAAAAACCGATCTTCTCTTACCGTGGTTACTTTTGTCCTGCCGGATTTCTTACGATTTAGATGAGATCCAGTTTTCTGCAACCGATCTAAGGCATTTTGCACGGCACAACGCGAACAATTCATTCTCCAAGAGAATAGAGCGTAAAATATAGGGTGCCTAACACTTTTGGCCAAGACTGTATATACATATACATATATGATCTTTGTTTTGTTTTTTTCGACTGCCGGATAAAAAAGATTTAATTATTAAAAAAAAATGGTTGTTATATATCTAGCATAAAGTACATACATGCATGCAAATCCGATTTAAGTTGTTCTGAATCTACAATTTATAGAATTTCAAATCTCATGTTAAATGGTTATAATTATAAGTATTAATTAAGTACCTAATAAATGAAATCTAAAATGAGCTAAAACAAACAAAAATAATCGTTGAGATGATTTGTTGAGGTTGGCAAGATGAGCGAAGAAGATTTGGGAGTACTCCAACAATAGTGATGAAAGGGGTAGTCATGGAGAAAACGACAGTTAGTCGTTATCATGGACATTTTTTTGTATGCAATAGCTTAGTGTTCTGCAAAATTTTATAATTTTTTTTTATATTTTAATTTTCTATTTGTTCGTGTTTTGTTTCTGGCTGAGGTGTGAATGTGGACAAAACGTATTTTGTTATAAAATTTTGGCACGATAATTTGATAGCAGAGGTTTACCTACATCCAGTAAGATCCCACATCACGGTGAGCTTATGCCTGAGCACTGCAAGCGTGCCTATTCGTTGCATTTATAAGGGAATCAAACAAGCTCAAATCCCCCCTGTATGCTACAAATATAGCCTCGTAGGCAGTGCATGGAATGATCACATAGTTGACTTGAAAACTGAGGATGCACCATTCAGAAAATGTTCCTATTTCGTTTGGAACCGTCTGACAGCTTGTATTTCTTTTCAAATAGATTGTTATAATCACAAAATCTTCCGATAGGTGGAGTTGGAGTATTACATATTTCTATGTGCTATTCAATTGTTTTGACGAAAATTCCAAAATGTAATGACACAGAATTACATAATATTATTGATAATCATAAAATACAAATACAAATACATTAAAAGTATGTTTAACAGCCCGATTCTCCCCAAAGTCAGTGATGCCTCACAAGTCACAAGAAGAGGTGAAAATGATTTTGTGACTTTTTCGAATTCTGCCGCTCAGTCACAACTTGTGAGAGTCACAAAAACAATCGAAACTGTGATCTCCTTCAGAGCAGGTCACAACTCATAAATTTTTAAAGTTTCTTGGATTGAAATTCAGTAAGAAAATTTTCTAGATTTGTGAATAATTGTGAGTACACAAAACTGGACTTTGTTCTAGTGAATATTTTTGCTAATCTTTCCCACAAAAAAAAAAAGTAATATTATTATATAAACAAAAATTTCTTTAAGAAACTAATCGTATCTAGAAGTTTACAGCGTCGACGGCTTTAAGAACATTGAGACTTGAGAGATACACATGATCCATTCGCTCTCCAAAACAATACATTTATAGAGTTTTTTCACCTTCCGAAAACTTTATGCAGTCGCCACGATTGTTTTTTTCTGAAAATGTTATATTTATTGTTTAATTATTTTATTGTTTAAAAATTATGTTACCTTGCATTTTGTAATTTCTTCGTTTGGAATAATCAGCTGTTCAAATAATGACACTTAAAAATCTCACCATGCTGTGGTGAGTTTTGTTGTGAGTTTTCTTGTGACCATTAGGGGGAGAATACCAAAATGTTATCGAATCACAACAATCCTCACAAGAAATAGTCACAAGAGCTTGTGACTTGTGACTCCTCACAAGGGGGAGAATCGGGCTGTAAATGTCTTAAAGGCTATGTTATAGCTTATAGTTACTCTCATTATGTTATAAGGAGACTTTAGACAAGCCTTCTGGTCATTCCACGTTCCACCTATGAAAATGAAAAAAGTGCTATTTCAAAGCTATAAAGTGGTCAAATATGTAAGTTTACAACCAACAGGCTAGTACAACTCCAAAACGATCCCTCCGCTGCCTTATTCTAAAAACAATTACTTGATATTAGAGATTTCGATGAAATTTGACCTTACGACGTTATATGTGAGAATGCTCTACATTTTGGTGAAACAATGGAATCGGTTTTTTTTTATTTTCGACATTATCATTCGACATTTGAATTGAAATAATACTACATATCAAAATATTTTTGGATTTTTTCAAAAAAGAAAATTTTACCTCCAAAATCATTTTTTTTTTTTTTTTTGAAATTTCAACTTTAAGTACTTAAAACTGCCATTCGAAAATTTTTTGTTTTGAAAAAAGTTAAAGGCATTTTGTATAATAATCATTTTTAAAATTTTTACATAAATTCAATTTTAAGTATGTATTGCAAACATAGACACATTTTCCTCTAATTGTATACATGATTATATCTAAATTCTGGAAGGAAGAAAAATATAACTTATTCTAAGGAGTAACTTAGAAACTATAGTTGCTATATCAGTTCTACGCAATACTAAATTCAATACGTTACATTGGATTTTAAGACCTAGTCTCTTTCGTAGAAGAATGATGTAAGAAAATATAGAAATTTAAAAAAATATTCTAACAAGAGAAATAAAGCTTCATAAATTTAATGGACCAATGCAGTTTTCCAAGAAACATGTAACAAACTTGAAATCAAAATACAGGACTCTGCAAAATTTCCAATAAAATGAAATGGCAAACTTTCTAACGACACAAAAGCACTCATCCCAAGGTAGGGAGAGACCAGTTACGAAACAAAGAACAAACTATAATGCAGGAAAAAATGTATTCAAATTGCTTCGAAAACAATTGAAAAAGATGCAAGAATTGGCATGCGAAGATAAAGGAAATACTATATCCATTATACGAGTATAAATCTTAAACAAAAAATATAAATTTCTGAGACAAAGGACAAAGTTATAAATAGTATCAATGAAACACACCCAGAAGGACATCTCGAAAATAACGAAACTACAACATTATATTTAAAGCAGCTTCTAAATTCTACAAGAGATAATCTATTTGGATAACCATGCTTTGAACCAAACTATACGACTAAAAGTGCACTGTTGAAAATACTGGACTGCAATAATTTGAATACTTAAATTTGGCAATGCTCTCACTGGAAATGTTCTTCATTTAGTTCTAAGCTTTTGCTTTATGTTCTATTCTTCTTTAATAAAGTTAGTTGCATTGTGTTCTTTATCCAAGTCGGTCGTTTTATTTAACAGATTATGGGGCCAGATTACGCAGTTTAAATAAAACTCAAATAATAGACTACGAATTTTAAAAACGAATGTTATTAGGGAAAATTGTTCATAAGGATCAAATTTACTTTTTAGTAGTTGGATCTAAAAACGGGTTGCTATGTGATTCAAGAAAATATTAGTTTATGCAAGAACAAAAATTATAAGTCGTTGTAGTGGGTCTTAAAAAAATAAGCTTCTATATACAAAATTTTTAAAACATTTTTTAAGAAAAAAATTTTGCTACGCCAACTTAAAGTATTTATTATTATACGAATAGTAAGAAATAAATTTACAAAAAAAATATTGAGCTGTTTTTGAGATATTGATATTGAATTTTCCAAAAAAAAAATGATTTTTTTTTTAAATTCAAAAACTAGATTTTTGTTTTTAACTCAAAAACATTTTTTTTAAAGTCTTGAAATGAAATGTTCTTATAACTTTTTCCAAAAAAATTAAAAAATTTCATTAAAATCCGTTATGCCGGTAATGAGAAAATCAAAATTCCAAAAAATGTTTCTATAGTAGGTACAGTCAGTATCTAATATTAATTTCAAAATTTATTTTACATATTAAATTATAGATCGTAAAAATACGATTTTTAAAAACCGTTTTTTAACATTTGTATTAAGTACCGTTAATTTTAGGTAAAATAATTTGTTTTTCTCACATCTTGTAGAATAAATTGAGAAATTTTTATTTATAGAGATTAAAAAAAATCTATCATGGGGTTTTCGAAATATTGAGTTTTGAAAAAAAAATTAAAATTTTTTTAAAAATCCAAAAAAAATTCTTTTGAAAATTTGAATTCACAATTCCTTTAAAAATTTTTTGGTCTTAACAGAAAAAAATTACCAAAATCGGTTTTATCGTTTTTGAGCAAATCCAAAGCAAAAAAAATGGTTCCATGAGCTGTACCATTAATAATAATTTTAGGGGTGGCCGTGGCGCGATGGATGTGTGCTCGCCTGTGAACCTCATGATCACAGGTTCGATCCCTGCCGTCGTCTATGTCGTTTTAATTCCATTAAAAACCTTCTAAAATTGTCATCAATGGGTTGCTGGTTTACTCATTACATGTTGTTCAGGCATAACACTAACAACATGTAATTGAGTTAAGCTAGTATGCCCAACAAGGATGAACACGAATAAAATAATGTGAATTATAAGCGACATAAATAAAACCCGGCATTCTCCGCTTTAGTTCAGCCGCCATCCCTGGAGATAAAAATATCTGAGACAACCACCACCAGTCTCAGAACATCGTGCCACACATCTTTTCTATCCTTCTTTCTCTTCATTAACTTCACGCCCGCGCTGTGTTGAAACATTTAAAGGGTAATCATAATCCCTTGAGCGCGTGTAGATTATAAAAAAAAAAAAAAAAAAAAAATCACTTTTTGGAAAATTTTTTTCAACCATTATCTAGCTTTAACTAAATGAAATTTTTTGGTATCTTTTTTTTTAAATCTGCAAAACAATTTTTGAGAAAAAGCTATTTATAAAATTTCGTTATATACAAAAAAAAAAAAAAAAACGTGTGGGGGTGAAAAATTCAAAATACTGGGGAAAAATTTTAAGCAGCCTATTATTAAGGCATTAGTATTATACTACTTAACAATTTGCTAATTTTAAAGTATTTACTAACTTATTCTTAATTTTAAACATTTTCTAATTAGAATCGTACTAAAAGAATTTTCTTAATAAATTACTTCTGAACTAACCTAAAACAATGGCATTTCGTACTAATTCAATTAAGATTTTGCTCCATTGATTTTTCAAAAAAAAAACTTGGCTGTTTTTTTTTTTCAAAAATCTCAAAAAATATTTTTTGGAATATTTTGATATACAATATTATCTTAAACTTAAGGGGGCTTCTGCTTAAAAATTTTGGGTAAAATCGTTAAAGAAGTTAATGAGAAAGTAGAAAATAAAAAAACCCTTCTATGACAGGTACCGTTAGTAAAATTTTGCCCCGAATTTTTTTTCTGACCAAAATGTGGTCCACGTCTATAATATCACGCCTAATTTTTTTAATCAAAATCGTTAGAGCCGTTTTCCAGATATTTAAGATTTAACAGTACGGGTGCATGGGGGTATCGTTAGCTTAAGATCAAAAAAAAAAAAAAATTTCCCCTCTAGGGAATCACCGAAGACCCTTAAATACTGAGTTTGAAGAAAATATGTCTAGTGGCCTAGGCTCTAGATCGAAGTACAGACATACAGACATACAGACAGACAGACGGAATTGTCGGGCCCACTTTATTCGTCTTCGTTATCACCGTAATGTCAACTTTGATCAACATTTTTTTTTCAAATGCAGAACTTGCCCTATAGTACCTATCTATATCGCAAGTAAAAAGCAAATGTTTCAATAAAAATTCAATGTCCACTTTTAAATCAAAATTCTTGTCTAAGCAAAGAAAATAGACTTCTTCTTTATAAAGCCGTCATACTACCTTCATTAATAAAGGCTGGTTAAATTTTAAGGGCCGATGTTGAATGTGAACCACATCTATGTAAACGTCAATTTTTTTCTGCATTTCATTTGGCAAAGATACACAATCGAGCAACGCGTTAAAGTTATTCAGGCTTATTATGAAAATGGGCGTTCAAATCAAAATGCATATCGTGCATTTCGTAATTTTTTCGGTCAATTTAATCGTCCAAATGTGCGTACCATCGGAAAAATCGTTCAAAAATTTGAGCAAACCGGGGGTCTGTAGGAGATGTGAAAACACCAGTGCATGCTCGTACAGCTTGTAGATACTGCAGAAAATATTGCTGCTGTTTGCGATAGTGTGGCTGAAGAGCCGTCCACCTCAACTCGTCGTCATGCCCAACAATTGCACCTCTCACGCTCATCGTTGATGAACATTATAAAGACTTGCATTTACTCGCTTACAAGGTGCAATTGACTCAAGAATTAAGGCCTCTTGACCATTTCAAGCGTCGTCAATGGTCAGAATGGTGGCAAGAAATGACAACTGTAGATGATCAATTTTCGGAGAAAATCATCTTCAGTGATGAGGCACATTTTCACCTCAGTGGATTCGTCAATAAGCAGAATTGCCGCATTTGGGCGAATGATAATTCAAGAGTGATTGTCGAAAAAACAAATGCACACCCACAAAGAGTGACTGTTTGGTGCGGTTTATGGACTGGTGCCATCATCGGGCCGTATTTTTTGCCAAAATGAGGCTGCTCAGGCAGTTACGAGTACTGTGAATGGTGTTCGCTATCGTGAGATGATAACGAACTTTTTATGGTCCGAATTGGAAGATATGGATGCGGAAGATATGTGGTTTCAACAGGACGGTGCCACTTGCTACACAGCTGACGAAACAATGGCTCTTTTGCGCGACAAATTCAATGGATGTGTTATCTCACGTGGTGGCGATGTCAATTGGCCGCCAAGATCATATGATTTGACACCGTTGGACTTCTTTCTTTGGGGTTATTTGAAAGAAAAGGTGCCAGCAACAATTCAAGAGCTAATTAACGGCATAGAACCTCAATTATACCTCAGCGTCATCGAAAATTTGGACCATCGGATGGACGTAGGTCGCTGGAGTAGCGGTGTCCATTTGGCCGATATTTTGTTCCATACATAATTGAACCATACCAATATTATCATAAAAAAAGAAATGACAATAATTTCCTAAATAATTTGTGTTTTATTCAAAATCAACATTGGCTCTTAAAATTTAACAACCCTTTACTAAAGAAGTATCTGCTTCTCCTTGCTGGTATAAATGTGCTGAATGTCACCTGAAAAAACTTCAAATTTGTCAAAACAAAACTATAAAAATAATTATGTATCTTCCCTGGCACTTTTCGTTGCATGATATCACTAAAATTGTTGAATATATTCTACCATGTAACACGATTTCACTGAAGAAGAAATAAATTTGAATTTAAATTCGCTTCTGTCAAATACAATT
The DNA here is from genome assembly GCA_963931855.1 of Philhelius festivus. Classification (NCBI taxonomy): domain Eukaryota; kingdom Metazoa; phylum Arthropoda; class Insecta; order Diptera; family Syrphidae; genus Philhelius; species Philhelius festivus. The sequence goes on from OZ007556.1 coordinate 117,670,760, forward strand.
TTTTTTTTTTAAATTCATTCAACCAACATTTGAAAAGTAATTCGGAAATAGGGCCCCTTTTTTGGGTTTTTCCCGGGGCGCCACCATATATGAAAAAAGCAGCATCAATTGGGCAACAAAGGAAAGCTGGTTGCATAGCACTAACACTATGTACGAGTATGTCATCTACGATATTTAGCTGTCAACCGAAAAGTTACATATATCGTTTACGATAAATTTTCCTTTCTCTGTATTAAATATTTTGTATTAAAAAGTTATATTAACAAAGTAGCAATGGTGGAAGATGTGCTATTGAATAGCATTACCAACTCTTGATTTGGGAAAAATGTCGCTTACAATAAAAAGGTGGTTAGGGCTCGCTATGAACATATTGTTCATTATTCAGAAAAAATGAATAAATTCAACGCCTACTTAAATTTTTTGTTCTATCTAGATGGACAAGGTCACGAAATTTCTTCCCACAAGCTCTAGGAAAATCTTTTTTTTTTTCGTCTGTGTTTTCAAATACCCTAAAAGAATAATAATACACATTTCTGTTTTCAACAAAAATTATTAAATTCAAATTATGTACGAAGTCTTATAGTCTAACCTAAGTAGGTCTATGAAGAAAGATATATGTTTGACATAAAAAATAAATTGTCAATCAACGATAAATCTTGAAAAATATAATTATTTTCGAGCGAGAAACCAGAAAACCATAAAAGCCATGCATAAGGGTTGAGTATACTCGTAACAAAATTTCGTCTCATATTTTGGCTGAACGTGCTTTAAATGCCTTGCCGTTGGGAAAACATTTATACGTGTTATGCTTGACCGCGAAAAAAAATTATTTTGTCGAATGTGAACTTGTGCGTGCAAGGACACCAAAAATTTATGGGAAATTTCTTAATTGTTAATTAAATTTTACCTTACCTGAACGTGGGCATCGAAAATTGAATAAAAGATGACAGAATGCGTCCTAAAAGCCTTGACAGAATTGTTTCAGTACTTGAACACAATTTTTTTTGAAAGTCTGTATCCCATGTGGAATGCGCCTTTTGGGGGTAAGGGAAGAGCCAGCTGTAATTAAAAATTAAATTGTATTATTTTAACTGGACATTTTTGGAAAGACGACGAAGCGATTTAACGAAATTGCGGTTAATTTAAACAACGTTAGTGATGTAATGAATTGTATAGCTTACCGTTTTTAAAATTTGTCTTAAGGGTTGGTGTTGTGGAGTAATAAATGCCAAATCACGATGAAGGACGATTAGAAAAAAAATATTAGAAAAATGCTTAGTCTTACGTAAACAGGGAGGGCCATCTAGTGGTTTTGTTTTTAAATCACTGACACTGATAGCTGTTTCCCGCTCGAAATCTTGACAGTATCACACCCTCTTGGAACTAAATGAGTCGCTTTACGCTTGAACAACATTGGGAAATAGTGAAAACTTATTTTCTAAGTGAGTAGGCTGTCCCGTCGTTGTATGAAGAAAAAAAATTCTAGATTTTTATATCGAAAGGGGATCAAAAGTTGTGTATTAACGAGTAGATTCTGAATATGTACTTAATTTTTGATTTGGACATAACTTATGGAATTCTACCGTGGCTTAAAGATCTTAAAATAAGGTAAAACCTATATTTTAAGGTCTTTAAGCCGCGTTAGTGCCCAAAAAGTTATATTCAAATCAAAAAGTAATAACTATTCAGAATCTACTCGTTAAGGTACCTACTGTACGGTCTAGAACGCCAAAAAACACACGATCTTTGGTCTAGCTACCCTGATGCCTTTCAAAAAATAATTTATAAATTTACTTTGTAAATTATTTGAATAAATAAATAAATAAATAAATAAAATATGTTTTTTAAATAATGAATACATGCGTCGAGAGTAAAAAAAAATTTTTTAAATTTTCGAATTTTGGCTGAATTATAAAAAAAATCAAGTTGCAATAAGTTTTTTGAAAATCTGTTCAGTAGATCCGGAGATTAACTGTGCGCAATGGGACAATGTGTTTTTTGATGAGTCGACGTTGTCGCCCTCTATAATTCGGCCGATATTCGAAAATTAAGACAAGAAGAATTTTGTTTGTACTCGTGACGCATGTATTCATTATTTAAGAAAAAATTATGTTATTACCTAATAAGGTTTCCGCGAAAAAAATTCCCAAAATCGTGCGTTTTTTGACCTTAATATGCAACCCCTTTCAATAAAAAATTCGAGAATTTTTTGTTCTTCATACAACGACCGACGGGACAGCCTAGCATAAACAGTGCGTTTTTTGAAGAGAACTTTTGGCTGAAATGAAGCACCCACAGCGCCTGCTGTACGCAAGTTTGAGCAAAAAGTTCGTCAGACTGCTATTCTCGCCATCCATGTCAACACCTCAACATTTCACGCACTAGTCCGAGGAGAATTCTAAACAAAGATCTTGGATTATTCGCTACTAGGTTACAGAATGCGCTACTGTCAAGCCAGCGAGGCATCCACTTGTACGACGTTGTGGTACATAACTAATAGGAATATTAGCTATTACTAATAAAGCCATAATACGTGGACAAAATTTAGTTTTGTATATTTTATTGCGTCTTTAAAAAAGAAACTTGTATTTGGCTCACTCTTTATTTCCTCTTAGTGTTATTTTTATTAGTTATCACTGTTATTTTTCTTCTTTAAATGTTACATAGTATAACAATACTTACGTGTTTGGCTCCCGATCCAAGAAGGATCTCTGCTTGATACATTAAGCTTTTCATAACCTTCGATTGCGACCACTCTGTTTTCAGTTGTCTAGGCCGAGTGTTCTTCCTTGTTGCTTCGAACCTGGGATTTGTAAGCGAAAAAGAGTTCCCCTTAAAATAGGAGAGAACAGAAGAGAGAAAAGAATAAAACATATATGTAAAGGGTTGCCGGTAGGTAAGCAGAAAAGAAACATGCCAGCAGGCAGTTGCATTCATGAGTTCAAACCGATCGGTTGTTAATTTATAGTTAAGTTGTTAATAAAGAAAAATAAGAAAAATGCAAACGAAAAGTCTTTGATTCATTATTTAATTTGGAATATATACGGAATATAAACAGTTTAAAGTAATAATAAAGTAAGTTTAAAGATTTAAAGATTCTTGGCTGGAGCACTATTGTCCATTGGCTTGATGAGGCCGCGAGCCCACGTAGACGATGATTTTTGGCTGTCTGGCCTACATCCGAATCTTGGAACGGCTCATACTATCTCCTCCACCTCGCACACAAGACCAAATTTTCATCTTTCGAAAGGGCCCATTATCAGCTCATCGTTTCTATTTATAGTCCAACACTCGGGGCTGTAAAGCAGGTCTAGAAATATAAGGGGTTTGTTGGGCGTACACTAAGTCTTTCCGGTAAATGAATTTATTTCGCCAAACTAAAGTAGCAACGGCTTCCTACGGTGATAATCAGATCTCCTCTAAGGTACCGTGTTAATATTGACTCCGATATAGATGAATTCCTTGACTACCTACCTCGAAGTTGTGGTAGCCGTTGGATAAATATTTGTTTGCTTGTTGAAAGCATGTAATTGATATTGACCTCATTTAATTCAAGATCAACAAGTTTGAACTGATCTTCAGTTGCTGTGAAGTATTCTGACCTTTAGAAACGGCCAATGATATCAATACCGTCCGCATACCCTAATAGTTAGACAGGTTTGAAAAAAAATAGTGCCCTAGGTGTAAGCATTTGTTTTGCGCACCATATGCTTCAGAATGAGATTAAGGATGTTACATGATAGCGAAAGAGTTGACAATCGCCATATAGGGTTATAGACGATCTGACGCTGGTACTTGTTGACTACAATATTGCAAAACGTCTTAACACGTTCACACAGTACGTTTTTGTAGGATCTTATATACGACCACGTTTAGAAGGCAGATCAGGCATATGGAGTTAATAGTTTAGTCATCGGACATGCTTATTTCCATCCCATTTGGTAGATGATTGGATGACGCATGCACCATACATAAATATTACTTCTTCTGTATTGTGCAGTAAAGTCATCAGGTGCTTTAGACTTGTTGTTCTTAAGGTTTTTTAAGACTAAGCCCTTTTAAATACTTCTTCATTGATTAAAAGTGGGTTGTCTTCTGGCCCTCTTATTCACTCTTCATGTTATCTATTTAGCACCTTCTAGAAATGCAGCTTGAAAACATCTACCCTCTGGCTGTGTGTCTATAGGTTTCCTTCGTTGTATTGAAGAGCCTACGTTACGGTTAAAATATAAGTATGTAGCTAGTTGTTGGATTTTGTTATTTAATTTGTGGTCGTTGTTTCGATCGTGAGACTCTTTGATCTTCTTGGGCTGGGAGGCTGATTATGATCTCTTCTTCCTAAGCACAATTTTCTTCTCCCATCTCCTCTCTTTACCCTTCTCGATACTCTTATTTCGCTGCTCTTGTTCTTCATTGCAGTATATTCGAAAATCCACATGTCACATGCTTCATTTGAACTCATTTTTTACCATAAGATGAATTTTCCTCCTGGGGTGGGTAGTACACTTCATGTTGTTTCGAATAGCTCTTTGATTATATCGTGAATGAACATTGCTGTATACGATCCTTCGCCCTTTACAAAACAGATTTACAGACCTTGTTTCAAAATAGTCGACCTTTATTTAATACCTTCTACCTTCATTATCGGAATTGGATATGTAATAAGTCTTCTTTACGAATGCTTCCTGCAATAAATTAATATCAATTTGATGAACCATTCATTGATGGAAAAGGTGACCAACTAAAAAAAAAAAAAAAAACAGGATGCGAATTATCATTTGCATTTTTATTCGATTTATAATTTTGCGAAATTCAACACTTTGTTCTGCTTAAATGTTTTTTTCCAACTCCTTCGCAGTATAAATGAAAATACAATAAGATTATATTAAGGGATATGAATGTAAAAGGAAAAGCCCAGGCAGTTATTTTAGGGATGCCTGAATAAATTGATTGTATGTTTTACGATTGGGATAAACTTTAATGTAAGTAAGTACGAGTAATAAGGGCAACATTCGGATTCGTGAATAAAATCAATCTGGATTTGTTTTAATAAATTGAATAAAATTTCATCAAAATGCTAATATTAAAATAGGTTATCACGCCTATAGCTTACACACAAATTCTTTTTTCTGGGCTAATTTGAAGTCTTTTTTTTTATTTTTGAAATTCAATTTTTTAACTTCATTTCAACTCACAACTATGAAAATTTCACTATCTTACAACTTGGTTACTGGCCCTAATGAGGTAGGTACTCTAAGTTGAACTATAATGACTTAATACCCTTTTGCCCTAAAAACAAACTTAATACTAAAATTCAATATCGATTTATTTATTTTCTTAAGGCATAATTATAAATTATATGTATATATGACTACATATTTTTTGGAATTTTTGAAAAAAAAATCAAAGTTTTTTTTGAAAAATCAAAATTATTTCCCAAATCTTGTTTTTGAAAAATTTGAAAGAAATTTGTTATATAAAAAAGTATTTTAATAATAAAACAATTTTTAAACTTTGTTTGCATAAATTCATACTTTTCTGGAAATCAGACGACAATTCCATACATTTGAACATTTTTGTCATTAAATCCATGTTTTATGTAAAATGTATTTTAAATTCCAAAGTACTTTTACATAAGAGCAAGTTCGTGCGATCCAGTCGTGCCTTTTTTTGTTTGTTTTTTTTTTTTTTTTTTTTTTTTAGTGGTTTTATATACATAAACTTACATATTATTTTTACTTGCGACTTTACTATATAAGGCAAGTTATACATGATGAAAGTTGACATTACGATGATAGCGAAGACTAAAAAAGTGGGTCTCGCAATTCTGTCTGTCTGTCTGTCTGTTCGACTACAGTCTAAATGGCTCGGCCGATTTTCTTTAAACTTGGTAGATATACTAGTAATTTTAAATTTTTCGCCCCACATGTTTTTTTCTTTTTTTAGACCAAAAATAACGATACCAGTCTTACGAATTTTTTTCGATTTTTTTTTTAAACTATTCCACAGATTTAAAAAATAAAAATCCAATAAATTTCATTTAGTTAAAACTAGGTTATGGTTGAAAAAAATTTTCCGAAAAATGGTTATTAAGGGTACCCTACATGGAACCATTTTTTTGTTTTTCTCAAAAACGGTACCACCGATTTTGATCATTTTTTTTTTGCTAGTTTCCCAAAAATTTGAATAGTATTGTGTATTTATTTCGAAAACCCCATGCTAGATTTTCTTAAACTTGATAAATAAAAATGTATTAATATAATCTATAAGATGTGTGAAAAAAAAATTATTTTACCTAAAAACAAATGTACCCACTATACAAATGTTAGAAAATGGTTTCAGAAATCGTATTTTCCTCGAAAACGGCGCCTAGAACTTTGATATTTTTTTCTTCCAATCAATTTTTACGATCTTTAATTTAATAAATAAAATTTTGAAATTAAGATATTTACAGCTTGTAACTAACATAGAACCATTTTTTCTAATTTTGAATTTCTCTTTATCGAAATAAAGGATTTTAATGAAATTTTTTTATAAAGATGCTTCTAAAAAGTTTAAAAAACATTGCAATTCAAAACTTATGAAAAAAAATATTTTTTGAGTTTTTGAAACTGAAAATTCGATATCTTTAAAACGGCTCAATATTTTTTGGAAATTTAATAAACTTTCATTCGTCCAATAATAAAAACTTAAAGCTGGCGTACCAAATTTTTTTCTTAAAATTGTTTTTTAAAATTTTGTATATAAAAGCTTATTAATATTATAATTCTTCTTTTTCTCTTACTACTAAGAGAACTTAACAAAATTATTATTTATCCTTATGAACAATTTTCTCTAATAACATTCGTTTTTAAAAATACTAGTCTATTACATAGGAGCAAGTTCCTGCGACCCAGACGTGCATTTTATTTGTTTATATTACACGCGTACTCATGAGCGGGAAACATTGAAGCGGGTAAAACATTCCACATTCGTGTAATTCGGCTAAAAAAAGAATATCTGTACTTGACAGTACGAGCATAGTATGGGTTTTACGGTTGAATTGTTTGAAGGGAGAAATGCAACTGGCTATTTCACTAGACCGCTGCTTATGGAAATAGTGGTAAAATAATAATAGACATGAAACATTGCAGCGGTGCTCAAGAGTTACAAATGTTTCAGTTAGACAACGGTCGCCTTTTTTAGCTCTCTCTTGAATTCTGTCCAATAGACTTAAGTGGGTTTTTGGACCACCTGCCCAGATATAGGAATTGTACTCGAGTTTCGGAAGAATAAAGGCTTTATATACATATAACAGCCAGATCAGAAGATGTAAAAAACTCTTCGCATCGGCTGAGAAAACCTAAACACTTAGGGGCGTTTTTGGCAACGTCAAATATCGGGTTTTTCAATAAGAGCACTACAAAAGTTTTTTTAAATAAAACAAAAACGGTTTTGGATATCAATGAAATTCTTTATTCCTGTGAAAGTACGTTTGATGCCATTATGTATGGACTTCGATTTCTTTTGCATGGCCACCACCGGCACGCTTGCAGAAGTCCAGACGCTGAACTGAATTTTCGACGGTTTTCAAGCATAAATCGGCCGATACTGCTGCAAATTCCCGTTCGATATTCGTACGAAGTTTATCAATCGTCGCTGGCTTGTTGGCATAGACCATAGACTTGACGTAGCCCCACAAGAAATAGTCTAACGGCGCCAAATCGCACGACCGAGGCGGCCAAGCGACTGGACCATTTTGTGAGATAACACGTTCTCCAAACTTGGTTTCCAATAAATTGATTGTGACATTCGCTGTGTGGCGCCGCGCCATCCTGTTGAAACCACATGTCCTCCAAGTCCATATCATATACTTGTGCACTGCAGTAGTGCAGTGCTCTACTGTAGTGCAGAAAGATCGTTTTCCGCATTGAAACGAATAAAAACCTATTTAAGGTCTCGCATTAGCGCCATAATAGTTTAGCTTTATTAAATATAGAAGCTGAACTGACAAAAAATTTAGATAACGAATCTATTGTTAATGGATTTTGTAATGAATATACACACGAAAAAAAAATTGAAAACATCAAATATTACGCATTTTAGGTTTTTTTATTATTATTTTCATTGTTCTAAAGGGCGGCAAAATTTATCAGCCCGGGGCGCCAAATCCCTAAATACGCCTCTGTGTGCCACCGACAGTAAACAGCATTGAGTTTTCGAAGCATTTAATTCTACACGGTTTTTAAATCCGCATTGGACAATGCTGTCAATATCATAATTTAATGAGCTTTTCATACGCTGCCATTGGAAGTCTACAAGGCTGTGAATATAAAAACGAATATGAATAGGTGAGTGGGTATACAGTAGTCAGCGAAACTATTAAGTGGTTTAGAAGTTTCAGACAGAAGATCATTTATGAACATAAGGAAGAGTGGCGAAGACAAAATGGAGCCCTGCGGCACACCAGTGTTTGTTTTGTGGATATCAGATTTAAACCTCCAATACTAAGTGTATTTAACGGTAAGATAGGTAATTTCTTACCTAACGAAGAAGAAATTTATCGATACCAAATGCTTGATGCCAAACTCTATCAAATGCCTTCGAAATATCAAGTGCAATAATCTTACTTTCTGAAAAACAATGTAAAGATTTGTTCCACTGTTCGGTAGACGGCCATAGACCAAGCCCATTATGACTTAGGCTAAGCTTATAACATATTTATTGAAATACAAGTCAATTAAACTTAACTTTACTAAGATTACAGCTTACTCAAAATTATCACGTAATAGAACTAAGGGTATGAATAGAATGATAATATTTGAGTAACACTAAGGAGAGTTTGTACGACTCGGATCTGGTCTTTAATATTTGCTTCTTTTTCGGTCCATTTTTGTTTTAGATATAAAATAAAATAAAAAATTGTCCGGCCAAATATATTCAAGCATCCCAAGCTCTTACTCCCATCAGCCGAATTCTTTATTATTTTGATTGACACACAAAGGCAGACTTTATCGGTCATCAGTTTCGAACAAATACTACTTTCAATTTCAGTAAAAGGGGAGTATTATACACGTGCGAGTATAATAGGTATTCTAGTATATCCCTATAAAATTTCTTTTATTTTTAAAAGAGCTTAAATCAAATTGAACAGACTTTATGTTTGTTGTTTGAAATTTTAATCGAAAGTATGTGTTTCTAACAGTTGCTCAATGCAGAAACTCGAAACAACGTGTTTTCATTAAAATAAAAATGGAAGTAATTTGAAAGACTTTTTTCAATCTAAGTGCTGTTTTTATTTTTGTAATGGTGTTAGTCCTTGTTTTGACTATACGTTTTCACAACGCCCGTTACACAGTGATTGGTCGAAAATTCCAAAAAAGTGTATCTTACAAAACCTCTTGCGTCTTAAAAGGTTAACAAGTGAAGCTCTGAACCTACTTTTATCATTCATATTCATAAAGGTTAAAATCATCAAAATCTGTGAAGGTCGCAACAAAAAAGGTATTTTTCATAAGCATGTTGTTTTTTGATGGAGAGTCTAATAAAAATGAGATAAAATAGATTTATTTCGTGACTGTAAGTACTTGGCAATCTCATACAAGAAAACTGTTGGGAACAAGTAAGGCCACATTACTCACTGGATGGTACTACTGTTGTTCTATACACTACTACCATGTACTTCTACTGTTCATGTATTTTCGCCTTTCAATATCAAAAATGACAAGACATAATGAAATGATGTAAATTTATTACCAAATTGAGTGTTTGTTAGTACGAACGCTTCACGCCTTACGCCCATTTTACGGTAAACGTGGTGGCCCGCTTCACATTCGACTCATCAACGTTTAGTGGCAAAATATGAGACGACACGCCAAGGGTTCGATAACACAGCTAGACAAAAAAAAAATTTTTTAAATGTGTGGGTTTATTTTGCGATTTTTTTATTCGTTATGCCCCAAAACTATGGAAAATACCAACATTCACTCATAAAGTTTGCTTTTGTGATGTTGGTAGTAGAAATACCGTTTAGCTTAGTTTTAATAGCATAAATCTATTATCCCGTAGTATGGGGTGGCCGTGGCGCGATGGTTGTGTGCTCGCCTGTCAACGTCATGATCCCAGGTTCGATCCCTGCCGTCGTCTATGTCGTTTTAATTCCATTAAAAACCATCTAAAAATTGTCATCAATGGATTGCTGGTTTGCTCATTGCATGTTGTGCAGGCATAACACTAACAACATGTAATTGAGTTAAACTAGTATGCCCAACAAGATGAACATAAATAAAATAATGTGAATTGTAAGCGACATAGAAATAAGACACGGCATTTCTCCGCTTTAGCTCAGCCGCCATCCCTGGAGATAAAAATATCTGAGACAACCACCAACAGTCTCAGAACATCGTGCCAAAAATCTTCACGCCCGCGCTGTGTTGAAACATTTAAAGGGTAATCATAATCCCTTGAGCGCGGGTAGATTATAAAAAAAAAAAAAAAAAAAAAAAAAGTATAGGTATGTAGTTAATTCATAGCTCTATAGTTAGATAGTTGATCCTAGATTTTTCCAATGTGAGACGCAATAATTTGGAAAGAAACCGTTTGACCATGCAACGACTGCTATTTTTCCGTAGTTAATTCAGCAAAACGACAAAAAGACAGGAACAATAAACTATTTGTAAAGGGTCATTCATTCCTTGGTTTCAAGTTGGTAGCGCTGGCATTCAACACCACCTGTGAAATTCAGCTGTCATTTGAAGTGTCATAATGTAAGTTCAATGTTTGCAATGTTTTTCAAAAAAAGCTCCACTTTCCTACGGCCTAAAATAGGTGTTTTCTCGATTTCGACACGTCAAATTTTATAATCAAACACAATTTAGCTGCAAATACCTGCAAATGTGCACAGTGAACAGATCAAAGGGCATGGTAGTGTCCATCTAAGTTCTGGCACTACACCCCTTTTACAGGAACAAACTCAGGCGATTTTTGAGCCCTCCCTATCTTCAGTACCAATGAAATCAGAAACTTAAAATTCCGAATATTTGCTAAGCTAGTCAGGCACAGACGCCTCACCAAATTATAATTTTCTAGCTTAAGCGGTTCCTGAGATATAAGGCCTCAAAAATCACAAGAACCGTAACTGACTGACTGAAATATAGAAATAGAAATATTTTGTTGTCATTTCTTAAAGTATCCTTTATAATATTTGAAAATTTAATTTATATCAGTTGAGTGGTTTCTGCCTCCACACAAAACAAGTACTTATTACAGAAAATAGTAAAAAAAAAACAACGCCCAAATAGTGGGTGTGCAAAATTCGAATGGCCAACTTCCTACAAAAAAAAAGCACCATCTTCAACAAAACCTGGATTTTCATTGATTTTGACGATTTTTTTATGTAAGTGGGCGTGCCAGTGACGATGGAGCCATCATAAGTGAAGACCCGATATCCCTACAACGAGCACTTGACGTATGGGTGGATGTTCTAGAAGGAAGTGTGTACCGCATAAGCGCGAAAAAGACAGAATACCTATGCTGCCCATTTTCTGATCCACACAGGCCTATTCCAGACATTTATTTGAATGGAGTAGTGCTTCCCAAGTGTGAAAAGTTTAAATATCTGGGGTCTATGATAAATAACGAAGCTACTTGTGATGACGATATCAATCATCGCGTAAGCGTAGGGTGGATGAAGTGGCGGGAAAATTCTGCTATCTTCTGTGACCGAAAAATGCCCCCTAAGCTGAAAGGAAAGCTCTACACTTCAGTTGTGCGTCCAGCACTCACATACGGTTCACAATGTTGGACAATGTACAAAAAGTATGAGAGTAAGCTAACGGCAGCTGAGATGAAGATGCTTCGTATGACAGCAGGAGTTACAAAGCTTGATCGAATTAGAAGTACGAAGATCCGAGGAAGCCTTCATGTTAAGAATACCATTTCCCAAAAAATTGAACACGACCGACTCAGTTGGTATTGCCATGTTCAAAGGAGAGATCCTGAGAACCCCGTCAAAAGAGCAATATCATACAACGTTCCAATTCGGAGTAAAAAGAAAGGTAGGCCTAAACACTCCTGGTACAAACAAATGCAAAAACACCAGCATTCAGTTGGCCTCAGAAATGGAACAATACAAAACCGGGAGGCTTGCCGCCGATTTCTGAGGTCAACCCGGCGAACCCCACAGGCGGATCACTAGTGTGAAGCAGATACGTGGGAGAGTTATGATCCCCTCGACATCGAGATCATAACAGCGCCGAAACATGGAAGAAGAAGAAGTGGGCGTGCCAGTGGGAGCAAATTGATTGTGGTGCTTTCTTTCCAAAATTACTTTCAGTCATAAAAATTTCATCTAAATCGGTTAAGTGGTTCGGTTTTTATGGACTTTGTTCCGTCTCCCATACAAATGGTCCCACTGTGCGCTGCCGCGCGCCGCCGCAGCGCCGTAGATATGTTTCTTGTGTGTTGGAACAACAGACAATAAACACCGATTTTTCGAATAACATTTTCTCACTGAGTGGGTATGTAAACAAACAAAATTGCCGCATATGGGGTTCAGGAAACTCGCAAGTGATTGAAGGACCCAAGTAACAATTATAGCTTGTTCTAAGTATTTTAAGCGCTTCAAGAGCTATTCGAATAAGCTTAATAATATAATACATGCTTTATTAGTATTCCTAGAGCTACTGTTCAACTCATTTGAAGCGAATTTCTTGAGTTTGAGAGCTCTTTTTAGCTCCTTTTCTGCACTTTTAAAGTTGCTGCATTAAGTACAAGCTTTAATATCAGGCTAAAAGCCAATGGCCCTGAGTAATAGATCCGAATCTAGCCTAAATTCGATTTTAACCAAACATTCGTAGAAATAAAACAAATTTCAACTATAAATACTTAAAAGCGGCTTTCCTGTAACTATAAGTTAAATTTAAAATGATAGAATCACAATAGAACTTTACGAATCTGGTTAGTAGAAATCTGTTTGTGTATCAGTTCACAATAACGAAATTATGAAAATGAGTCACAATTATTGGTATAAATAAGACTGTTGTTAAATTTGATCTGTTACTACGAAGTTTTAAAAGCAACTTTTCTACATCTAACAAAAAGTGACTTTAAAACCGATTCTATGAATGTCGATTACTAAGGGCCAATGTCTTGTTTATTAGGAGCATCGTTTTTTATACAATGGAACACTTTATTTGCTCGTTAACTGTTCCGTGATGTATTTAAGCTATATAAAAACAAAATTGAGTTGAATTTATTATTTTCAAGAGCACTTCGGGCTCTACACTGTATTTAACGTTATTAAAACTGGAGCTGTATGTTCTTTATCGGTGGTATATTGAAGAAAATAAGCAATGATGTATTTTTTGTGTTAGTATACGTGTTAATAAATATATTAATGCGAAAACAATTTGTATTTGTATTTGTAGTAAATCATTTCAGCATCTTTATTTTCAAGCCAACACATTTTTTTTCAAAAAAGATGCTAAGTATTTACGATTACGATACATGTACATGTTTTATGCTGTTTTTACAAAACGATTGGTGATTTTTGAGTGCAATTCTATCTTTACCACAAATGTTTAGATTGCACTAAGAAATCTTACAACGCGCTTCTAAAATAAGTGATTTTAACACAAAAACTTTAAAAAATAAATATTTTAAGAAATTACTGCAGGAACAAAAGTTTATAATTTTCTGTTATTTTATGTTCTGCAGGCAGGAATCAAGAGTAAATTTACATACTTTATTTGTTTGTAAATGTATTCTTAATTCCTTTGGTAGTTAACCTTTAAAATCAATTTGTTTTTGATAATTTTTTGCCATTTATCTAAAACTCCAACAATAGCCATATTAAAAAAAAATTCTTTATAGTGGAGCTTCTATATCACCGTAGAAGATGTTCAATGTTTAACTAGAGTTCCTAAAGAGCGACTTCAATAAACAAACTGCAGGGAGCCTACTCGAAATCTTTAATGTTTGTTTATTGCACAAACATGAAGTGTTTATTAGAAGAGTGTTTTTTGTTCATTTATTAAAAATATTAAACATTTTTCTTCTTTTCTTTTTATTTTAAAATTTTTATTTATCAAGAAAGTAACATTTTTAATCTCATACGCCATTATTGCAAAAACGAAAATGAATAACTTCGTTTGTTTTTTTTTTAGTCTAGAATAAAATTTTGTTTTATTATTTATCATTGACGTAACTTTGACGCTTAGAAAAACTACTCGTTGAATCATAGGTTTATAGCATAAAACAACGCAAACGCATTGAAAACTATTTTTGACAGTCTTCGTTCACACAAACACACTTCAAGATATTTTATGTGAATTATAGATTTATTGCCATAAAACAAAGCAAAATCCTTGAACAGTATTAACTTTGTCGCACAAAGTCGCTTTTAAATACTCCTCTTGTAATCTTTGGTTTTCCGCCATGTAAAAGCACTCAAAGGTATTTTTGATATATATTTTTACGCAAAAAAGGCCTTGCAATACTCCTGGTATGAATCATGTTCGATCTAGCGAATTTGATTCAAAATAATTTTAATGTGCGAAAGTTTCATTGCATTGAATCATAGATTTGTTGCTATCATTATTCATTTATTCATTAAAACTATTCAAATTCAATGAAATTAAGTTTTTAGCCACTCCCCGCACGAAAAAGTTTAGTATATATTTGTATATATTTGTATATATATATTTTTAATATGAAGCACCCTCTATTAACATTAGGCAAAAGCATTAACCAAAAAAGAATTTTGAACTTACAGTTAAGGCTACCTTTTTATTCTAAAATGTTAAGGTATTAGCGAATTTACAACAATGCTACTCCCTGTTTCACATGAATTTCATTTTTCATAAGGTATAAGAACAAGGAGATAAGAAGAGTTTTATAAAATATTTGGTTTGCTTTTCAAAAACCGACAAAATCTTAGGAATTTTTTTTTTGATTAACGCTGTACTACTGCAAATACTAGAGCAAAACGCCTTAACAAATATTGTCGGCTTTAGAAAAGAAAAAGGAATATGTGTTTTTAGAGCTTGATTATTAAGGCATCTAACAGCTCTTAAGTGGCCATTAAGATCATTTTGTTGATACTTAAAAGCCTATCTGAAGCACAGAGAAATAAAATAAGTACTGCTCGTTGATAGCGGTTGTAAACAGTGCTAAGGAGTATATTTATGCAGCAGAAAGCTTTTAAAGATAATAGAGCCTAAACATGTTCTTTAACATTAATATAGAGACACAATTTTTCATATGTCTATTAAAAGAAGGCAAACAAATCGGAAATAGTGCTCCAGTATTGAATTCTACTCTTTCAGAGCTAATTTAAAACATTTAAATAACTTGTAGCTGCGGCGATGTTAATTGGGGATGTACCTTTGCATCCAGACAAAGTGACTGTTTGGTGTGCTCTATGGTCGAAAGGTGTCATTGGTTCGTATTTCTTCGAAGATGCCAATGGGCAGATGGTTACAGTCAATTCGGAGCGATAAGGTCGAATGATAATCGTTTTTTTTTTTTTTTGGCCGGCGCACTGTGGTCCAAAATGACTTTTTTCGTTGCAAAAATCATAACTTTTGAACACGTGAAGCTATCGCAACAATTTTTTTTTCCCTCAAAGGTAATTTCCAACGCTATACAAATTGTGAATTTTAAGAAAATTACTTTACAGGGTGTTTCATAACCACAGTGCGGCGGCGGCGATTGAAAATAAAGACTTGGACGATATGTGGTTCCAACAAGACGGGGCGGACAAATTATGGCTTGGTTGCGTGAGAAGTTTCCTGGTCGCGTAATTTCATGTTTTGGCGACGGCAATTGGCCACAAAGATCATGCGACTTGATGCCGTTAGATGTTTTTCTGTGAGGCACTCAAGACGCATTAAAACCCAACCGGCCGAAATGTGCGAAAAAGTGGTTAAAAATTACCTCAAAAGAATCGCATGCTACGAATCTTCCTGAGGTAGCCATTTGAATGATATTGTTTTTTCACATTTAATGGCATAGTCCAAACTTTATAATGAAATACATCTTTTATCAAAAATGTATCGCTTTGTTTGTTTTATTTAGCTTTACTTTCGAAACCGAAAAATGAATGACTCTGTATATCCAGGCATAATGAAGAACTTCCAGTCCTAGATCCCCAAAAATATTGTTTTGGTTAATCTCATATAAAAATGCAGATCATGAATATTTTATACCTTCACAGGAACAACCTACCTCAAGCCATCATCTCATTTCTGCCAAAGACTTTGATGACTTCATAGACATTTACTAAATGTTAAAGCACAATTTTTGTGTTCTCGTTTGAAAGGACGGCACGACCTGTGTAATAAATCAGGTAACATTTTTGTAAGTCAATGGAACACAAAATCGGTCGAGAACATGTACAGCAGAATCCGAGGTAGTCGATTCCTCGCCGTGCACAAGAACTCGGTCTTCCGCAGACTTCAATTAAGTGAATTATACTCAGAAGTTCAAAGTTTATGACCATAGACAATGCCGTTTGTTCGCGAACTGGGCATTGGGTCGTTTTTCGGAAACGACGATCGTGAGGCGGTCACAGTCAATGGCGAGCACTGACATATCATAGTTCTGATAACCAATTCCTTATGGACCTAGACTGGAACAAGGCTTGTGGTTCCAGCAGGACAGCGCTACATGCCGGACAGGGCCACGGGGACGATTGATATTCTGAATGAACGTTGAGGGTGAATTAACTTGAAATGGCGACGAAGATCATGCTATAAAATGCACGACTGGGTCGCATGAACTTGCTCTTATGCAAAAGACTAAGAATTTTAAAAATTATTGTTATTAGAGAAAACTGTTCATAAAATTAATTTTTGAAACTCTTTTAGTAGTAAGAAAAAAAAAAGAATAAAATGTTGATTTCCCAAGCAAATCGAATCTAGGTATGCAAGAACAAAAATTAAATTAATACAAATTTTTTAAAACATTTTTGGGAAAAATGTTGGTACGCCAACTTTAAATTTTAATTACTGTAAGAACAAAAATTAAATTAAAAAAAATATAGACTTGTTTTTGAGATATCCATTTTTTTTTTTCAAAATTAACGCCCTCATTACCGCTGGCGAGTCGAACAAATAAACATGTGAGTGTGAGAAATTAGTATTACGGTCGGCGAATCGAGAACCTTTGATTCGACTTAAATGTCATATACATACATATTATGTGATATTTTTAATAAACAATCAAATTTTGAACTCGAATAGTAAAGTTCGTCAACCGTAGTATGTCGAATGTGTTAGTTCGCTAGCGAAATAAAATGCACGACTGGGTCGCACGAACTTGCTCCTATGTAATAGACTAGGAATTTTAAAAACGAATGTTATTAAAGAAAACTGTTCATATGGATAAAATTAATTTTTTAAATTCTTTTAGTAGTACATAAGAGATAAAGACAGAATGCTATGCAAATATGAATTTATGCAAGAACAAAAATTATAAATCATTGTAGTGGTTCCTTAAAAAAATAAGCTTTTATGCAAAAAATTTTTAAAACATTTAAAAAAAAAATTGGTACACCAACCGTAAGTTTTTGTTATTGTATGAGAGTTAAATTTCCAAGAAAAATATTTAGCCGTTTTTGAGATATCGAATTTTCCAAAAAAAAATGACTTTTTTTTCCAAAAATTGAAAAAATATTTTTTTTTTTAAGTTTTGAAATGCAATGTTTTTTAAACTTTTTAGGAGCTTCTTTATAAAAAATTTCATTAAAATCCGTTATGCCGATAATGAGAAATTCAAAATTTTCAAAAATCGTTGTATGGAAGGTACAGTCAGTAATATCTAGATTTCAATTTTTTTTTTATTAAATTATGGATCGTAAAAATTAATCAAAAGAAAAAAAACTTTAGCAAAATTCTCGGAACCGTTTTCGAGAAAAATACGATTTTCGAAAACCATTTTTTAAAATTTGTATGGGAGGTACCGTTAGTTTTAGATAAAACAAAATTTTTTTCTCAAATCTTGTAGATTATGTTAAGAAACTTTTATTTGTCAAGTTTGAAAAAAATCGAGCATGGGGTTTTCGAAATATTGAGTTTCAAAAAAAAAATTTTGAATTTTTTTTTTTTAAATCCAAAAAATTAAAAATTGAAAATTTGAATATGTAATAATATTCAAACTTTGGAGGAGCTTTGGCATAAAAAAAAATGATTGAAATCGGCTGTACCGTTTTCAAGAAAATCAAAAACAAAAAAAATGGACCCAGAGGGGCTACCAAAAAAACCATTTTTTTGTAAAATTTTTTTCAACCATTAGCTAGTTTTAACCAAATGAAATTTTTCAATTTTTTTTTTAAATCTGTGGGACAGTTTTTGAGAAAAAAAATATTTATAAAATTTCGAAAAAAAATCGTATGGCAGGTACCGTTATTTTTGGTCTTAAAAAAAAACAGAAAAAATCGTCCGGGGGGAAAAAATTAAAACCCATATCTACCAAGTTTGAAGAAAATCGGCCGAGCGGTTTAGGCTGTAGTCGAACCGACAGACAGACAGACAGAATTGCGATCAACTTTGATCAAAATCTCGAGTTCGATTTTTTTTACGAATGCATAACTTGCCTTATAGTACCTATAAGTCGCAAGTAAAAATCATTAAAAATCCGTAATGATGAGAAATTCAAAATTTGAGAAAATGGTTTCATGGTAGGTAAGGTACAGTCAGTAATATCTTGATTTCAAATTTTTTTATCGTAAAAATTAATTGAAAAAAAAATATCAAACTTCCAAAAATACGACTTTTGAAAAACTTTTTTAAAATTTGTACGGTGGGTACCGTCATTTTTAGGTAAAATCTTTTTTTTCTCACATTTTGTACATTATATTGAGAGACTTTTATTTATGTAGCTAAAAACAATCAAACTTGGGTATAATCTTTTTTCTTATTGAAAGATAAGAGAATTACATAAACGTTCTTTAAAAATATTTCCTTTCTTTAAAAATCTTTATTAACACAAAATTATTCACCTTTTGTATTTCCAGACTATAGTCTATACAACAATGTATCTCATAAGTACAAAAAACAAAGTGTTGCCAAATACACATTTCAACTTTGAAAAATTCGGAATGCTGCCAATCAGTCAAGTCTGAGATTTTTTTAACAATGGGGATTTCGAAGTACCTACATATTTAGTTTTGAAAAAAAAAAATTGGAATGTTTTTTGAATCCAAAACAATTTTGTTTAATTTGAATAATAATAACCAAACTTTTGGGGAGTTTTAGCATAAAAAATAATATCAGAATCGGTTATACAGTTTTTGAAGAAATCAAAAACAAAGAAATGGTTCCAAGGGGGTACCATTAACCATTTTTCGGAAATTTTTTCAATTTTTGAATTTAATCTGTGAAAAAAATCGTATGGCAGGTACTGTTATATTTGGTATTTAAAAAAATAAAAAAATGTGTGGGGAAAAATTTAAAAACGATATCTACCTACCAAGTCTAACGAAAAAGACAGACAGAATTGCCCGACCCACTTTTTTCATCTTCGCTATCGTCGTAATGTCATCTTTGATCAAAATCTCGAGTTCGATCTTTTTATGATGGCATAACTTGGCTTATAGTACCTATGTATAAGTCGCAAGTAAAAAAATCCTGTACTCAATTTAAGTATGTTTTACAATGCGAAAAATGTTATAAACGGAAACTTTTTTTTATTTTTGATAGTCTTAATATCATTTCATACGCGAATTGCTTTGAATTTAAAGTAGTACTAGGTGTTTGAAAATTTCGAAAAGTTTAGGGTTCTTCAAAAAATTTAAATATTTTTATTTTTTAAAGTTCTGTATTTAAAATAGGGTGCATGAAGTTTTCTAAATATTGAACACATTTTACATGTACAAAATAAATATAAAACTGCTCATATTTATTTTTTCTCTGCTTTAATTACAGAGAATTTTTGCATACTTGCACAGAAGAGCAAGTGAGTGAGGTCCAGGAGTGTACTTAATCATTTCTATAGAAATACTTGTGTGAAAATGATATGTGGTTTAATATCAGTTGGAGAGATTCAGTTGTGCACTGTATTTATTTCTAGCAAACTGCTTGTGGGAAAACACTGTGGTTTAATATTAGTTGTCTGAGTGGGGAAATCGTTTCCCGATTGTGGTTAATGCTCAGTCATAAAGTTTTGGTGATTATATGTAATTAGTTGGATCACATAGGTTAATATATACTATAATGATGTGGTAATGATGGAACCTTATCCAACTTGGTATGCGGTAATCCAGGTAGCAGTGGTTGAATCGAATGTTCACTCCGAAGCCCGTGTACCAACAAAAATTGAAATTAAATGGTATGATTCAAACTAGGAAGGGCAATTCCAGAGCCGCTACAACCACGAAAGAGACTTACTCCGAAGCAGGTCAAGTGAATAAAATAAAGCTCAGTTCCCCACATTTAAGGTGATGGGTTATTCCTTTGCTGCATTTGCCATCAGTGGTTAACTTGAGCACTCATTACTGATTGGTTAGAGTCATTATTTGTCTGATTTTGGGTAGATGTCATTTTATATCATTAGGAAAAGGGTTCAATAATACCTACTTATGTGATTTAATATTTTCAACTTTAAGTATAGCCAGTATTTTGCGAAATGGCGGTTTGTCGTAACGAATCAAGTGGACTGTTACTCTAAAATTAACAACATAACAATAACTTGACGTCAAAGTAGCTAATTAGTTGTATGTAATTAAAAGGCAAACGGGTTCTTAGCGCTAAATTGTAAATTTCTAAAGTCTCAAAATTTTAATGCAGTTAATAAAAAGGTTCATATGTATCCCTCTCTATAGTCTCAAAATAATTGTTTATGGAATGATTGCTTTGTGCTTCGAATCATTGGCGAATTATTTATAGTAACTTTTATATTTATGAGTATACCTAACTTTTGCAGGAGCAACAACAAACGGAGAATGGCCACTTCGCTTACACACCATCGATTGCCACTCCTGTGGTGAAAACGGGCGTTAGTGAGTTGATGGGGCCACCTCTCCCTAAGATTGGTAAAATCCTCTTGAGCCAGATGCTTCTACGGGTCTGGTGGAGGGATGGATCACATCCTTAAAAAGCGTCTACCTCTCCTCAACCAGGTGATTATGTGACAATAGACATTTCTTCAATGACTTAGATGTACCCTCCATTTAAGCCTAACTTAAGCTATACCTTGATTTTTTTTTGAAGCTTGTAACGTCTAACTACACAGCTGTTCAAAATGATAGGGAAAGCAACAAACCAACTAATTTGTTAACATTTTAGAAAATTATACGACCGAATAGCGACTTTTTATAATTTTTTTAATTAAACCGTGCAATTTTCGATTTGTATTTGCAATTTTACATATTTTTCAAAAATAATAATTTTTTTTCTACCAAATTAGTTTTTCTTTTTTTGTCGTTTTTGAGTGTTCAAAATAATAGGGAATGTTAAACTAAGTATGTAAATTGGTCAAATTTGATTAAGTAGCAGTCAGTTTTGAAATAAAAAAAAAATATTGTGTGGTTTTTTCAATAGCCAGAACGGCCTCCTTTATTTTTTTTTTTTTTTTGACCGCCTCTATAAGACCCGGCATGGAGTCAACAAGTTCTTGGCATTTACTAATCGGAATGGCGTTCCATTGCTTCTGTATTCCAAGCCATAGTTGGTGTTTATTGTTGAAAACCTTTCTGGCTAAAGATTTTTTCAGATCCGCCCACAAATTTTCAATCGGGTTGAGACCGGGGGACCGAGATGGCCAGGGTACCACAGAGAATCGATGATCGCGAAGCCAAGCACTCACCAATTTTGAAGAGGGCTTGGTATCGTTATCTTGCTGAAAATTCCATATAAGTGGCATATTGATATGTTTCCTTGGTCATAATATCATGAATTTGGAAGATCGGTTCAACTCCAAATCAAGAATAGCAACACCACACCATGATGCTATGGCCTCCGTGTTTCACGTTGCAGAACAGCATCAACTAAACGAATGATTTACAAGTCTAAAGTTGATATTAGTAGTTTGTGATAGTAACATTAAATTCCTTTTTGGTGTTGCTTATAATCCAAATAGAAACTTTTCACATTAACTTTTTTTTCAACTCTTCGTGAATTTAAGTGAATTATGAAAATATAATTGTATGCGGGGACTTCAATGCAGACTTTTATCGCTCTGATTCTTAATATGAAATTGCAGCTACTGGTCTCTCTGTAGTGAATTAAAATGCTACTCGTTTCGGACCCGAATGCCACCGCTAGTTTTCTAGACTTAATGATTGTGTCTGACTTGCCCAATGCTTTTTTTATTTGACGAGTCTTCTGAAGGAATATCTGACCATGATTTACTAGTCTGCACCTATAATATAGATTTTTCTAATATCTTGTCTCCGTCTTTATTTCAATTCAGAGATTTTAAATCTATTAATAATTTTGCATTACAAGAAGACGCTTTAAATTATCCATTCGATATTTATTGTAGATTTTATAACGTTGATGATAAAGTCAATTTGAAAACTGTCATAATTAGAAACAAGCACTGCCTTTGGTTTACTTTTGAAGTCCTCGATTTAATAAAAATCCGTCGTAAGCTGTATTCTAAGTGGAAGCGCCACCGAAACACCTATAAACTAGGTGATTTTCTGTCAAACTCGTAACCACTAGCAAGTATTCTTTAATTCTCAGAGCTAAAAAAAGATATTTCGAAGTTAAGCCCTTAGGTTAGGTTAGGTTAAAGTGGCTGCTGACCGGAAAAGGTCAGCACACTTAGACCAGTATTTGGTCCGTTGTGATACCACAAGGATTTCAAAAATCCCCCTTACTCGTTAAAACCATTTTGAGCTAATAATGAAGCGTTTGAGACAGTGAATGTCGGAATTATTTAGATCACTAGGATCGTAATAGTAGTAGTCTCCCAAGTGGAGTCTACGTCTTTGCTCTAGGGCAGGACAAGAGCATAGAAGGTGGGGAATTGACTCCTCTTCTTCTTCATCCATGCAGCTTCTGCAAAAGTCATTCGCAGGAACTCCAAGACGAGAAGCATGTCTTCCTATTAGGCAGTGCCCAGTAAGGACACCTATAATGGAGCTAATATGCAATCTACCAATAGAAATTAGTTGTTTTGAGCGTTTAGCATCAAACAATGGCCAAATCAGTTTAGTAGACCGGCAAGTTGGGGGTGCTGGTCCACCTGTGGTTAGCTTTCTTTATGGTGTCTTGCTTTAGCATAAGTTTACAAGTAGCTAGGGGTATACCGATGTTAGATTTGCTATCCAACAAAGGTAATATTGTTCCGTTTTTTGCAAGTTCGTCAGCTTTACAATTTCCTGGAATGTCTCTATGCCCCGGCACCCATGTAAGGTGAATGTTAAACTGTTTTGACATCTCCACCAGAGATGATCGACAATTTTGGGCTGTTTGTGAGTTAATGGAGACAGAGTCCAGTGACTTTAAGGCAGCTTGACTGTCTGAGAAGATACGTATATCGGTTGTCGATATAACGTTTTCTTTTAGCCAAGAGAGGACTTCTTTTATTGCTAAAAGCTCTGCCTGGAACACGCTACAGTGATTGGGAAGACGAAAAGATAGACAAAGATTTAATTTTTCGGAGTATACGCCTCCACCGACCCCGTCATCGACTCATTTTCCCAAGAAGACCTGGAAGGGATGGATACTTGAAAAATTTTTATCAAATTTTGGATGAGGGGTGGTGTAATCGACGTTACTAGGTAGACTACTGAACGAGTTCAGTATAGTAGAGTGACCAATATCATTATTGATCCACTGCGAGGAGGCTTTAAGTCGAATGGCTGTGTTAGCGGCCGATTGTTTGCTAAAAATATCTAGCGGTATGAGATGAAAAAGAACATCAAGTGCAGCAGAAGGAGTTGAGCGGAGAGCTCCACCCATGATTAAACAGGCTGTTCGTTGGACTTTGCTGAGCTTATCGCGGTTTGTTGCTGTTTCCAGCGCAGTCCACCATACTGTCACTCCATATGTAAGTATCGGTCTAATGACTGAGATGTATAGCCAGTGTGTTATATGAGGTTGTAGACCCCATTTGTTACCTACGGCTTTTTTGCAAGAGAAAAGAGCTATGTTGGCTTTGTTGACTCTCTCTTGGATATTGGGCTTCCAGCTTAATTTCTTGTCCAAAATAAGACCCAGATATTTTGCTTTGTCTGAGAATTTAAGCGGTATACCTTTAATGAGGGGAGGGTCTATGTGTGGGATTTTATATTTCCTGGTAAATAGGACAAGTTCAGTTTTGTGGGGGTTGACACCGAGTCCACATTGATCTGCCCAGTTAGTAAGCTTGTTTAGAGCATTTTGTAGGAGTTCCTTCAGAGTATTTGGATGCTTACCAGATATCGCTATCGCAACATCGTCCGCGTAGGCAATCACCCTGTGCCCCTCCCCTTCAAGAATCACTAGTAGTTTATTTACGACTAGGTTCCAAAGGAGAGGAGAGAGGACAAGTTAAGCCCTGATCAGTGATCAAACCTCACCTAAGTTTTTGAGTAGTCTGCGTTTATTTGGTATTGGTAGAATGGAAGAAAATTTTCCGGATCCAACTGATCATAGTAAAGGCCATGTGACTTACAGTCATCTAGCTTTACAATTAACAACTAAGCCATTAATGAACCTCCTTCTGAAATTGAAGTAGCTTCTGAGGATTAATTGGTCATGTATATTCTGTTTCTTAGATCCAACTCAGTGGGTGAAGATGGAGTTCCAATACGTTTTATTAAAATGATATTACCACAAATTATACCCACCCTTAGTCAGAAGGTAAATTTTTGTAAAACGACTTCTTCTTTTCCAAAATGTTCGTAGCGTGGAAAGGTAATTTCTGTGCCTAAGAAAAACAATCCGGCCTATAAGAATACTGCCTTGCCTGTCTAAAATCTTAGAAAGTTTTGTCAAACCACATTTCAAACCATATGCGGGCTCGTAACTTATTTTCTCCGGTGCAGTCAGGATTTTGAGGAGTCTACAGCTGCTCTACGGCTATGGTTAAGGTCCTTGAAGATATTCGAATTCAGTATAACCAAGGTATGTTAACGTTTCCCCTTTGACTATGATTTAAATGTACCATCAACTGCGAACTTCAGTTGTAAACGTCATCCGTGAACATCATCTCTAAACGTCATCATATGACGTACTTATTTCAGCACCAAATTGAGTTTGTGATTGACTTAGATAAGCATGTGCCTCTCACGTCTACTTACATTTGTCCTAATTTATAACCTGAATTATTTCTAATTAATTTAAATAACGTATTCTTTCGTACTAATATGAAGCAGCAGTATTTATTTAATTCCTCATATCTAACAGACTGGTTTTTACAAAAGCATTTAACATACTTGATCACAGTATTCTTTGCAAGAAACTAAAATTTTACTTTGGCTTCAGTGACAGGTCAATTCGATTTGTGCAAGACTATTTAAGTCATCGAACCCGAACATCGAACTGGCAATAATTCTTGTAATTCAATCAACTTGCTTGTGGGCATCCCACAGAGTTCCATCTTAGGTCCTATTTTGTTCTGCATGTTTATAAATGCCTTCCACATATTTGTAAAAATGTCATGTTACATGATTCTCAAATTTATCTTTCGAGACGTTTTAACTTATTAGAAGATCTAACTTGCAGGATAAATGAAGTTCTGAATGAGATTCACAACTGGTGGCTGTGTAATGGCCTAACGCTTAATCCTAAATCCTTAAAGCTAAATCTCAAATTATTGCCATCTCTAGACGAAAATTTGATACGAGCACTCTACCTTTTTCTAGTACAATTTCAAATTAAGTTTTCGAGTACTGTATTAAGTCTAGGCTTTAAAATAAATCGTTCACTTTCAGTCGTGCTTCTTCGACCATATTATTGTATCATTTATTGACTATGCTTCAGTAGTTTCCCTCAAACTGGATTCTCAATCACTGCGTAAATTGCTTGTTCCTTTTAGTGATATAGATTTAGATTAGATTAGAATCTTTATTGATTGTTCATAAAAATATACATAAATAAAATTTTTAATAAAGAAATTAAAGCATGGCCTATGAGCCGTCTGCCGCTTATCTATAAATTATTATTCTACATAAGAAGATTACAAAGTTTAATTTAAAACAAATTTAAAATAAAATTATTCTTAAAAGAAAAAAAAACCAAAGGTAGAGTTAAAAGCTTTTATAACAGAAATATAATGAACAAGCAATCAACAGTAGTTTGTATATTCAGATAGGTACAAAAATAAACATAAAAGAGAACCATTTAAAATATATTTAAGAATACAGGCTTAAGAAGCAATGATAGACAATTTTTAATACTTGAGGAACGAGTTGGGTTAGAAAAATGCCAGATCATTAATAAATTGGCTTTTAATTTAGCTAAAACAAAAAAAAAAAAAAAAAAAACAATTATGTATTTCACAAGTGAAAATGTGCTTTTAGTTTAGCTAAAACAAAATTATTAAATGTGTGTATTACTCACGACATATTCAAATATGTGTTTCTGTAGTTTTTCGCATATGAGATATATCGTACTAGCAACTTCCAACCATATTCTCCATTCAGAACACTGACACATTCTTCGTAAGTCAGAAAACTCTTACTGAAATAGAACCTTCGTATTTCTTGCAAAATAGGACAAACTGCTAAGAAATGAAGGACATCTTCATTTTGGTTTAAATTACACAGTGAGCAGATAGGGTTAATGTCGGGTCGATATGGTCTAAAGTTCAGTTCGAGAACTTCCGTTCTTGCCTTAAAGATAAGACTCATATCTAAGACAGAGAGATCCCTCCTAAAATAACTGTTCTCAAACAAATTAAGATTTAGGTTTTGATATATAGCCCTAGAAGTTGACTCCCTAGCCCTATTAAGATTCAACTGATACATTTTTTCATCTACTTTTGCAATGCAATCATAAAAAATATTTTGCCATTCTGCTACATTGCTAGTATTCAGGTTCAATGGAACATAATGTGCCAAAGCAAGTTCCTGCCAGTTTTTAAACGGAGTATAGCCGCAATGATGGGAAACTTGCAATATTCTTTTGTGCAAATTGTTATCTGATCTTTTCATTAGTTTAACCATGAAATCTGCACTTGCCTTCAAATTTCTTACGTAAATAAGGGGTAAACCGGACTCAACATAAATAGCGTAACTTGGAGTATTAGAAGGTAATTTAAATATTCTTTTAAAGAAATATCTTTGAATTAATTCAATCTCGTCTATCCATTGGTATCCATACACTTCATTACCATAGCAGAAGCAACTGTTTATTGTAGCGTCGAACACTTTGAGTTTTGATGTCGGATCAACAAGAGACTTTGTAAAAAATTGCGCCCATATCGTATTAATTGCTGATTTGGCCACAGTCAATTTTTCTTTTATATGAGCCCTTATATCCAAGTTATAAGAAATTACGAATCCAAGATATTTGAACTCATTCACTACTTCTATGCTAACGCCATCTAGGGTCCAATTCCTTAGATTCGTATTAACACGGTTTCGAGCTCTGAAGACCATGATCTTAGATTTGGTAGAATTTATTTTGAGATCCCATAGATCACAAAAAGTTTTAAGGTTATTAATTTGGTGCTGAAGTGTCGTCGGGTTATCAGCAAAAATTACGAGATCATCTGCGTATAACAGCAGTTTTACATATATATCCCCAAAGAAAACTCCCCCTGGTAAATGGTTCTCAATGTCGTTTATGAATAAAGCAAACATTAAAGGGCTTAAAACACACCCTTGTGGGACACCTGTTTCTGACCTAAATTGACCTGATTGATTTTTACCGCTGCATACCACTGCAGACATATTAAACAAGAGCTGTTCATACACCCGAATAAATTTAGTCGAAACCCCAATGAGCGCGAGTTTATACAAAAGGGACCTTCTATTGATTGTATCAAAAGCGGCTTTAAAATCCACAAAGATTGCATATAAGGGCTTTTTTTTATCAATAAACCGTCTTGCTATAGTGGTCAGTGCAAAAATTTGGTCCACCGTCGACAGGTTGGCTTGAAAACCAGCTTGAAAGCAACTGATTATGTTGTTTGACTGCACCCATCTAGATAGCCTCAGGTATAGGACTTGAGTGAAGAGCTTCCTCAGGGAGCTCAATACAGAAATGCCTCTATAATTTTCCGCTTGATTTGGGTTCCCTTTTTTATATATGGCAGATATTTTCGCCAAGCGAAAACTACTCGGGAAGGCTTCCTCACTAAACATTTTATTTAGAATATGTAGAATATATTCCAAAAACTCAGGAGTTGAATTCTTGTAGAATTCTATTGGAATACCATCCGAGCCAGGGGCTTTATTATTTTTCATTTTGTTGAGTGATGTTAAAAGTTCAAACATAGTGAAATTGGAATCTAACTCTGGGATCAGTATATACGGGAGTGCAAAACTTATTGAGTTTTGGTTTGGATCAGGTAACAGAAGGTTTTCAAAATATGAAGCGAGCTGGTCAACGCTGATGCTCAAAGACACTGTATTACTACGTCCTCCCAGTACGCGCACGTTGCACCAAAAAGACCTAGAATCTCTGCAGTCAATGAGATTTTTTGCCGCTTTTTCAAGGAATAGATGTTTCTTATGACTACATAGATCCTTATAAATTTTATTTTGCTGTAAGTAAAGATGTTTGTGAGCATCATTATTTGATTCTCGAAACAGTTTTAAAAATTGAAAAGATTTTTTTCTGCTTTTTCTGCATTCCTCATCATACCATTTAGATTTTGACCACGGTGAGGTGACATGGGAGCTGTTTGGAGTTGCGGACTTACGTATCAGATCAAATGCAAGTGATATAATTAGGCAAATTTTTGGTTTACGAAGATTTGATCATGTTTCTCAATACCATCACCTTGTCCTAGGATGCACTTTTGAACAATTCTTTAAATCCAGGAGTTGTATTTTCTTGCCCAAAATGTTACAAAGAAGGAAACTATCATACTTACATATAAGAAAAAATATGCTTTACGCAGTCTGATCGAACCATGAATCTTATTTCACCTATATTTTCGCACTCGTACAGTTGCAAAAGCCCTTGGAGATCTTGATATAAGCAAATTCGCTGGTCCTAATGGTAAGCCCCCATTGCTCTGAAGAAGTGTTCTTCATCGCAGGCATGCGTAAGCTTTTCCATTGCTCTTACTGTTCTGGAATCTTCCCTAGAAGAAGGAAAAAAGCATTTGTGAAACCTATTCCTAAAAAAGGCGACCCATCCTCCCCCTTCTTCGATCGACAAGTTGCACTTCCGTCCTTCTTTCCAAGGTCATGGAATCGCTGATTTTAAAAATAATCTCTTGTCTGAAACTCCTGATCCACTTCATTGTTTTGCCGACAACTCTACCCTCAGCTCTGATTTTTACAGCATTGTTAAATGGGATGTACAAAATCGAGTGGATTTTAATGCTTCGAAAACTCAATGCTGTCTATTGTCGTTAGAAAAATGTCGTTGCAAAATGTAGTCATTATGCTATTGTCTTTCAATGGTACTTGACTCGAAGAAACCGTAAATCTCTCAGTACTCGGTATGCGTGTCAAAGATGATCTTCGTTGGAATGACCACAGACTGCCGAAAACGCTGCCAAACGCTTAGGGTTCCTATATCGATGTAAGCAACCTTTCGCGTTTATACGTCCAAAACTCGAGCATAACTTAGGTCTTTAGGTAAATGCAGCCCAATCTTCTCTCCATTTATTGGATAGAGTCCAGAACAGAGCGTTAAAACTGATAGAAAACAGAGATATCATCTATTGAACATTGTCGGAATGTTTCATGTATTACCTCACAAGCAACGCCCACTCGAAGTAGCATGTTTCATTCCTCCACGCTATCAGTTCAGAAATGCTTATCAGTTGACCCTAGAACCTAATTTTTGACGTACTTTCAAATATAGATATTTGCTTTCGTCTCACAACACAATTATGGAATAAATTACCCGGCACGGTTTTCCCTTGCCATTTCAATTTGCAAACATTAAATACCAATGTTTCAGCACCGCTTGTGCTCAATAAACCAATGGAGAACTCTTTGAGAAATATAACCTAACATTAGCAAGAGGTCAATTAGAACATCAAAAATTTAGAAACTTGAATATTAAGTCTTATTGCAAGTTAAACGAATCTTCGAAAATTTTTTCCTCTGTTGCTGAATTGCTTCACGAATAACTAAACTCAGAGAAACTGAAAAAAACTCTGAAAAACTGGACCTAAAACAACTTTTACAAAATTTTGATTTTATGTGATATCAGATTCATTATTTTTTACATTACATTTTACTCTACTCCGTAGATAAATCTACGAACACAGAAAATCACTGGCAACTGAGGCCATCGGCCTTAGACAATAAAACAGAGAGAGACACACAGAAAGAAAGAACAACAGAAGAAACACATGTCAACAGCACACGGTTGGTATTTGAACGGTCCCCCATCCAAGTACTATCCGCGCGCAATGATGCTTGATTTCGCTGATCGATGGGAAGCGATGCTTTTTTTTTTTTTTTTTTTTTAAATTCATTTTTATTTTTCATTTATCTTACAACTACTTAAAGCTAGACAAAAATTCATAAAAACTAGCCTAATTATCCAATAACTTAAAACTAACTTACTGGCCCTATGCGGGCGCTCTAAGCTAAACTATATCTTAAATGTAATACCTTTCGGCCTAAAAAACTATTTTTAATTCAAAAAAACTATATCTATTTTTTTTTTGTTTTCTCGAGAAAATTTAAAAAACTCGGATTCTTTATCTTTTTATATTTTTTATATAAAACTTACAAACTAAAGTAAAACTAAGTAATAACTACCCAAACCAACTTAAACTACTTAAAATAAACTAAAACTAAACTAAAACTACTTAAAAACTAGAACAGCCACAGCAGCAGAGATTTTTTTTTTTTTTTTTTTTTTTTTTTTTTTTTTTTTTTTTTGTGCCACCCTGACTGTCCCTACCTAAGAGTACCCTTAAAACTATGTAAGTCGGCCAAGATAACTGGTCAACTATCGCTATCAACATTAGACAACCACCAAAACTGGTTCTCCTGTCTTACCCTGTCTTTCAGGTCCCGATCGGACACAGTCCTACTGAACCGAAGTCGCTCAGCTCCGTCTTGTGCGAGGACGTCTCGACTATAAAGGAGCCGCCTATCCACAGCCCTACGGCCGACGTGGTAGATTAGCGGAACCGCCTCTCTATCCTGGATCAACCCTATACTATCTAAATAGAGGAATGCATTAGGTGCAATATGGCCACTTAAACGCACACTCTCGAAGTATTCTGTGTTGGGGTAGTAAGCCCCAAAGATTAAGCTATTTGCTGAGGTCATCGCTCTCGCAATGTGACTCCGAATCAGCTTTATCAAAAAATTATCTATTCTGTTAATGTTGGCTCCGTTGTTTAGAGTCCTGTTGGAATAGTAATGTTTGTACTCTGATTCTGGTGTTCTGTGTAAACCAAGACAACGTCTAAGACACTGCCTCTCAAACACCCGAATCTTTTCCATTTGAGATGGGGCAACGTTGAACCACACCGGGCACCCATAGGCAATCATCGGCCGGATGAGGGCCATGTAGCAAATCACCTTCACCCTGGTGTCAAGCCGGCTGCTGTAAAACAACCGTTTCGTCAGGGCAAAGGCTCCCCTAGCCCTGTTCAGAGCAGCATTTATATGTCTGTCGAAATACAAATACTGATCCACCCAGATGCCAAGGTACTTTACCACACTTCTGTTCGCCAGTGGTTGCCGGTGCGGCCCTACGATCATCAGCTTACGCCAGTTCTTTCTAGTATCCCTAGGGGCTCTAGCCAACGGAGTCCTAAACAGAATCGTTTCACATTTCTGAAAGTTGATTTTCAACTTCCAGTCATCACAATATCGCTGAATCTTGTCGAAGTCACGCTGTAAGAGAATTCTGATAACCTCAACTTTTGTAGCCGTTCTGTACGCTATTAGGTCATCGGCATACGCAATTGCATGAGTTAGACTACTTATTAGATCGCTGGTGTAAATGCTGAATAGAATCGGCGAGTTCACCGCTCCCTGCTGAAGACCATTCTTGATATCGAAGATTGCGGTAGAAGTTACATTGCCACTTTTGACAACAAACTTTCTACCATTGAGCATGTCATAAAGTATATATAATAGTGGTTTACTTATGCCGAGCCTAGTCAATTTTAGATAGAGACCCTCTAACCATACGGTGTCGAAAGCCTTCTCCAGATCAACCAGACAAGCACCTGTACACTGCTTTTTAGTTTTGTTCCATTGGATATCAGAAACGAGTTTAGACGCGGCATGAATGGTGTCATGTCCCGCCTTAAACCCGAACTGATTATCCGGTATGATATTATTCTCCTCCGCCCACTTGGACAGAGCTCTATTTACGACTTTCTCGAATACCTTGCTGATACTTGGTAGAAGACTTATTGACCGGAGATTCGCCGGATTGGAGTTGTCGTTTCCCTTTTTCGGGAGAGGATGAACCACAGCTGTCTTCCACCGCCCTGGATAATATGCTTTATTCAGTGCGTTGTTAAACAGTGTGGCATAAATGTCAATTGCTTCCTTAGGTAGATGTCGAAGTACAATATTGGATATACCATCGACTCCTGTTGACTTTTTCTTCTTTAATGAATCGAAGATGAGCTGGAGCTCCATCCTCGTAACTAATAGGGAACTACTCCCATCTTGCACGGCGATGATGGCACTCGCCAAGTTTTCTTCATTGAACCGGATGAAACCTAGATTCTCTGATCGCCATTGCGTCATTTCATTACGAAGATAGAAGTGATGGAGTAGAGCTCTGTTTTCCAGGTCGTGGTTGGGGTGAATGCTTGCATTTAACTTATACACTTGCTGAAAAGCAGCCCCCACAGCCTCCACTTTCTCCAGCGGATCCTCGACAATAAAAAGGTCATCGTCCAAGACCGCGTCATCTGGATCTATCCCTGCTGTCAGAAGTACGTTTCTGTTTTCTGTCGTTCTCTGGAGCTTAAGACATGGAAGTTCGCTTTGATCATTCCGTCTAAATATCTTGTTAATTTGTGGAAACATACTCGGGTCGCTAGAGTTAACGGCCCGAATTTTATTGTTCCAATACAAATTAATAGACAACCTATAATTTTCTTTGATCAGTTGGTTGATGTTTTTGATTGACGACTTCAGTGTCCTAATCTCCAGATCGCGTGAGTCAGTAAACCGTCGGTACAAGCGTTTAAGTCTTGTCAGTAGTCCACTTTTTTGTCTGTGTAGTGCATCAATTGTCGCGTTACGGTACATGTCGGTTACGTTACGTTCTCTGTATTTTGGTATAGTTCTGTTCATAGTTCGTAGGATTGTTTCGTCCATTTGTTCTAGGTATTGGTCAATTTCGTTGTTTGTTAAATTCCTGTTATTTGGTGGGGATATATTATTGGCACGAATTTCGCTTGCTAAAGCGTTGGTAAACCGTGGCCAGCGCATCTTACTGTAATTGTAAGAATGCGCAGGTACATACTCCTCCAACTCTACAAGCTCGTTCGGCAACTGTATTACTGCGGCGAAACCACAGTGGTCGCTGTCGTAGTCTATCGTTTGTAAGCAGTTTCTTGTCCGTTGACCCACAGTGTTAGTAATTGTCAGTCTAGAGTCCTTTAGTAATAGATCCAGATAGGCACCGCTTCTTGGAAACGATGGTCTATCAGTCGCTAGAAGATCGATCATATATTCAATACTGTATTGACCCATCCAATTAAATAGATGGTTACCTCTCGGATTTTGTACTTGATTTCCCCAATCTATATGTTTGGCATTTAAATCACCAGCCATGAGATAGTAATTCTCTACCGAGTTCAGTTGTAGCACTTGAAAAAGTTTTTCGAGCTCTGTCAAAAAGTCAGTTGGCTGAGGTGATTCCGGAGCATAAGTCGCGACTATAAACATCCGCTTCCCCTGTTGGAGAGGAATGCATACAATACACGCCTCAAGCAGCCGAAATCTGCGTACTTCACTATTGTATATAACTTTATATTTTATGCCTTTTCGTACAAAGATTGCGACACCACCTCCTTGAGTCGAGTTGGGCCGATCTCTTCGTACGATATTGTAATTATTATGTGTCAATTTATGTTTCTGACTTAGTTTAGTTTCACTAGCCATAAACACATCAGGACTTAGATCTTTCAACAATTGGAATAGGTTTGCTCTACGTTCGATCCTAATCAGTGAATTTACATTCACAGCAAGGATCCTTAAGGGCCTCTCCAGCAGCGCGCCCTTAACCTAAAAATTGCGTAAAGCTCGGCAAAACAGAGTAGATATGGTCCACCCTCTTCGCCTGCTCCGTTATCTGTTTTTGAAGACCTGCTATCTGACCAGAAATGGCCAGCAACATGCTTCTTATTTCGGCCTGTGCGTCCGGAGCCTTAGGCACGAGGGCCTGTGGGGCTGCCTTTGGCGCAGGCTGTACTGTATTTCCCCTTCCTGACGCCATTTGGGCGTAGGAGATTTGGGGATTAACGGGCGTTGTTGTAGGAACACGCGTAATTGGTCGTTTTTCTATCTCTGTTTGCTTTGCTTTTTTTTGTTTTATTTCCTGAAAGATGGGACATCCCCGATAGTTTGCGGGGTGCCCGTCCTTCCGGCAGAGTGCACACTTAAGTAGTGTCATGTCTTGGACCCTTTCTTGCCCTAACTTACATTCTCCCTGAATGTGGTTCTCTCCACACTTTACACAGCGTGACTGCATTTCGCAGTTAGCCGCGGCGTGGCCGAACCTTTGACAGCGCATGCATTGAAGCATGTCGCCGCGCCTCTTTAATTTATCCCAGGTTACAACCTGGTAGTTGAGGACGGAGATATTCCTCAAACTATCCAGTTTGCTAGTGGGTGAAAGCTGAACCAAGAAGATTGGCAACTTCCGATTCTCCCGTCTGGCTTTAACTGTGGCAAAAGGCTTGACTTCGATAAAGTCGAGATCGTCGCTCGCTTTTTCACGGAGCTCATTTAAGAGCTCTTGCGGTTCCGTGTAGGAATCTATGCCCTTCAACAGGACTGTTTGGAATTTATCTACTTTAGGTGTATAACTGAAGAATTCAGTCGTGGTAGCTTTTAGTAAATTTTTCACAATTTTATGCTGTTCCACTGTTAGGCAGTGGATAGCATGTCTGTTAGGACCTAGTCTTTTTATGGTAAAATTTTGACCTATGGCCGACTTACATATTTGAATGGTCTCCTTTAGGTCCATCTTATATACATTGATTGGTGGCACTTGCTCTTTCTTCTTGTTCAGTTGCTGCGGCTGTGGCTGCTGCTGTTGCTTTTGCTGCTGTTGTTTCTGCTGCTGCTGATTCTGCTGCTGTTGGTTCCGCTGCTGCTGCTGTTTTGGCTGTTGTTGTTTTGGCTGTTGTTGTTGATTCTGCTGCTGTTGTTGTTGTTGTTGTTTTGCCTGCTGCTTTGGCTTGTCTGTAAGCAGCGGCTGTTGTTGTTTTAGCTGGGGCTGATGGGGCTGCTTGGTTGGCGGTTGCAGCTCCGCATCAGCACTTTTTTGTTGCGCCTCCTTTGGTGGGGCCTGGAGACTTTTTCTATTTGCGCGCTCCTGTCTCTCTTTTGCTCTGCGCGCCTCTTGCTTTTCTTTCAAAGCTTGAATCATTGAGGCAAGATTGCTTTGAAGGTTCTCAATCTGCCCCTGTACTGCACCAATTTTGGCTTGGATAGTCTCCTCTTCCTCTTCGTCTGCGGACGCCTCTGGAGTGGACAAGTCCACAAAGGTTTGACTATCGCCCGTGGTGTAGAGACCCTCTCCACCCTCGGACATATATGATATCGCCTCGTCATCATCGGTTGGCGAGGGATTCACAGTTTTCCTTGTGTCTGCTGCTGGTGTTGTTGCCTTTTGCGCCGTCACCTTCCCTTCAGCTTGCAGCTCAGCTTTGGTGATGGTACGACGCTTTACCAGGTTAGGCACACTTTGTACCCTCTTCCTTCTCTTCGTTGACGCAACGGCTGATGGTGCCGTTTCTACATCAGATGATGGTAACGCTATCGCATCAGTCGACTTAGCCAGGGCATCTTTTGATGTCCCCGGTTTTGAAGCCGTTGATTGCTTCATCATTGGTCTTGATGTTGTTGTTGTTGTTGTTGTTGGGTCTTTAGCTGGCAGAACACCTTTCGATGCCCCCGCTTTGTTGTTGGTACGTTTTCGCTGTCTTTCCTCTTCTGCTATAATATTTTGCACTTCACTATTGTGAAAAAAAGCATCCAAAAGTTGTGTGCCCGACGGGGACTTGAACCGGTGACCTCTCGCACCAGAGTCCGCCACCTCTTCCACTGAGCTATACTCTATATTGGAATTTGACTGGTAAAGTTAGTACTTGTATGCACACCCGATTTTAGTTTAAGTCACTGTGAAAGTCGAAAGCGTCTACACTCCTCCACAGTACGAGATCGACTGAGGGGAAGCGATGCTTTCGTCAAAGCTAAGGCCGTTGACCAGATTCATTATATGGCATAGTTTTGTAAGCAAATCAATAATTGTGGGTTCTTAGCACCGTCGCGTCGGCGGCGTCGTCAGTCAGCGAAATCATAAAACTCTAACAAATCCTTCAAAACGCAATATCTTGAATGAAATTTTACAAACAAGTTATAAACTTAGACAGCAAACAACAAACAGACACAATTTCATACCTTACAGAAAACTTACAAAACTTCACTGGAGATTATTTCAATAGTTTGAGTTCATGTTGAAATTCACAGTAGAAAACTTCACATTCGCACTTGATTCGCTTTTAGTAGGTTGCTACTTGTCTCATATAAGAGTTTTATTACATTTTATCACATAAATTCCTGGAGCGAGTTTCAAACAAAATATTAATAAAACAGAAAGTGTATTTGACATGCGAACATCTTGTCAGTCAGATTTAAAATAAATGAAAAATATAATACATATATCATTGCAGAGCCCCCTGGAGGGAGCTAGCGAATGTACGTTACTGCTACTGACAACTGCAAAAAATGTTTACTACGTTTTGTTATTCCAATACGAATTATGTGGAGACAAAATCAACCCAATTTCATTCCTCCCAACCCTCCCTGCAGCAATCGTACCTCATTTTTAAAAACATCGAAATCGAGCCTGGTGGGTTTTTGTTATGAAGTGCATTACAATTTTGTTCGTAAAATGAGTATGTGTAGGTTACAATGATATATTTGAGGAGAAAATGTAAAAAAAAGACTTGAAAATTGGTATCTTCCTAAGTTTTTTTCTACCTAGTAAGTGCGTTGGATTGTCGTGCTTGGGGTCTTGGGTTCGATTCTCAGTCGCTGCAAAAAAGTGTTTTAGGGGTGTACTGCTTCTTGCGAGGAATTCAAAAATCCTCTAAGAGTGGTGAAAAGTGCTTTTAGGAATCGGCAGAAAACTGTAGGTCAGGAATGAGAGTTATAAGTCACAGATCTTTTGAACCGGCTATTAATTTCTTCAGATCTAAGTATATCTATATAGCAATTTTACATGACAGTCCAACGCACGTTCAAGTACCGCGAATTAAGACAAGAGTTTTTAAGATATCTAGTTTTGATTTATTATTGTTCCGTTAACTTTGGTAAACACTTTTTAGCTTCTTTCTAAATCTATAAACAAATCAGTTTTTAAACAAATGTATTTTAGATTGAAACTTAAATATTTGAATAAAATATTTTTCATTTTTCCTGCCAATATTCTTGCTGTTATCTAAAAAATATGTATGTATATTTTGGCTCATTAGCTTTTTTTCACAAAATCTGTGTCAAGGTTAGCTTTTTTGAAGATAATGCAACTTAAAAAATGGGTTATAATCTCTTAATGATATGAAAATACAAACAATTGCATTTTTTTTCTCATTTTGTCTCATAATTTAGTTTTGAGCTTGTGCAAAACACTTGATTTCTTTTAAATCACAAATTTTGTGTCATTTTTAAATCAATCATTTTAAATTAGGTTGCAAAAGGTTTGACTCGTAACTTTAATTTCATAATGAATATCTCAATCAAAACTTTTTAATGTTTCGAATTTTCAAGAATTCGTAACTTTGTTTCAAATCCAATTCAAAGATATAAATATGTACATAAGTGACGACAAAACAACTAAAATAAACACACACAAAATAAAATTTTTAGGTGGAAAATTAACAGTCATATTTATTAACTCATTATAGTGAGTACATAAGTCTATACAGCCCTTATAATGCCTCTAAACGCAAAATTGTTATTTATAAAACTTATGTGACGTTGAATAGACTGAATAGGTTCACTGTTTTTCGTACCTTACTGTAAGACTCTACAAATTTTTTCTTTAAGCTTACCGTTATTCTCACACAATAGCTAAACTTAATTCATTAAGAAAAACTAACGTTTTTTTTGGCTCATCTGAATAGGTTCGAATGCAAAAAAATCATTTTTAATTGACGTGCACTGATATGTACTGAAAGTTAAGTTTTTTTGGTAAATCGAATTGTTTTAAACTATTTAACAAGGAAAATGGGTCGTGAAAAATTTTTGAACGCGAAGAAAAATTAAAAATAAAAGCATTTCATTAATTAGGGCTAAGCCAAAGAAAAATCGTAAAAAAAGGAAAGAAGCCAAAATTTAATGGGTAAATATTTGCGGAACATCTAAAACTACGGGAAAAATATGAAAGTTGGAACTTAAAAGGCCAAATCAATAACCAATAGACCCGCAATCACAACAGCTGCTTCTAATTCGCATGATTTCACGTCATAAATTAGACTCAAAACTGGTGTTAAGTGTATAGTTTGTCGACGGTGAAACGCGATATTAAGACATTTGAACAGGAAAAAAATACCGAAAAAACAAATTTGAACGAAAAACGAAAAGAAAATCATTTCCAATTTTGCAAAAAATACATGTCGTAGAAATCGGAGTGGAGGCGAGTTATATTTTCAGATGAAAAAAATACAACTTAGAGGGCCCAGATAGCTACAACTATTACTTTCATGACCTTCGTAAAGAAGAACATTATATAAGCCGTCTGCATAGCTGTGAAGGCAGTGTCATGGTGTGGGGAGCAATTTCATATAATGGAACCTTTGAGCTGCAAATTCTTACATCGCGAATGAATGTCAATGTGTACAAAGGTGTATTGGAAAAGGTCTTCCCACAATATTATTCTCTGGTCTTTTAGGACCAATACCATTGTCATTCCAGCATCATAATGCCCCTATCCATACAGCGAGGTCGGTAAAACAATGGATCGAGAACCAAAATGTATAGAGGTGTTGGTATGGCCTCTATACTCACATGACCTTAACATAATTGAAAATGTTTTGGGGACTTTTTTCCCGTAAGGTGTATGAGTCGGATAGACAATATGAAGACAAGTTGTCCTTAATCGAGGAAATTAAGAAAGCGTGGGCAGAGATTTCGCTGCAATGTTTAGAAAAACTGTATGACTCCATTCCAAATCCAATTTTCGAAACTACGAGTATTTAAAAAAAAGGTGGCAATACACCTTATTAATATGAATTATTATATCCCTACCTATTTAATGTGCAAAATTAATCATTTAATTACAGTTATTTTTCTTGTTTTCTTCCTTTTTTTGCTTTTGAACCTATTCAGATGAGCCAAAAAAAAATGTTAGTTTTTCTTAATGAATTAAGTTTAGCTAGCGTGTGAGAATAACGGTAAGCTTAAAGAGAAAATTTTTTCTCCCAAACTAAGGGCTGAGTGTTATGAAAGCTTAATGTAATAGATTCTTAATTTTTGGTA
This sequence comes from Philhelius festivus, assembly GCA_963931855.1. Taxonomy (NCBI): domain Eukaryota; kingdom Metazoa; phylum Arthropoda; class Insecta; order Diptera; family Syrphidae; genus Philhelius; species Philhelius festivus. The sequence continues at coordinate 117,710,502 of OZ007556.1, forward strand.
CTTTATTTGACACAAGCTCAATATAACTATGATGGGTAGGAAAATGTTTTATAAATAAAAATGTGTATAGTGGATGAATAAGTCATTATGCATTACATAACTTTTAGCCCGTTTAGCGAATTCTAATAAATAAGACTGTAAGTATATCAGATAATGAAATTGAAGACAGTGACATGCCCAGAGGAAGACCTTACAAATCTTTAGATAAATGTGCAGACGAAAATGACTGAATGTTTTCACAGCTTTAAATATAAATTATGTAAATATAGCTTGGGATAATTTATTCAACTTGTTCTCATCTACTGAGCAGGTACGGTTTGTTAATGATAACATTGCTTAGATGTTTAACAGATATATTTTAGTAAAAACCAAGCAAAATAAGTCGGATAATCCTAATTGGAATACGCATCTTAATACAACAGCGAGATCGATTCTACAACTTCTGGAAACGTTATCGTCTTCCGGAACTTAAACAAATGTATAAATAACTTCGCAATAAAGTTGTGATGGAAATTCGTTCAGCTAAGACTCGTTTATTCTCTGACAAACTCAATACTTCCCTTAATAGCCGATAGTTGTGGAATAACTTGCGTAGTATTGGGTTTGATAAGGCCAAACACAATCATATTCAGAATGTTGACGACAATCAAAGGGCACGGTAGTGCCCAGCCAAGTTCTGGCCCTACACCCTTTTTACAGAAACAAACTCAGGCGATTTTTGACCCCTCCCTATCTTCAGTACCAATGAAGTCAGAAACTTAAAATGCCGAATATTTCCTAAGATAGTCAGGCACAGGCGTCTCACCAAATTTCAATTTTCTAGCATAAGCGGTTCCTGAGATATAAGGCCTCAAAAATCACAAAAACCGTAACTGACTGACTGACTGACTGATACATCTGATAGATGGAGCACTTCCCGACATCGTAGAATCTTGTAATTTTGCACAACGGTAGGTCTTGTCATGCAACCAGAGCAAAAAATCGAAAATTTGAAATTTTCCATTCAGGGGGCGTGGTATCCGCCCACTTTCTCCGAATTGGTGTTGGTTGAATGGAGCACCTCCGACTGCTGTAAAACGATGAAATTTGGTAAAGTGGTAGGGCTTAAATTGCATACAAAGAAAAAAATATAAAATTAGCGGTTTTCCATTCAGGGGCGTGGTATCCGCCCACTTCCTTAGAACTGATGTAAATTATATATGGCGCACTTCCGATTGGAGTAGAACAATGAAATTTGGTGGGAAGGTAGGGCTCAAATCGCATATAAAGGACCAAAAATAAAAATCGAGGTTTTCCATTCAGGGGTTGCTGTTATTAAGGTAGGTTTGCTAGTGTTAGGTATCTTGCCAGGATAAGAAGAAATAATTGAATCAAAACAACCAATATTAAAAAAGAAAATAAGTATACCAAAAGAAATAGGAAGCTATAAACTAAGTTGATTTTAGTAGGTAGAGTCCACCCTTCTATCCTTCCGTATCTTTCGAGATTTTGACATGGCAAAATATTAAAATCTTTGCAAAAAGGAGTGAGATCAGACCAAAAAACATAAACATAAAAGTAGAATAATATTGAAACAGCTACAATATAATAGAGAAATTTTATTATTTAATGACTACTGACTAAAATTTGATGGGCTTACTTGGCAAGTTTTTTTTTATGCCAAATTCAAAAGGTTTTGAAAACTTGACCAGAAAGCCCATCAAATTTTAGTCAGTTATCATTAAATAATAAAATTTCTCTATTACATTGTAGCTGTTTCAATATTATTCTACTTGAAATATTCGGTAGTAAACCTTCATGATGTAAGAACTTGGCGTACTTTTAGATCTGCAGTACTTTTCACGGCTGACTTGTTACACAAAGGTTTTTGTATAGAAGAAATTGGCTCTATTTTTTTAACATTTATGTTTTTGGTCTGATTAGGATATTACAGCTTGTAACTACCATAGAACCATTTTGTGTTTAATTTTAAGTTTCTCACTATCGACACAACGGATTTTAATGAAATTTTTTACAGAGATGCTTCTAAAAAGTTTAGAAAATATTGCATTTAAAACTTAAAAAAAAAATATTTTTTTTGAATTTTGGAAAAAAAATCATTTTCTTTCGAAAATTTGATATTTCAAAAACGGCTCAATAATTTTTTTGGAAATTTAATTTTCAAATAATAAAAACTCAAAGTTGGCACCAATTTTTTTCCTAAAAAGATTTTTACAAAAATTTAAATATAAAAGCTTTAAGAAACCACTACAACGACTTATAATTTTTGTTCTTGCATATATTCGTATTTGCAGAGCATTCTCTTTTTGTCTCTTACTATTAAGACAATTTAAAGATTAATTTTATCCTTATGAACAATTTTCTCTAATACTCGTAACTCGTTTTTAAAATTCCTAGTCTATTACATAGGAGCAAGTTCGTGCGACCCATGTCATTTTTTTTTAAATCTGTGGAACAGTTTTTGAGAAAAAAAATATTTATTAAATTTGAAAAAAAAAACTGTATGGCAGGTTTCGTTATTTTTGGTCTTAAAAAAAACGTGTGGGGGAAAAAATTAAAAATGAAATTTACCAAATTTAAAGAAAATCGGACGAGCCGTTTAGGCTGTAGTCGAACAGACAGACATACAGACAGAAAGAATTGCGAGACCCACGTTTATGGTCTTCGTTATCATCGTAATGTTAACTTTAATCAAAATCTCGAGTTCGCTTTTTTTCCGAATGCATAACTTCTCTTACAGTACCTATAAGTCGTAAGTAAAAATCTCACCTCGAACGTTCGATTCGCAAACCGTAATAGGGGGGTAAAAAAATATTTTAATAATATGAAAACACAACTGCATATTTTTACGTTTTGTATCATAATTATTTTTAAGCTTGTGATTAAAATCACAAATTTTGTGACATTTTTAAATCATTCAAAAAATCGACGACTCTTTTTATTGCAAGTAATAAACAAAAAAATCAATTGATAAAAAGTCGTATTTCAACAATTTTTTATAGAACTCACGAAATTGGTAGCTGTGTGTTTTAGCTTTATTTAAAAAAAATATCAAATTATCTCAACTAGTTCGAAAGTTATGATTTTTATGAGTGTGGGTCTAATAATCAAATTTAATTATGGAATGTTTGAGTTATTTCCTTTCTTATTCCAAGAAGAATACGTTTTGTTATTATCTTGGTCGTAAAAAATCCGCCCGATACCACGGCCCATTTTATTTAAATGACAATTTTTAATTAGTTTGCAAAAGGTTTTATTCAAGAGAAGAGCACGTAACTTTAACAAATTTTTATTGTTTCAAATTTTCAAGAACTCGTAACTTTGTTTCAAATCCAATTCAAAGATATACATAAGTAACGACAAAACAACTTAAATAAACACAAAATTAAATTGTAAATTTAAAACAAAATGGAGTAACTGTCTTAGAGTAAGAAACATATTTCTTACAAGAAATTAAGAATTCTCAAGCGGAACATTAAGTTACCAGATGATGAAATTGAAGACAGTGACATGCCAAGCACATCAAGAGGAAAGCTTTGCAAATCTTTAGATAAATGTTTAGACTACCTATACTAAAAAGAGGAAACTAATGAAAACTACCAGCAATATTTCGATTGAAAATATTTCCACAGCTCTAATAACTATAAATTAAAACAAGGATCACGAAAAGATGAAAGCGCACATCCCAAAAGCAGCTATGCATGCAAGCCCATTACGAGTACAATGGACACAGGAGAGTATTCCTATTCCTCAATGTGATTCAATAACATGTGACAGTACGACGAAGGAAGCCGAAAAAAAAAGCGTATACAAAACGAATTTTGGGAGCAACTCAGCACTGTCATGATCCCAGTCCTTGTGTATTGTGCAGAGACATGAACCTTGTCGAAAATGGATGAAAATGCTTTAGGATGTTTCGAGAGGAGGAGTAGAGGAGAAGATCTTACCATGAACTTTATAAGCTGTACAGTGAAACCGACCAAACGAGATAAAGTCTAACGACCGAAATGACTATATCACGTAGAGCGAACGGACCCAAATGCTCCAGCCCGGAAAGTCTTCGAATCCAACCCCGAGAAACGGCGCAGTTTAGAAAGATCACGACTCAACTGGGAGACAACCTCAACCAACTTGACGTATGAAACTGGAGACAGCTGTCTAGGGTTCGAGCTAGCTGGAGAATCTTGTGAGTTAAAGCCCTGGTCGGCCCGGACGCGTATTGCCAAACTGTATATCAGCACAGATCTCCTTAGTCTGTGCTCAGTCATTTTCTGCTCACCGAATTTGAAAGTATTGTAGAGCAAACTGTATGCTACCACAGAGCGCTCTGTGGTCACATGCAGTTTGCTTGTAAAATATTAAAAAAGCTGAAGCAAACTATATACTATTTCAGATCGAGCAAAGTACCTGTGATTCTGATTACAGAGCCATCGTTCACGTTGGTGTGGTTATTGTGTGTGGTGCCGTGACATAAGGCCAAGTGACAAAAGGCCAAATTTGTTTGTGACTTAAGGCCAAACATAAAATGTTTTGTCTTGAGCAACAGTACCTTGGGTGGCCCGCTTCGCGGGTTTTCAGGATTTTAACTCCCTTTTCGGGGCTCACACCCACTCACGCAACTCCGTTGCTCCGCTTAGGGTATGTTCAGTCGCCAGGCAGGCGCCTGTAGCAACAGTTTTCCTGAGCAGCAGTACATAACTGTTAGTTGTTTACTCCAATTAATGTAAAATACAAAACTGTTGCTACAGGCGCCTGCCTGGCGACTGAACATACCCTAAGCGGAGCAACGGAGTTGCGTGAGCGGGTGTGAGCCCCGAAAAGGGAGTTAAAATCCTGAAAACCCGCGAAGCGGGCCACCCAAGGTACTGTTGCTCAAGGCAAAACATTTTATGTTTGGCCTTAAGTCACAAACAAATTTGGCCTTTTGTCACTTGGCCTTATGTCACGGCACCACACACCACACACAATAACCACACCAACGTGAACGATGGCTCTATAATCACAGGTACTTTGCTCTTAGTTTCCTGAGCAAAATGTATACCAACACAGAAAAATCTGCTTTTGATCTGACACAGTAGGTATATAGTATGCTCTTAATTTGAATGAGCATTCTGTAGTCTATTATAGAGCGTCGGAGCTCTGTACTGATATACAGTTTGGCAATACGCGGCCCGGACTGTAGCGCCACCTCAAGTTAGTAAGTATCTCAGTACTATATAAAAATTAATAGAAAATTTACAGACGATAATATGTTTCTCATTTATCAAGAAGTTTAATACTGCGGATGTACTCGTATTAAGGCCTTAATTATGTAATTTCACATATCAGGAAAAAGTTATTTCATCTAAAATTTTCTTATAAAATAAATTTGGTGGTGCAACGTGTATCGTATGGTCACCATACGAGTTTAAAAAGCAACTAACGGGTGATTTTTTTGAGGTTAGGATTTTCATGCATTAGTATTTGACAGATCACGCGGGATTTTAGACATGGTGTCAAAGAGAAAGATGCTCAGTATACTTTGACATTTCATCATGAATAGACTTACAACTTAGACAACGTCGAATTTTCAGTGAATGGGCCCTAGAAAAGTTGGCAGAAAATCCGCTTTTTTATCGACAAATTTTGTTCAGCGATGAGGCTCATTTCTGGTTGAATGGCTACGTAAATAAGCAAAATTGCCGCATTTGGAGTGAAGAGCAACCAGAAGCCGTTCAAGAACTGCCCATGCATCCCGAAAAATGCACTGTTTGGTGTGGTTTGTACGCTGGTGGAATCATTGGACCGTATTTTTTCAAAGATGCTGTTGGACGCAACGTTACGGTGAATGGCGATCGCTATCGTTCAATGCTAACAAACTTTTTGTTGCCAAAAATGGAAGAACTGAACTTGGTTGACATGTGGTTTCAACAAGATGGCGCTACATGCCACACAGCTCGCGATTCTATGGCCATTTTGAGGGAAAACTTCGGAGAACAATTCATCTCAAGGAATGGACCGGTAAGTTGGCCACCAAGATCATGCGATTTGACGCCTTTAGACTATTTTTTGTGGGGCTACGTCAAGTCTAAAGTCTACACAAATAAGCCAGCAACTATTCCAGCTTTGGAAGACAACATTTCCGAAGAAATTCGGGCTATTCCGGCCGAAATGCTCGAAAAAGTTACCCAAAATTGGACTTTCCGAATGGACCACCTAAGACGCAGCCGCGGTCAACATTTAAATGAAATTATCTTCAAAAAGTAAATGTCATGGACCAATCTAACGTTTCAAATAAAGAATCGATGAGATTTTGCAAATTTTATGCGTTTTTTTTAAAAAAAGTTCTCAAGCTCTTAAAAAATCACCCGTTATAAGCAGAGCGGGACAGCTGAATTTATATATTTATTATTTGAGTATTTCTCTTTCCTACCACTACCATATTGTTTTCCTCTCCTATTCAGCATAGTTATAAGAATTTGTAAGCGAATATACTCAGCCAGCATTCAGTGTATAATCGGACAGCGCAGAATAAAGTTGGATTTTTTTACCGTGAAGGTTTTTCCCAAACAAAAGTTGATATGTTTTATTTCGATCGGAAAATTGGTTTTAATTTAGTTCTACGACGAAACACAACCATTCCTGTATGCGTGCTTCTGCCGATTCGGAACGGCTAATGAGCATCACTTTCCCTGACAAGAGATACTCGAAGACGATTTGTCAATTCCTCGCAAGGGGCAGTGCACCCTGAAATTTTGTTTGCAGCCGCTGAGAAACGAAACTAAGACCTTCTGCATGACGCACTTACCATTATGCCAAGGGTACTACATTCCTTTGATTTAGTATTTTCCATTTTTTTTTTAATTTCAATAGCTTGTAATTTGTAACATTTTAACAAACATTAGCATAACTGCTTCAGATCCCTAGGCTCCATTGCCCACTAACTGCCTGAGTTATATAATTGTTTTCCAAAATACATTTAAGACAATAAGGATTCATTGAAAACGTTCACCAACACCTATTGGATTGTAAAATAAAAAAAAAAAACTCCCTGTATTTACAAAAAAGTTTGACTTAATATTTGAAGAGATCCAAACTTTCCAAACATATCTCCACTCTCGCAAAAAAGGGAACATTTCTAACTGTTATTTGAATAAGTTTCGTTAATTTACGAACATAGATCTCTTTGCTAAAAATGTCCTTTTCGACTTTAATCGTTGGAAATTTATTTATAGGTATTTACATAATGTATTTTTTTTTCTGTGAAACTTTGGCAATAAAAGTTTTCATAAAAAAGTTTACTGTTTGGAATAATTTGTGTCTTTGAACATTCTCAATCAAATTACTTGCTTGTAATTGAGAAGTTACATCTTCTTTAAACTGTTCGAGCAGAACACAAAGCACCTACATATACTAGTTCAAAACGAATAGACAATATTGAAATGTCAATAAACAAGTACGCAGTAGACGAAGCGAATTATTTTGTGGCCTCCAGACTGCAAGGACATCCGCTTCAAAATAATGCAAATTTTTAGAATAAAAACAAACTTTTTTGTGTCGTCTGTAGGGGATATATTTATGTATGTAATGTGAAACGTAGTTAAATCCTTAACTTCTCCAGACAATTCGGTCCCTAGCTAGCTCTCTCCTGTTTTGCACGCCAAGTTGTTTGAGGTCCTCTCCCACCTCTATGCGTCATCTGTGTCTTTGTGTTCCTCTACTTGGCCGTCCATTGGGACCGGATTCAAGGACTTTCTGAGGCGGAGCGTTGGAGTCCATTCGCTTTATATGGCCCAGCCATTTCAACCGTTGGGCTTAAATTCGTTTGATAAGGTTTCGCTGTTCATCCCGCACAGTTCGGAGTTATATGTATATTCTCCCCTACTCTTCGCTTATGCAGACAGGATCAAAAATTACCCGGAGAATTATCCTTTCGAAACATTCAAAAATGTTCTCATCCACTTTTGACAAGGTACAAGTCTCTGCGACATAAAAAAGGACAGGGACGATAAAGTCTTATAAATGCATTTTTAGATGCTCGAAGGAGGACTTTGGTACTCAATTGCCTTCATTGTCCAAAAAAGCCACAACTGGCGAGGGTTATTCTGCGTTTGATTGTCTGAATTAATAGTGGCGCCTAGGTAGAATAAGACATTAATTATTTCAAAGTTATAGCTGTCTGTGGTTGCCAAAGTCTTGGTGAAGGTCAGTCTTGCCTTCATTGACCGCTTAACTCATCTTCTTCGCTTCAGTCTCAATGCTCACAAACGCGCCAGAGACATTTCGTTTTGTTCTTCCAATTTTGGCATCACATTGTCTAAAACTCGTTTTTTAGATCAATTGCATCGGTGAGGTCTTTTCCGACCTTTTATAGTTCGTCCCTTTGAAATTCCTTTTTATCAAGATCTGCCATAATTTGAATGTTTGGTCTATAGTGGACTACCTTGGTCTAAAGCCGCACCGAAAGGCTTCAGACTTTCACATAAAAGCAGAAAGGATCATGTACGCCATGTTCAGGAGACTGATCGCACTGTAGTTGGCCCAGTTTAGAGACCTTTAGGATCGGACAAACACTATTGAAGTTCCTTTCATCGGCCAAGCTTTCATTGAACCATATATTTCAGATGTGCTGGTGCGTACTCACAAGGAAGTCATGACCTGCCAGAATGAACAGCCTGCCAGAATGAACAGCCTGCCAGAATGAACAGCTGGTGGCATAGGATTTCTTAGTAGGTTGTTTGAGACTCGATCCGAAAAGGACCATATTATTTTGCGCTTATTGAAGTTCAACGTCGAAACTCTTTACAGTACTTTCTGCTTTTGACTTGGGTCGGGATATCGGCAGCCCTACTTTGGCTACAACGAGATAGTGTTTAGAGTCGATGTTGGTCCCTTGGAACATGCTGAAATCCTCTATACTGGAGAAGTGGCTTGGGCCGATAGCAATATGGTCAAACTGGTTTTGTTTGATCAGGAGATCTCTATGTTTCTTTGTGAACACCAAGATGTTCGAACTGCGTATTAGCTTTCAGAAAGTCTCGTCCCACAGCAAAGTCGATCAGCCTGAATCCGTTATCGGAGGTGGTTTCGTGATGCAAGTGGTACCTTGCGACCTTGCCACCAAAGATATTTTCCCTTCCAGGAGCCATTAGATCATAGTTTTAGTGTCACCGTCTTTCCTTTTAGTTGGGGCATGCGAGTAAAAGAAGCTTATGTGGGCGAATTAGACTTCGATGCGGATTGTCATACACTTGACACTCAAGACTTCTTCTCTGAGTCTAATTTCAAAAAAAATCTGAACTCAAATATTCGCTGCTTTTGTTGTCGATTGCAGTGGCCATAGCAGTGTTTTAGTTTCCATCTACCCGGTCTATCCAAATGCAATTTTGGTATGTCAGTAATATCTGTTTTTATGAGCAGTTAAAGGGCTTCGGCTAATTGTTCGACTGCACGTGGCCTATAAGGGGACCGCCTTACATTCCGCGTACAGATTCTAAGTTTGTTGGCCTTTTTTTGCATGATTCATCATCAGTAAATCCGTCCGTATCCGAAGCTTATTTTTGCTTCAGAACTGAATTATTTCATGTGGTTGGCAAGTAACCCCTAAGGCACAACCCTAGGTCTTCAGTATAACTCCAAGAACGGGAGCCGGATAAACCACACCTTACAAGTCTGAGCTCCGAATTGGTCGTAGTTGCTCTGAAAGGTGTTCAGCCTTACTGGAACGGAAGACGCCATCGTTGATTCCATCTGGGGAATTCCTGCGCTAGGATGAAAGGAAAACTGACTACTGGGAACACCTCTCTTTTTTGTTGCCCCCAACAATATTTCCCGTCGGATTGGGACCAAATCTGCAGTTCAGATACTAAGAACCCATGTTCAGAGCGACAAGGAGTTGATAGGCAGATGTGAGTTTCAAGAAGATCTTGTGGACGCTTGCGTTCTCTTGGGTGCAAGTGAGTATTATTTGAACATTTGAAAAAGCATTTTCATATATGTATACATATTTTGCAGATTTCAAAGCTGCCCTTGATTTTTTAAACGCTTTCAGTACTACTTAATGAACGTATTTGTAACATTGTTTCTTTTATCATCGGGTTTTTTTACGAGTACCTTAAGTATTGGGAAATACCATTTGTTCACAGTCTTTGATGATTTCATATCAGTTTAGGTTAGTATTCTGAATGAAATTACTTTTTAATATAATGTCATTGCTACCCTTCATGGGGTAAGCTTTGACGTTGTGGAAGGGCTTAAGGTGACTACTACGGTGAAACCTAGATCCATGCGATGGCTCTTATGGTTTTCTTTAGATAGAATCAACGTTGGTGTCTCCAGTTCCAGTTAGGACGAACTACTTCGTATCTCCCTAACGTGAGCTACTTTAACATATTTAGAGAAGAGGTCAGTACTAACCAGGTTGCTGCAAAAGAGATAGTGGCGAATGAACCCGGTATATGCCAAGGCAGCTCTCATATGCCCGTAGCGGGTTACTGGCATCGGATTATCCGGCCTGCTGTCCTAAGGTAAAACAAGGGCCCTGAACACCGGGTATTGGGGTTGTGTCGTCGGGTTAAATTCCCTTCCACATAAAATTTTACGGTTTAGGAGCTGTAGAATATGTCAAGGAGGAGTTTTTTAACCTTCTGGACGGAGCCTGTCTGGAGTACAATGTCAAAGTTGTACTCGGAGTGCTCGGGGACTGAAATCGGAAATCAAGACATTTTCGACCGATTAGTTGATAAGCCCAGCCTCCACGAAACGACAACAGACAACGGCTTCCGACTTATAGATTTTGCAGCAGCTTGTAATACGGTGATAAGTCGCACTAGGTTTATAAGGCTTAGGATCCACAAAGCAATCTGGAGCTCTCCAGACGGTCGAACCATCAACCAAATCGACCATGCTAATCGAAGCAAGGCACGTATCTGACATCTTAGACATGCGTACATTTGGAGGGGCATACGTCTACTCTGACCATTTCTTAGTTTCTGCTAAATTCAGACCTCGATTGGTCAAACGAAAAAAAAAACTGCAAACCGCTCAGAAAGAACCGCTATACCTGGAGTTGCCAGAGCTAACAAAGGTCACCCAGTATCGCCATCTCATCAAAGAGATAGCTAAAACCACCCTAGGCTACCAACCACCCCAGATTAAGAATGCGTGGTATGATGATGAATGCGTTCAACTTGAACTAGTACATGCGAGTATGCTACAGCGCAAACAAGTATAGCGAGAGGTATCAAGCCAAAGGGAGGAAGAAAAAGAAGATCTTGAATAGAAAGTAGAGAGTTTACGCAGCCTCGCAAACCAAGGAGATCGAAGAGTTTCGCAATAGAAACAACACCCAAAAGTTTTATGAAAATCCAAGCAACTGGCTTCTGGTTTTAAGACCGGAACAAAGGCTCTTCGAAACCTAGTCACTGAACCACAGGGAATTGTGGATATTTGCAAGCAGCACTTCTAGCAGCTGTTAAATGGCCATTATGTATAGCGTTTAATAGGGCAAGAAGACAACCTGCTTTCAATCAATGAAGAACCAGTTCCACCACCAAGTATATAAGAGTCAGGCCAAGCTATAAATAAGCTTAAGAACAGCAAGCCACAGAATCTGATGGCTTGCCTGCACAGCTCTTCAAATACAGAGGTGATATGTTGGTAGGATGCATGCATTAAACCATTAACTAAATATGGGTGGCAGGGAGCATGCTCCATATGCCCCATCTACAAAAAAAGGTGATCATGTGTCTTGCAAGAACTATGGAGGCATCATATTAGATCTTATCTACCGTCTTAAACCGTTGTGTAATAATTAAGTCGGCAAGTGGCTAGTGGCAGTGTGGCTTTCGGCCCTTCAGATCGACTATAGACCAAATATTCAACACCGCATCTATTTATAGACGCATATAGAACATGGTCAAAAGCTCTCTAAGCCGATGGCCAAACTCAGGATCCCGGGAGTACTGATGTGCAAGTAGGGAGCAAATCCTCTGAACTATTCCAAACATACACAGGGTTTCGGCAACGAGATACACTAGAGCAGATTGTGCGCAGGGCGGGAATTAACACGGAGGGCACTATATTCAATAAATATGTTTAACTGTTGGGGACGATATCGGCATTATTGGCTGTTCCCAACGTTTTGTAATAGATTCCTTCACGGATGGTGAAGGTCAGGCGAGACTTGAAGTAAATGGGACAAGACCAAGTAAATGCTATCAACAAACAAAAAAATATCTGTCCAGGCAAAACGTCAATAATGATAGCAAAAACTTCGAGTTAGCTAAGGAGTTCATCTACCTCGGAGTTAATATTTACTTCATACGAACGACACCTTAGTGGAGATCCGATGAGAAAGCCAAAACACGTAGACAACACTGGATCGGTCACATTGAGCGAAAGGACAAAACAGTCCTTCAGTTAAGAGTGTCTTCGAATCCCGGCCCTCAGGTTCTCGGCGACAAAGAATAAGCCATCACGGATGCCAGAGCACTTGGTCTAGATGACTACAAGCAGCGTACTCGGGATCGCAGAGGATGGAAAACTGCCGTTTCTCAGGCAGAGACCCTTCATGAATTGGGAACCAGTAAATTAAGCAAGTAAGCATTGCTAGCAACTATAAAGAGTAGTGGACCAAGGTGACAACCCTGAGGTAAGCCAGGGTCTAAGCTTATCGAATCAGAAATAATTCAGCTAAATGGAATTTGGTAACTCCTTAGATTCAAATCCAATCAATAACTAAAAAAATTCACCTGCAGATCCAATACAAGAACAGTCTGAGAAGGATATTGTAAATTCGCCAAATTGATGTTCTCCAGAAACCAATCGTAACACCTGCAACACCTATATACATATCTATATAGTTACAGAAATGTTAAAGCAGACGTCCTTACGATTTGGCATTGACAAGGTATAGCGAAATTAAACACCCTGTAAAATACCCGCCAATGCTAAAAACTATAAAAAGCTCTCACTTTAATCAGCCAAGGGTTTTCTTATCGATTTCCGGGTACTTGATGATATTCATGATTTTTTCATAACAACTACAAGGGCGGTCCGATACTTAAAAGTTAGCCTACAAAAGAAAACAATTTTTTTGGAAAAGTGGCGATTTATTTCTCAACATAGTCTCCTTTAAGTTCGATGCACTTGATCCAATTCGATGCACTTGATCCAGAAAAAATAGGTTTTTTCAAGGTGTCCAAAGTAGACCTCCATGGCGGCGGGCGATGACCTCCTCATTCGACTGAAATTTCTGCCCAGCGAGTGATTTTTCAAGTTTGCAAACGAAAAAAGTCGCACGGGGCCAAATCTGGAGAATACGGTGGATGGTACAGCATTTCGTAATGCAATTCGACCAAACTGGCCTTTGGTCTCAGGATTTCGCTGGTTGTCCGGAGTTAGCAAACGCGGCACCCATCGCGCTGACAGCTTTCTTATGCCCAAAATTTCATGAAGGATATGAACCACTTGACCGACTGTTTAAACTATCTTGGGCACCTTCCATCGGCGGTCTGCCAATACGAGATCGTTGATTTTTGACACGTTATCCTCCGTGGTAGCCATTTTCGAGGCACCTGGGTGGGGCTCATCAAAAACCGATCTGCGACCACGTTGAAACTCGATATACCAATTTTTGACGGTCGCCATCGAAGGAGTCAAGACTTACCGAACATAGCATCCAAGCGCTGTTTGATTTCGCTGCGCGATTTCCCTTCCAAAAACAATTATCGAATCACCGAGCGATATTGCTCTTTTTTCTTAAATTCGCGGACAAGCTGGTTTCCACACGTGGTCAAAACAAAACTTTGAGTCCGATTCGGCTGAAATTTTGAAAGTAGCCGTTTAAAAGAATGTATACTAGACGATAGTAAATCTCTCATGCGATACTGGCACCATCGGGTGGAGAGGCTAAGTACTTATCGGACCGCCCTCGTATGTTGACAGAAGTACGAGTATGTATACCTTATACTGTAAAATCGTGCACAAATGCTTATTGTACATTTAATATTTTCTTAACTCGTTCATGATTTAAAAAATTCTCGCCTTGCTTGTAACCTTTTTTCGAATTGACAAAAACAAAGACATACGTATCTATCCACGGTAATTTTACTGAATAATAAACAACAAATTTAACAGACGCCGTAAAATCTACATATCTGCCAACTTTCTCGCGTTCCTATATAGGAAAGCCTATACACATTAAGTAGCTATAAAAACAAAGTAGATTATGCCATTACATGACTTAAAGAGGTGTTCTCTTTTTTAAGTATGGAACCATAATTCGAAGAGGGAGGAATGTAATATTATATTACGTACACGGAATCACTTCAATAACGAAGAATTCCCAGACAGCTAATAATGGTATTGTTTCAACGTTACCTACACTTGTTTTTGTGGCACCTCAAACATATGGATTGGGAATTCTTCTGACAATCATACCAGAAAACCCACAGAAAACATGAATTTGTTTTATAAATACTTCATCCAATAGAATTGAACAACGCAGAAGTAAAGAAACTATACAAGTTTTAAAAAGTTTACCAACTGTTTAAAACGAATCACACCCTGGCATTCCCAACTTTCTGAAATCACTTCCCAAGCCCACATAGCAATACTTTGTGATTGATTGCCCAGTTTTTCAACTGAAATTCTTTGGGCTTGTCACAAGGCCCTGCAAGAGAATAATCGATTTCTATCTACACACAACAGACACAAGGACAAGGATTATGTTTAATATAAAATGTGCGCCTTGGTTGCATGAATATGTCCTGTGCCTTGTGGCTGATAAAAATAGAATTTTTCATATGTCGATAAGATAATGTTTAATTCATGACAAATTAAAGGAAAAAACTCCATATGTCAACAAAAATATACTTCGAATATCAACAGTAGCCTTCATCTTGTGTTTGACAACACTTCTGGTGGGGCACAGTTGATCTACGTTGTTAATCCATAATATATTCTAAATGGAAGTCAAAATCAATAGTATAATTGCCTTTAACTTATCAGGAATAAAGTATTTGTGTTTTGTGTATCGAACCATTACCATTTGCCATGATATTGGGGTCTGTTTATGTGCTACTACATGCTATATCCACTACATCTTGCTACAGAATACCCTTTAACAACACCAGTAACATTTTCACAGATCCAACTGGAAGTCTTGTATACTGGAGCTGGTTGATGTTAGTGATGTAGTTTGTTTCAGAAACGAGTCCAGAACTTTAGGCTATTGGTAAAATTGTTACGACTTTCCGAACATGAGGTCCTTTGAATTGTAAATTTCCGGAAGAGCCAAACTTTTTTTGTACTTTCATTGGTATGTTTACGTTCATACGAGTATCTACGACATTCTACGAGTATCTACTACTTTCCCATGAAGGTTTCGTGTTGGAAGAATGTAGCAAGAATTTATTGTATGATAACAATGTAGTATCAAAGGCTGTGAAACAGAATCATAAATTTTTCCAATATTTCCAGTCGAAGTTATACAGCCGAAAATCAAACATACGAGAGCGGTCGGACAGGTACTTAGCCTCACCGCCCGATAGTGCCACTTTCGCGAGAGAGATTTACTATCGTCTAGTACATTCTCTTAGACGGCTATACTTTCAAAATTTCAGCCGAATCGGACTCGAAGTTTTGTTTTGACCACGTGTGGAAACCAGCTTGACCGTGAATTTTAGAAAAATGAAAAAAGAGCAATATCGGTCGGTTATTCGATTCTTGTTTTTCGATGGGAAATCACGCTTGTATGCTGTGTACGGTGACTTCTTCTTCTTCTTCGATGGCGACCGTCAAAAATTGGTATAACGAGTTTCAACGTGATCGCACATCGGTTTTTTATGAGCCCCGCCCAGGTGCTCCAAAAATGGCTACCACGGAGGATAACGTGTCAAAAATCAACGATCTCGTATTGACAGACCGCCAATTGAAGGTGCGCGAGATAGCTTAAACAGTAGGCATCTACTGTATGACCACGTTGGTCATATCCTCCATGAAATTTTGGGCATGAGAAAGCTGTCGGCGCGATGGGTGCCGCGTTTGCTCACTCCGGACAACAAGCGCGACCTTGAGACCACTTCAGAGCAGTGTTTGAAGGTTTTTAATCGCACTACGAACTGATGCCCCATCCACCGTATTCTCCAGATTCGGCCCCGTGTGACTTTTTTTTGTTTGTAAACTTTAAAAAATTCACTCGCCGGGCAGAAATTTGAGTCGAATGTGGAGGTCATCGGCCCCACGGGAGTCTACTTTGCAGACTTGAAAAAACCTATTTTTCGGAATAGGAATATCATAAATTTCCAAAGATAAGGGAATTTAAAGCAAAAAAAGTCATATCGACAACCAGGGCCAGTCCTACCAGTTGCAGTGGTACCATAGAAAGCAATTAAGCGGTGCATCTTTTTTGTAAAACTAGAATATGCAATATTAATTTTCTCTTTTGAAAGCTCTTGCTGAATAAAATATGAGAATATGATAAAAATATGAGATTGACAGAGTTGTGTTTTGTGTGTTTGTGATTTTTGAAATAATATGTATGATTCTTAAGGTGTTTTTTAATGTTCGTGGGGTAAAACAAAATAATTCTTTAGCTTGTATGCTCATTCTGTTAAATACAGTCTAGCTGTTTTTGGCACTAAGTGAAATACAGGCTAGTTCGAATACCGGTCTTTCAGAATTTCGCCTGCCTGGCTATAACTTAATGCTATTACTTTTTCACGATCACGGCGCGGCCTTTTAGTTTATGTTAGATATGATGTTGCTGGCCAGAGCCTTTCCCAATACGGACATTGTTCTAAAAACAACTTTAACTTCATGTGGCTCAGATCTTTTGTCTGTAAGCACACCATCCATTATTGTTTTATTTATTGGAGTGCAGACCTTGAGAGTACTTCAACTCAACTGAGTTTAATGCACTGTCTGATTCCATTTCCCGAATTATTTCTTTGTACCCTTCCACTGGAGTCGTTATTTCGGGCGACTTCAATTTACACAATTCAAGTTGGCTCCGCTATTCAGGACAGACAACACCCGAAAGAAGATAAATTTAGATCCTTGCTGAGATGCACCACTTTACTCAGCTTGTAGATGAGCCCACTCGAATACCAGATTTTGCGGGCAGAATTCCCACACTCTCGACTTGTTTTTTAATCAGCCCATTTATCGTGTCCCATTCATCCAGTTAAAGAGAAGCATTCCACTAGGACCATTTGGCAAAAAGAGGAAGCCGACTGGGAAGGTCTGAATAACTTTTTAGAATTCTTAACTGGTCACTATGTTTCCTCGATAGTGACGTTGATGCCAGTGCTGATATGATCAGAGAGTTGATTTTTCTTTAGATACGTACTTTATTCAAAGCAGATTAAAGAGTATAAAATCTAAGGAAAATCTTGGTTCGATAAAATCTGGAAAAAAGGTTTGTTGCAAAGAAAACCCACCTGAGAAAAAAGCATAAACAAGTCAGAAACCAACGCTGTTATAAAAAGAACCAATTTCTAACATGACCAGAAAGTAAGGCAAGAAATCCTGCATTTTTCTAAAGGCAGTAGAAATGTATGGTCATTTGTCAAGAACGTACACAATTCAACTTCATCTTCGGTTCCAACGCTCATCTACAATGACAAGGCGATCACTAGCTGTTTAGATTAGGCAAATGTACTTGGAGCTCATTTTGCTGCTAGCTCTACTTTGACCTTCCTGTACTTGAGAAGTTAAATGATTCAATAGGACAGCTATATTTTCGCACTCTTACAGTTGTAAGAGCCTTTCGAGATGTTGATATAAACAAACTCTCTGGTCCTGATGGTATACCCTCATTCTTATGAAGAGGTGTTCTTCATAGCTGGAAAAACTTTTCCATCGCTCCTACTGTCCTGTTATCTTCCCTAGAAGATGGAAAACAGGATTGATCAAATCCGTTCCTAAAACAGGCGACCTTTCCTCCCCCTCCTCCTGCCGACTAATTGCAATTACGTCCCTTCTTTCCAAAGTAATGGAATCGCTGATCAATCATCATTTCATTATCTCGAAGATCGAAAGCTTCTGAATGGCTGGCAATATTTCGCAGCAATCGTCACCGAAGTATATCTCACCAAAGAGTGGAACATATCTTTACTTTGTTTTGGAGAAAGTAAGATTATTGCACTTAATATTTTCAGGGCATTTAAGAGTATGGCACCAGGTTCTCTTACCGAAAATCCTTGCTTTCGTCATCGATGGAACTCTTAAAATATTTAAAAATAACCTTCTGAATCGTTCAATACATGTTGTATTGGATGGTTTTAAGTCTGATCTTTACAAAATAAATACTGGTGGTCCCCAAGGCTCTGTTTTGTCTCCGACCCTCTTCCTCATTGTTATAAATGATCTCTTGTCTGAACTTCTAATCCAATTAATTATTTTGCCGACGACTCTTCCCTCAGCTTCTGAAATTTGGTGGAAAATTCTCATCCATCTCCTTCGGAAGTGGAGTCGCAACGGTATCGTATGATAAGCACATTTAACTTCGATCTTTGCAGCATTCTGAAATGGGTTAAAACTCATGACCGGAACCCGGTTGTCGAGTCGATGATGATGATTGAATCAATCTTCTATTGGTCTCACCATTGCCTATCCACTACGGAGCCTTGTAAATCAATTATTCAATGGTTTTGTAACTAATGCAGAAGTAATTAGTGGTTTAAGGAGCGTAAAGGACGGAAAGGCTCCTGCGTCTGATGGAATTCCAGTAGAATTTTACAAATATGGGACTACGGAGTTAATAAACAAGCTTGATATGCAGTTTAACCATATTATGAATACAGGAAGTATTCCGCAGCAGTTTAAGGAATCTTTTATTTTCCAAATCTTCAAAAAATGATCACGAGAAACGTGGAAAACTATCGTGGGATGATTTTTATTAACGCCGCTTCTAAAATATTTACATCTATACTTCAAAAATAACTAGTACCTGGATTGACGAAAACCATTTAATTCAGGAATTTCAAGCTGGATTCAGGCCCGGATACTCAACCATGGATCACATCTTTGTTCTTAGAACCTTCGCAAAAGAATTTTTAGGAAAAGGAGAAAAAACTGGGTTTTTTTGCCGATTTCAAATCAGCTTTTTATGCGGTGAACAGAAATGCTTTAATTTACAAGGTCTTTGGATCCGGAAAGTTTGGTAGAGTTCTTTAAAACCTTTATAAAGATATCAAAGCGGCAGGATATATGGAATGAAGAGGAAATATCTGAAAGGTTTCAAACCGAATAAGGAGTACATCAGGGAAGTGAGTTGAGCTCTTATTTGTTGACTCTATATTTAGGATCTTTCCGAGTGTTTATCCGGAGGCATCGGGTACTCAGGAACTTTTATCAAGGCTCTCTTTTTCGCCAATGAGATAGTTTTGTTTGCAAACTCACTGAAAGTGATACAGCTGATGATAAAGCAATTACCCTACCTAGGTACTCGTACTGTTATGCTTGGAGTCTTAGATTAAATCTGAATAAATCACAAGTTATGATTTTTGAAAATGGTGGTGGACCAAATTATTCAAATTAAGGGTAGTCGAGGAAGTACAGAAGTTGGTAAGGAATATAAATATCTTTGTGTTTGTTTTACAAAGAACCTTAACATCGAAAAGCATTTCAAGGAGGAGGATTTCCATCCGTCAAGGTCAAGAATGTCATTGTTGTTACATGTGACAAACCTTGCTCATATGTAGTATCAAATTACGTGTTTTTGAATTAATATCGGAATCAATCATGATCTACGGATCTCAATAATGGCACTTCAATCTCTATGAAAAAAATATTTTGAGCTTTTATATGAAAAGAAACAGGAAAAAGAGCACTCCACGATAGCCCTCTAATACAAAGAGCTAACAATTTTTCTAAATTATAACATTAACGTACATACACTCCGCTTCAACTGAATACGCACACAGTTTCTTTAAGGTATGTTGTTAATTTTTTTTTAAACTTTGGGCCTTAATGTATCATATGATGATGCTTACTGTTTGCTTGTAATGTTGAGAAAACAAATCAGAAAGAATAATTCAAAAAGTATCTACCGTTATTTTTTCTCTGGCTCTCTTGCAAAGCGTTCCATATGGAAAAATGCAGATTTTTTTTGCGTCAACTGAATAGGTACATTTTCTTCATTGTTAATGAGAGGTTTGAGATGATTGACACATTTAATCAAAATTTGAAGTGTTTTAAATGAAATTTAGCCGTTTAATTGAAATTAAAAACAATGGGTAGATCAAAAGCTTTAAATAGTGTCGAAAGAGCTAAAACCGATTTGTTAAAAGAACAAGGACTAACTGAGCGTGCTAAAGCTACTAAAAATGAACAAAGTTTTAGTGTTGTTTATTTCCACCTAGGAAATAAAAGGGAAAAACATGAAAGGAAGTAAAAAAAACGGCAACAACTGCAATTGATCGAAGAGCAATTTTAAGATGTGTTTCTGATTCGTGTGACTTTGCGGTAAAATTTAAACAAAAAGCCGGTGTAACTGCAAGCGTTTCAACATTCCGTAGAGTAGTAAACAGTGCAAATCATTTAAAACGATTGAAACTTCAAAAGAAACCACCACTAAAAGAGCAAAGAAAAGGTATGCGTTTAGAATGTTTTAGACTCCATATGAGTTGGAAAAATGAATGGCACCACGTCGCTTTTTCTGATGAGAAAAAGTTCAAATTTCATAGCTCTGATGGTTGTTATTATTATTTCCACAATGTGAGGAAAGAAGAACGATTTTTAGCGCGGCATCATAGTCAAGAAGGTCGATTTATGGTATGGGGTTCAGTAAACTACTATGAGACTGTTGAGCTTGAAGTTCAAAAGTCAAAAATATCTGCATTTACACACAAAGGAATTTGCGGATATTTAAGAACCCATTAACTGTACTTTCCAGCAGGACAACGCCCCCATTCACACCGCGCGCATTGTCCAAAATTTGATATAGGACCAGAATGTGGAATTGCTTCAATGGGTGCCATACTCTCCCGACCTGAACCTTATAGAAAATGTATGGGGTTGGTTGGTACGAAAAGTTTATGAGTCTGGCCATCAGTTTGAGGGCAGAGAATCCGTAATTGCAGCCATTAAATTAGCCTGGAGACAAATTTTGCTGAACTGCTTAAAGAGCATGCCGGACCGAATTCATGAAGTAATTACCAATAAAGGTGGCAGTACCCACTACTAGAAATAACAAATAAACAAATATTTAAAGGAAAAACTTGTTTTATTTCATTCCGTTAGCTTTTATTTCCAATTTTGATTGTTGTACCTATTCAGTTGACGCAAAAAAATTCTGCATTTTTCCATATGGAACGCTTTGCAAGAGAGCCAGAGAAAAATTAACGGTACTTTTTGAATTATTCTTTCTGATTATCTATTCTGATTGATAAAACAACATTACAAGCAAACAGTAAGCATCATCAAATGATACATTAAGGCCCAAAGTTTGAAAAAAATGAACAGCATACCTTAAAAAAACTTTGTGCGTATTCAGTTGAAGCGGAGTGTATGAGTACATTGTAGATCAAATATCTATGATGGTCAGACTACGTCCAAACTCTGTCCCATATAGGGATGACCTCTCGTTTTTATATTATATCTGAATTAAGAAAGAAAGGGAGTATGTACTCCATTTCCTATGTACATGTCCGCTGTTAGAGGACACGAGGATATTTTTGTTTGGCTTTAATATTATAACGCAGGAAGAGATTTTATTGCATTTATCTGAAATGGATGACCTGAAGCTGTTTAATTACTATAAGGTCACCCTGACTCTTTATTTCAGTTTCTTAAACTTGACATTTCTTGTTCTTTTGTACTAAAGTAAGTAAATATCGGAAATTTAGGTTTATACTGGTAACTTATTATTTGTGACTCTAGAAAAATACCACTCGATATACCTGGTGTAGATAGAGCAGTGGCTTTAACTGATGCCGGTGCCGGGTATAGCCAACGTCGCATTGCTCGTACGCTTGGTGTACCTAAAACTACTACTTAACCATCAAACGATTTTGGGAAACTGGCTCATACACGAGGAGGCCAGGTCAAGGTCTTCATCTATGTACTTCAGCTCGGGATGATCGCTTAGTCGTCAGCAACATACTGAGAAATCAGTTTTGCACCGCTACTGAAGCTCGTACACGTGTCTTTCACGTGAGGAATGTTAGTGTGCGGGAAGGCACCATCAGAAGAAGTTTACCAGAATTGAATATCAGAGCTTTCCGACCAGCGCGCCCACGAATTGCTCCCACAGCACCGTACAGCAAGACTTCGTTTTGCGCGAGAATATGTTAACAGGACTGCAGAGGAATGGAGGGACGTCCTATTCTCAGACGAAAGCAGAATAGGTCTACAAAGTCCACATGGACGTCAGCGTGTATACAGGCGAAAAAACAAGGGTTTGCTCCATGCACGATAACCGAAACAGTGGGTGACCAAGTAGGGTCTATAATAGTTTGGGAGGCATCAATTATGAAGTTCGTACGGAACTTTTTGTGTTCGATAGAGGCAGTGTGAACGCTCAGATATAAGTGGAAAACGTTTTGCGGACAATATGATAGTTACCTTTCGCACCATTTATTGGTGACAACTTTCGTTTAATGCATGACAACGCACACACATTCTATAACTAACTACTTAAATGAGGTCGGGATTTCAGTTTTGCCATGGCCATCACGCAGTCCAGATCTCAACCCTATCGAGCATATTTGGGACAACCTCAAAAGATGTGTCCGAGCGAGAACACATGACCCTACCATTCTAGGAGAGCTTAAGACACCTGCAGTAGAGGAGTGGCACAATATCCTTCAGTCGAATATCCAGTACATCATTGACGGATTGTCAAACCGGCTCGACGAAGTAATTAGAGCCAGCGGCGAAAACACCCATTATTAAAAATTTAGTTTTTCAATAACATCTTTTTCAGTATTTTTTTTTTTTTTTTTAAACTTGTTTTTTGTGTTGATTCTTTAATAAACGTGGTTTTTTTTTCTCAGAATTATTATTTGCTTTCTCAAAGTTTGCTTTCAAGATTACTTACACCCAACACTTAATGCGGTCTAAACTTGACGGTTTCTTTAAATTTACGGTAATACGAAGTGGTCGGTTAAGTGTTCCTATGAGTGTACATAAAATCACTGGTGCCGTGAAATAAGGCCAAGTGAAATAAGGACAACTTTCAAAAATTGACCTTATTGCACTTTTATAAAGTGAAATTAGGCCAATTTTCAGCAGTTGGTCTTATTGCACTTTTACAATGTGAAGTAAGGCTAAATTGGTCTTATTTCACTTTCAACAGTTGGTTTTATTGCACTTTGATAAGACGAAATAAGGCCGAACTGCATTTTTATATTTATTTCATATTTCATATGATATATAATTGTTTATGGGGGGCCGACGTTCTTGGTTTTCTTGGGCAAAAGTACCTTGGGTGGGCCGTTTCGCGCGTTTTCAGGATTTTAACTCTCTTTCCCTTTAAAATCCTGAAAACCTGCGAAGCGGGCCACCCAAGGTTCTTTTGCTCAAGAAAACCAAGAACGTGCGTCGTCGGCCCCCGATAAACAATTATGTATTATACGAATAAATAATACTTATAAATAAAAATTTACACTTAAACGTATAGTTTTTTTGTAATTTTTTCAAATACTTACTTCTGCCCAGATACAACAGTTAAAAGTGACATAGGGCCAAGTTGGCCTAACGTCTCTTGGCAAAAGTGACTTAAGGCCAACTCTAAAAATTTGGTCCAATGTCGCTTTTGTAAAGTGACATAAGGCCAAGTATTCAAATTTGGTCTTATTTCACTTTGTCAAAGTGAAGTAAGATTAACTACTGAAAATTTTTGAAAATTGGCCTTATTTCACGGCACCAAAATCACTTAAGCTTAAAACTTACAAGTGTACAATGTACATGCATACATTATTTTTGTATCATTTTCAGACTCAAAATACCTGAATTTTGAAACTTATTGCTCTGACTGTGTTTTTTAACATCCTGTTGACACTACTCGTATAATACACACATCAGCCCAAAATGCTTCGAAATTGAAAACGTAAACTGTTCTAGATACTTGGGTGTTATTTTTTTCAACAGTCCGTTGTTTTTATCGTTTTAAAAAGTGCCTACCAACAATATCTTAAAAATATTTTACTATATAATTTTTTATTCTAGATTTCATACCATGACAAATCGAAGCGTTTGATTTGCCCACAAAGTTGCCCTATGCCTGCACCGTAAAGAAGTATACCAAAATATATTAAATTTTCCAGTTTATAAGTTCATAAATAATAAATTCTATTTTTTTATTATTTAGGAATCGAATTATTTTTTCGTTGACACCAATACTTGGGCCAAGTTAAGAAACAAAACTCCATAACATAAATTTGCTGTTACCGGAAGCGGAAACTCGTATAGAAAGAATGCTTGTTTCTGCTCAACCAAACGAGTGTGACTGACATCCTCTCATGGGCCAATAAAAATATAAAAAATATTTCTAAACCAGAAAAATCAGATATTGGTGGAAAATAAGTTTTTCTTTTGTTTTGTCTTTCCAAAGTGAACAAAAAACAATGAGGTTCAAAACTTAATGGCATTTGCTCCAATGGTTTTGCTTTATTATTTATACCGCAGTGGTGTTTATGGAGTGTAAGGAACCACGTTCTAAATAATAGTGTTTGGCATGACGAGAAGTATTTAGCGGGCACTATAGGGATTATAACTACTTTTAAATGAGTATGAGCACAGTAAAACGAAAAAAAAAAGTTGGAGAGTTTTTATAAGGAGACACCAATACTCATTGGTGAGGCAATTACTGCGCCAGGTAAATCATTCCACATTCGTGTAGTGCGGCTAATGAAAGAATCTTTAAACTTAACAATTCGTTTGAAGTTGTTCTCAAGGCTAAACTGGTGGGCATTCCCTGAAGCGCTTGTATTTCGGTTGAATTATTCAAAGGGTGGATTGCAACTGGTTATTTTTTTACTGTTAACAAAATAAGGATACAATTATCAAGACATGGAAGACGTTAAAAGATATATCACCTAATAATATATAAAGCTCTTTTTTAAAATATATCCAAGAAATGTCTTATAAAATTGGAGTATCAGAATGCCCTACTGCGAAGTCAACCGAGGCAGCCACGTGAACGACGCACTATGGGGCAGCTCTATAGAGAGCCTTGATATAAAGTCCATTTCAAAATTTTTAAGCAACAGGAAAAAATGTTATTTTCCTCAGTTAATACATTTTTTTTGGTAAGTCACCTATGCTTACTTAACCACGCTGTCAAAGTTGATAAAGTGGGTGCGAGAAAGCAAATAAAAGGAACAGATTTTTGAGAGTTTTTTTGTTAATTTTTGTTTCTTATAAAGAGTAGTGATAAAAATAACAAGTGATATTTCTGATATTGATGAAGGTGTGTTGTTTTATTTTAAGAAGAAAAAATTGAAAAATTCGTTTTAGTAAATAATGGCAAGGTTACAAAAATTATCTTTTTTCTAAGGTCTCACATAAAACTTAGAGCAATATCTTCTGTTTTGGCATTTCTAAACCAGGTCTGTGAGTGTTGCCAGATGAACAGATATTTGACGTATATAAATTAAAAAAGAAAAGTTCTAGAAAAATGCCGAGAATTTTTTGTATGATTTTTGATGTGTAAACATCTTTGCCGGCGATAGAGTGAATCGAAAACGAGAGTAAAACTTATACGTTCCGTGTAACCCGTTACGGTTACACGTTCCGTGTAGCACTCTACCTTTCCGACGATTGCATTTAACACCATGTTTACATTGGAAATATTGCGTACTTACGACGTCGTGTTTACATTGGAAACTTTGAGTACGGAAATCTCGATTTTATTACTTTCCATTGCTGGCTAGAACTTAATTCAATCCCTTAACATTTCTTCACCTCTCGACTAATATGTCAAAAAGACAAAAGGCAAATTAATTGATGTAAAATTTCCTAGCGAGTTCATTTAATGTCTTAAAAATATCCACTTCACGTAAGTGATGGACAATAAAATTTTATTTTATGCTCGCAAAAAATGCATTTTCAGAGTTGAACTTTAAAAATCCAAAAAAATGTTGTTCAAGGCAATCAGTTGACATCTGCAACGAAATATTCTCGATACGTCAAAATTTAATTTGTCCCTTATCTGTCATACCATATAATTATTTTAATTATCGAATTAAATATTCTTTATTATATCAAAATACACTTTTAGCATTCACTATATCAAAATATAGATCGTTCTCCATCCGTCAAGCCATGAACTAGGCGCGCACATTCAATTTTTAGTTTCGCAACTGCTTGGTTCGAGCAACTAAACATTGCCTAAAATGAGTTCGCTATTTTGTGTAACATATAATTATATGCACCTGCCCGGACATTCAACCAAATAGTTCATCTGTTTTTTATAAGCAACCAAACAGTTGTGCAACTAAAAATTAATTGTGCGCGCCTAGCCTATGACTTTAATAGATTAAAAAATTCAGTTTTTGCCACTTATAATTCCAATACAACGTGGGAATGATGTCAATCGGCTTATGAATCTCTGACAGAGGGAGTAATATAAAGTACAGAAACCTAAAACAAAAAGTTAAGGGATTGGTTTGATTTTGATAAGGTGAACGCTCCATCTAGGCTTGTCAATCTTGCATATACAATATTTCTATGCAGCAGCACGCTAGATTGAAAAGGTTTGGATTTTTCTTCAAGCCTACATCCGATCTATACGTGTGACTTTTTCACTAATACACTTATACGTGCTTGTCAAGCATTTGAACAATGTATATCTAGCTTTAAACGCAATTACTGAGGGTGAGAAAAATGCGGAGTTATCGTTCATTCTTCTTTGTGGTTTTCTTTTTTTATATTTAGTGTTCGCTCAGTGAAATTCACTTAACTGAGTAGAGTAAGGAGTGCGAAGAGATGACTCCTTTTCGCATGAACAAAGTTAAATTATATTAAAAATCGCTGTGCTTAAAAACACAGATGCACTCGAAAGGAAGCCAAAAGAGAAACAGAGATTAAAATCGGATTCGTGTAAAAACAGTCTTTTTTCTATCAGATAACATCTCTGTTTGAATATAAGCGTAAATATATAATGCTGTCTCAAGCAACATCCCTGTTGAAACATAAGTCAAATAAAACTTTACGTTACGTAGCGGAGTCCACTTACTCCTAACACACGCCACGAACTACTTCATCGAAGCATATTGTCGATAAGGTTTTTGGGTAGTGTGAAATTAATAAGTGTGGACACGGCATGCAGTGCGGACTCTGGGAATCGAAGTAGTATGCTGACATGGCCGCCATGTCATGGCGTGTAAAAAGGACCAAAATAGTTCCTCGACACAATATTATGTTGTTATTCGATTTTAGTTGTTAACTAATGTTTTTACCCCATTAATCTTAAATTCACTTAATAATTTTTTGATCATTACATTAAAAGTATCATAAACACAAGTAATAATGGAAAATGAACAAGAAAAATGCGTTTGGACTCGTTCCGAAATAATTATTTTACTAGAAATAAGTAAAGACAACAAAATAGTTGATTAAATCGTTTTTAAGTGCTTTGCACATGAGCTGCGACCTGCGAATGCGAATAAATCTTTTTAAGCAATTTTCACAGCTAATATCCATTTTTGTTTTGTTTTTACTTTACGACGAAGTGAATTAATGATCGAATCAACTATTTAAAACGAAAATACTGCATAAAATAATTATAAATTGAAATATTTGGTATTTTAATATTTTTACGCGACCAATAACATACTCGTATCTTCTGCGAACTGTCATATTTAAATTCGCAACCCACAACTAGTGAAGGCATTCCACAAAGCGGCGACTAAAAAATTCGTTCGAATCTAACTTCAAATGTCAAACATCGCAATTGTGTTGTGTTGCTCGTTGCTAGACGGAAAATTAAAAAATGAGTGAATCTATACTAAAGAGGGTAAAATAATTGAAAATTATATAATTGGTTTCTAATAGCACTTTATTTATCAAGGCCTTTGATGAGAAACTAATAATTGAAGTAGAAGCTCATCCTGCAACGTACTGCAAGTCCTTTTTTTTTTTTTTTTTTTTTTTTTTTTGACAATTCGCACAGTTCGGCGACCAAAAAATTATTCATGTGAACGAAATGTCAAAATTCGCGACCATTCGCAATTCGCAGTTCGCAGTTCGTGTCTCATGTGCAAAGCACTTTACAGGACATGGTCCAAAAATAAAAATACATGTGTTTAGGTGGAAAGCGTTATTTACAGCTATGTAGAGATATTTTTGGATTTAAGTATAAGTGAAAGGGATAAATTGTGGGAAAAACACTGGCTCTCATTTGAATATATCTTAAGTCACAAACTAGTACGATTGCATTGTATGTTTATTGGGTACGTTCGATAACAAAAATATTCGGCACTCGGACGAACGTTGATGTTTACACATCTTAACCGTGAGTCCTGGCACTCAATTTTTTTTTAAGTTAGAAATGATTAAAACTACTATTTCTTATGGGTATTTAATGACTTATTAGTAACCGTTTTTTTTAATTCGTGGCTGCAAAATAAAAAGACAAGTTTTTCTCTATATTTTTTCATTGTGTTTATTATTGGAGCCAGTATGCTGGGCGTAAATGAGAAGTGGACACGCCTTAAGAATATTGTCATTAGTACTGCCAACTCCATCTTAGGCAGTAGTCGTAAAAATCGGAACCACTGGTTTGATGATGAATGCAAGCTAGCGACTGAACGTAAGAAGGAGGAATATAAAGAGCTCAGAAGAATAGAAAAACGGCTACACAGACAAAAAAAATCAGCCTGGGAGAAGAACCTAATCTGTGAAATAGAAAATAGCCGATAGCGAGGTCCGCACCAGGCGCGGAAGTTCTACCAATCCGTCCGAAACATGACGCAGTACACACCACGCTGCACATACTGCAAGGACGGAGAGGGAAATCTGATCACCGATCCTGAAAGCATACTGGAGCGATGGGGAGTGTACTTTAATGAATTGCTAAATGGTCAGCTCACTGCAAAAGTGGAGGCTCCACTACTTCTAGAAGAATATCCTATGTTGCCGCCACCAAGTATAGAAGAGGTTGAGAAGGCTATAGGCCGGCTTAAACAGAACAAATCCCCGGGAGCCGATGGCATACCAGCCGAATTATTCCATCATGGCGGGCCAGCCTTACGTCAAGCAATTCATGATATTATAGTACAGGTATGTGAGCAGGAAGAAATGCCAGAAGACTGGCGAAAAGGTTTAATATGCCCCATACATAAGAAGGGAGATGTCACAACGTGCAGCAATTATATAGGTATCACGTTGTTGAGTACCGCTCTCTATCCTACAAGACCGGATAACCCCATACGCTAAAACCGTCATCGGACAATATCAGTGTGGTTTCATTCCAGGCAAATCAACAACTGATCAGATCTTTACCCTTAGGCAGGCGATGGAAAAATGTCTAGAATTTAACATCCCAACATACCATCTGTTTATAGACTTTTAGGCCGCCTATGATAGCATAGCCAGGGTAGAACTTTATAAAGCCATGAGAGAATTCGGCATCCCAAATAAATTGACACGACTATGTAGGTTGACCATGACCAACGTAACAAGCCAAGTAAAAATAGCCGGATTGCTATCCAGACCAATCAAAATCTTTAATGGACTCCGACAAGGGGACGGTTTGGCCTGCCTCCTCTTCAACCTGGTGTTGGAGAAAGCAATCCGTGACTCTGACACGGCAACAAGAGGGACCATCGTCAACAGGTCCAGCCAGTTACTGGCTTACCGAGACGACATCGAAATCATCGGAAGAACCGAACAAGCTGTACACGATTCCTTCATCCAGATCTAGCAGGCGGCACAAAATCTGGGGCTACACATAAGTGAAGGTAAAACAAAGTACATGGTGGCGTCGAATGCGAGAGGAATAGTTGGTCAAACAATCAAGGTTGCGGATGGTGCAATCCTTTAAATACCTTGGGTCAATAGTAGCAGCCGATAACAATATAGAAGAAGAAATACGCGGGCGGCTTCTCAAATCCAACAGAGCCTACTATAGTCTGTCAAAGCTCTTCAAATCCAGAAATCTCACCATAACTTCAAAACTGCTGCTGTACAGGACCATGGTCCTGCCAGTACTTACATATGGATCCGAGTCTTGGGTGCTTAGCAAAAGGCACTCCGACCTCTTAGCTGCGTTCGAGAGAAAAGTCTTAAGGAGAATTGTTGGCCCCATACGTGAGGAAGGACGATTCCGGAGACGGTACAATCATGAACTGTACGCAATCTACCTTGAAGCAGATATCGTAACAAAAATTAAGCTCGGTAGACTCCGATGGGCAGGGCACCTAGCTCGCATGAGCGAAGAGGAACCTGCTCGGAAAGTTCTTTGTGGTACATTCTATGGTAGACGACAGCGTGGTAGACCATGCTTGCGCTGGAGAGATGGCGTAGACCAGGACGCCCGAAGCCTTGGGGTGCGCAACTGGATGGCGTCGGCTAGAGACCGGGATAGGTGGAGAGACTTGTTGAAAGAGGCCAGGACCAGAACCCGGTTGTCGAGCCGATGATGATGATGATATTTATTAAAATATGGTAATTTATAGATGGTCAAAATCAAGTATTTCAATGTTCCGGACGAAAACTGGTTGATTTATATTTTAACAGCCAGAACAAAAAATCGAAGACAAATTTATCGCCATTGAGACCCTTCTTAAAAATAAACCTTCATTGAAAGGAAAAAAATGTAACGGACTCCCAAATATAAAACATTCACAGTTCAAAAATTATACTTCAAAATATTAATTACCCGTGAAGCATCAGTCGATCTTGATCGAAGAAAAATTATACAACAGTTTGGCTGATACCAAATCGTCGATGAGGTGCTATCTTTGCCATACAACTTCCAAAAATTTTAACGATATCGACAAAATGATGCAGCAACCAATAAATGAGGACTATTTATCATTTGGTTTATCTGTCTTGAATGGGTGGGTTCGTTTATTTGAATGTCTCCTGCAAGTTTATATGCTTCCGGTTAAGGAATGGCGATTTTTTTGATAAAAAGTTTTTCTCGAATAACTCAAAAACTTATAAAGATTTTTGCACTTGGTTTTCAAAATCGTGCTAAAAATTGGTACCTAACAACATTGAATATTTAGTTAAAACATATCACTTATAATAGCTAAATTTTGAAAAAAAAACAACTTCAAAATGCGATTTTTTTTTTCAAAATTTTAACTTTAAATTTTTTTTTGTCAAAAACTATACACTTACAAACTTGAATGAAAAAGCAAATTAAAGAATAGAGTATTAGCTTTCCAAAAAGCTATATCATAATCACAATAAGTTTCAAAACAACACTCAATTCCTATTGAAAATAATAATTAATATCACAAAACAACCTATCTTGCCCCACTGTGCGACGTTATATTCCATAATTAATAGGAATGTTGGTCTAACTAATAAAGTTGTAATACATAGAACAAATTTAATTTTGTTCATTTTATTGCATTTTTAAAAAGAAACTTGAATTTGGCCCATATGTGTATATTTCGATGCATTCAACAGCAGTAGGGGTAACTATCCATCAAGAAATAAAATGCACGAATGGATTGCACGAACTTGCTCTTATGTTTAATTGTGTTTCGGGACACATACACAGGATAGAAGTTGTGAACTTGATTTGAGAAATAAAATATACTTTAAAATTGAACATCAATTACAGTATTACGTGCCGGATAAGTTTATGGCAGTTTTTGAAATAAAAGTTTTCGAACGCTCATGCGAAGAAAATGAAAAAATTAAGATTGAAAATGATACACTAAAAGAGGCAATGGCTGCAGAATTAAAATTATTTACACTCACACAGCAAAAGCAAAAAGAGAAGAATTTTGTATCGAAGAAGTCGACATGTCAACATTGACAGCAACATCGCTCAAAACAACTCCAACAAAAACAGCAATGAAAAAGGGTGTTCACTGTGGTGGCGGCGGCTGTGGCAGAAGAACCACACTAGAAAGTATAACACGTGCAATAAGTACAACAGAATGAATGAATGGTTTAAAGTGTCGAATCGAGCAAACCAACAATGCAAAGTTTAATTAACCATCAATCTGTTTGGTTCTTGATTCGGATACGACATTTCAGTCGACCTGATCCCAAACTTGAGTGAAAAGAGTTTTTAGTTTTTAGTGATTATGTATGTATGTGTAAGTAGGTACATACTTTTGTAAGTTAAAACCTTTTTCATTCGCTCAGACAGCACATGCCAGAGACAAGAGAAAGGAATTCAGTTTGGCAAACGTCATCGTCGCCGAGCAAATTGCGTCTAATTCTAGCGTTAATTTCGAAGGTTGAGAATTTCATTGAAGAAAAAGAGTTCAACTGGAGTCAAGGGTATATCCAGCGTTGTACTTCGACATATTTCAGGAAGCAGTTAATGTGGATACCACAGTATTTAACAACTCGTTGTATAATGCATAATATCCAGAGGGGTGGAAGACACGAGTGGTACATCCTCTCCCAAAAAAGGTCAATTAGTCTTCTTTCAAGTATCAGCACAGAATTTCAAAAAGATTATCAATTGGGATCTGTCAAAATGGGCAGAGGACAATATCATCAATACCGGATTCTCCAAAACCGGAAAAGTCGCCGAACGAAAAGAAATCTTATAGACCGATTTCCCTCCTGCCACTGATCTCCAAGGTATTTGAGCAAATTTTATTAAAGCGACTGTTTCCTATTATCGAAGAAAAGCGGCTTTTTCCTGACCATCAATTTGGTTTCCGGAAAAGCAACTCAACAATTGATCAGGTGTACAGAATAACCAATGAAATTGAGAAATCGCTAGAGGGAAAAATGTATGTTCAAGCGCATTTCTAGACGTCTCTCAAGCCTTCGACAAGGTCTGGCACGATGGCCTTAGGTTTAAAGTGCGACATGTCTTTCCGGATCAAATATATTACATCCCTGAGTCCTACCTCAAAAATAGGCTATTTCAAGTTAAGCAAGGGAGGGAATATTCGGAATTTAAGGAAATCAATTCTGGTGTACCACAGGGAAGTGTTCTCGGTCCGATTCTGTTCGTACTATACACTAGCGATATTCCTCAAGAAGGAGATACCATAATAGATACTTTTGCAGACAATACGGCTATACTTGCAATATCCGATTCAGTTGAATCTGCAACCGAGAAGCTCCAACGAGCTATAGATAAAATTTCGGTATGGACTAAGAAATGCCGAATTGTTCTTAATGAGTTAAAATCAACACATGTTAATTTTACTTACAAAAAAATTACCGATCTGCCCACTTACATTGATTCGGTGCAAATACCATATGCTAACTAAGCAAAGTCCTCGATGCTCAGCATCTACAATAAATTGCTTATCTACATATAAGCAAGTGATAAAACCAGTATGGACGTACGGTATACAACTTTGGGGTTGTGCTAAAACCATGCAATAGAGAAATATTACAACCTTATCAGAACAAAGTTCTCAGAGAAATCGTTAACGCTCCGTGCTACATTAGGAACAGAGATTTACACAGAGACTTACCATTAATAACTTTTGAAGATGAAATAGCAGCTTTCGCTGGAAAGCTACGAACTCACTTAAATGACCATAGTAATAGAATTATTAAACAAACAAGTGATGAGACCGTTCGACCTAGCGCCATAAGGAGTATCCGCTTTCAAATATTCAAATGCGGTATTCGCAGGTCCTCTCAATGGGGAGCTACCTGCCAAACGTGATTATATTATAAAATTATAACCAAGTTCAAAGTGGGGCATCATACAATTTATATGCCGCGTCTAAACTAGTATTCGATTTCACGGCAGCCTTTCTGATTAATTTAGAAAATACTTTCAATGCATGCCATATGACTATACTCTGTCCAACAAAAATTGTCAGTACAGGGAAGATAGGACGTTTGTCTCTCATTCTGGTTGCATTGCCATGCATAAGTGTGTCGCCTTTTAAAGCTCTCACAGGGATTCCGTAGTTTACATTATAAATCGTCGCAAATGAGAGTAAGAAACGCGTAGGGCTACCATCTGCCGATTCAAAACGACTGAAAACAATATTCAATTTACATTTTCCCACAACGCCAAGCGGTAAGATAATAGGCGCGTTTTTTTTTAATTTGAAAAGCAATACGACAACACTCAACATACTCATCTTCTTAAAATGTGTTCTCAAAAGCTTCAAATCCCAAAAGCTCCTTAATAAAAACCACTGAAAAAGCTCTGCTTGCAATTGAGAATGATAATGGTAACTCTGTTTTGATGTAGATAAAGAGCGCACGATCGTATTGAGTGACACTTGACATTCTTGTCTTGATCTTGACAGTATCTCATCAGCAGTGGGATACGACGGTCGTGTTGGGGTGTACAACTTTTTGCAAAGAATTACAACAACAATTCCTTAAGAAAAGTCAGTGGCTGCTCTTTTTTTAGTGGCATTTTTCCTAACGCATTGTAGTGAGGGTGAAGCAGGCGCCACTGCTTTAGAAAAAGCTCTCCCTTAAGGCCTGTACTGACAATTTTTGTTGGACAGAGTATACATGGTCTTTATCTTAAACTGACCAGACTTTGCATATGATATGCTGAATGGCGGAAAATTAATTGCCAAAAGTATGGCAATGTAACTTCTAACGCAATTGTTCTCAGCAAGGAGCTGTTAATTCGAAAAATCTATTCACCATTAACACTAGCGACCGGAAAGGTAGTCTAACTTAGACAATTGCGTATTTCGAGTACCTTATCGCGTACAGAACGTCTTAGAAGGTCAAGTTTCAACACAGCGCGGGTGTGAAGTTAATGAAGAGAAAGAAGGATAGGAAAGATGTGTGGCACGATGTTCTGAGGCTGTTGGTGGTTGTCTCAGATAGTTTTATCTCCAGGGATGGCGGCTGTGCTAAAGCGGAGAAAAGCCGTGTCTTATTTCTATGTCGCTTATAATTCACATTATTTTTATTCGCAACCCATTGATGATAATTTTTAGAAGGTTTTAATGGAATTAAACATGAACATGAACATGACGAAATTCAGCGATATTGTGATGACTGGAAGTTGAAAATAAATGTTAAGAAATCTAAAGTGACACTGGTTAGGAGTCAAGGGCCTCGAGGGAAACCTTAAAAGAACTGGCGCAAACTAGAGATATGGACAGCCACTTGTGAGTAAAAGTGTGGTTAAATACGTTGGCATCTGGTGGCCACCCAGGTTCTATACAACAATTATAGGTAGAATAGATAAATGTTTGTTAAATCTAATTCGGGTCACTTTGTAAGAGCGATGTCTTCGAAAAAAGCCAGATTTTTGGGGCTTACACCCCGAATATCCAATAATGTGAGAGTGTGTTACTAACTAAATGCATCCCGGCGGAGGCGTTCCACTTTCTTGAGATTCGGGGGCAGATTGACGGTTCCAATTATCTACCACGTCGGGCATAGAGCTATGGTGCGATGGCTTCTTTGCGATGAAGTAATCCTCGGACAAGGCGGAGTTGAGTTTCTTCTGCTAAGTAGGACTGCGATCGAAAGATACCGAACAGGTAGAGTAAGGTAGAAGAACCAATTTTGGTGGCTTTTCAATGTTATTGATAATGGGTAGTTGAATTGACATCTTCTTTTTTATAATTTGCATACACGCTAGAGCTTATGACAACCCTAATAATGTTATGGTGCAACAACACGGTCGAAGCGTTTAGGAAAAAATGGAGATGATTTAATAGGAGATACCGATGCACATTGGTTTTGTACAAATCGAGAAAGGGCAAGCATTTAAAATTCTAGTAGTGCGCCTAAAGGCAGCACCTCTACATTTAACAGTAATTCCGAAGTTAGCCTCAACGGTAAACTAAACTGATGAACTTTCATAGCTAGATGGGTATTATGGCAGAATTATTTAAGGGAGGAATGCAACTGCCTATTTCAATTAAACGTTGTTGATGCAAAAAGTGATAAAACAATGAAACAAGAAGACGTTACCACCATGTTCAAGAGAGGCAAGAGTTTCCGTAATTGATCTGTCTCCTATAGATTTTATAGATCTGCTCTGTATTCTATCCAACAGGTTCAAGTGAGTAATGTTGACACCAGCCTAGATATGAAATTAATACTCAAGTTTTTGGCGGATGTACATATGCCTTATAGATCATAGCCATATCAAAAGGCGTTTTTGGCTACGTTCAATATATGATAATTCCAAATAAGAGGGTCATAAACACACATACCGGCTATGGAAAGCTATTCAACCTTTTTGATACAACTGTCATTCATGGATAATGGCATTTATGGGTTATTCGTTTGGACGAAAGAAGACATTTTTTTTTTAAGAAAAAATTCCTTACGGTTTTAAACTCCTCCTTTATAATGCTGTCGAGATGAGAATTTAATGAGCTAAGCATACGCTGCCGTCCAAAAACACGGTCAGAAAGGTAATTTCTAATTCAACAAAGGAGATAATAATCATCGATACCCAATGCTCGCAATTTCAATAAATGCTTTAGAAATATCAAGTGAAATAATCTTTGTTTCTCGAAAACGATGTTAAGTCTGCTTTCACTTTTCGGTTAGATATGCCATCAGATT
Source organism: Philhelius festivus (assembly GCA_963931855.1). NCBI lineage: Eukaryota > Metazoa > Arthropoda > Insecta > Diptera > Syrphidae > Philhelius > Philhelius festivus. The sequence goes on from OZ007556.1 coordinate 117,747,105, forward strand.
ACCAGTGGACCTGCTGCTACGAAAGCTGTACTATCGGTCATTTAAGAGCTTTTGTTTTTGGAGATATTTCTTAAGCTGATCGTTGATAAGCGTTTTCATAACCTCGCAAAGAAGGGACGTTAGTGCAATTCGTCGGTAATTGGAAGGGGAGAAAGATTCGGCTTTTTTTGGGACAGCCTGAACAAGAGCGCTTTTTCAACTACTCGAAAAAATACGCATAGAGTGTGACAGTTGAAGAAGATTACGACATAGTTTCGCCAGCGTAGAAGACCACCTCTTCAGCGGATTTATATGGGCTTATCCTGGTAAATTTTAACTTTTTGAGTTTGAAAAAAAAATTAAAGCACGACTGTAAATTTGAGTTTTTCTTCAATTATAGACCACGAAAAAATAAAAAACTTCAACATAACTCATATGTATTGGTTGTTGCAAAGTATAATCATGAAAAATGAATTTAAAATAATTTTTTTTCGTTCTCGCAAGTATTCGTAAAAGTTGATTTGGTTTTTATTTTTAATCTTCAACGCCTCTTTTTTCACACTTATTTGTTCAATAGTTTTATAATTTTTTTTTATAGTTTCTACAGTTTAAATTACGCTCATTGTAAAGGTATAATCAAAGAATGCTTTGACTTTTTTGAAACAGTTTCGTTCTTTACGTTCGTGTTGTTAACTCCATAAAATTTGTACATAATGAAGCACGCATTGAAACCAAAGTTTTATTTACTTTAGATAGCTTAAATTATAATGCAAACCATAAAAAAAAATGCCCCATAATCAATGTTGAAAAAAATAGACATGAAAATTTGTGACAATTAAAGATTTACGAAAAATCACGCATGGTAGTTTTTCTAAAATTAATATCATATAGGATTATTTATAAGGAAGGCACGCACTTAAAATAAATGATTTCAATTAATGTTGACCTTCATTTATCTGAAAAAAACGAAAATTTTACGAAGTAATCTTATGTTGAACATTATTTTTGCAATAATACGAGTACAAACGTTAATTATCTACGCACGCAGCCATAAGTCTCAATATTCGATCATTTTTTCGATTTGAAACCCTTTCGCACTATCTCGATGGTTCATTTTATATATTTAATAGTTAAAACTCAATGATATATATAATATTGTAAATTTCAAAACCTGAATATTTAATAATAATGGCTATATATTACGACGCATGGCAAAATTTAAAATTTGAACGGATAAGTCCATATATTTCAAAACCTTTGAGGACTCCTGTGACTGTACAAGTGCCGAAGAAGATTTATTCCATAGAACCGTTTACGCTCTCAAGTACAGGAGAAGTCGTAACAATGTGCTACATATTCGAATAACCAGAAAACTGTGTTTCTTGGAATCAAGGAGTGTTTTTTTTTATAATTCACACGCGCTCAAAGGTATGTAAAGAGATCCTTTGTAGGAAACCTCTACCAACCAATTCAAAATTAAGTATAAACAAAAAAATCCTTACACATTAAGCGGATAGAAAAAAATGTCTATGAGATCCCAAAATACACTGATTTTCAAATAACCTTACCAGCCTGTACATCTATTAAATTCACATGCCTACTAAATTTAAAATAATAATATTCTTGCTTCAATACGCATCAATATATGCCTATATTTTTAGTAAAATAAAGTTAAAAATAACTAATAATAAAATTCCCAACATCAAAAATATCCAACCATTGTGTTGTAGCCCTTAATCCGGAATTCGAACAAGCAATCGACAAAATCGATTTTCCTCAGCCCACCTGATTAAATTTTTAAGATCTCATCTATGCGGATATTGAAAAATACCAACCCGATAACATCGTGGCTAATCGGCAAATATTAAACTTCCTTTCTGGAATCAATTGTCAGACAGTGCAGTCTTCTCTTTTTCTATACTGTCTTGTGCCCGCTCACGTCTTAAGCCACAAAAGGTATTTAAAAATATTTTAAGCATCTCTCACGCACTGAAACGTAAGATTTTTTACAGATGTATTCGCCTCGAAAATTCATATAATGAATTTATAATTTTATTACATATTTTGTGCAGCGTGGCGTATACGTAACCTTCCTTTGTTGGGTCCATAAAGACCTAAATTTTACTTTCGTACGCCTTAGTTAAAAAAAAAATAAAATAAGCAGACAAACTAGAATATAAGCGGTGAGTTTTTTTGTTGTCATGTGCTCAAAACGAACAATTAATTGGCTAAATTTCTTTAGCTGTTCACCGAGTCCGCTCGAGAAAAATCCTCATTTTTCCCCTCTTAGGAGTCGGAAAAATCGGGCCTCAAAAAGCTAAGAATTTCAAAAATGAATGTTATTAGAGAAAGCATAAAATTAATTTCTTAAATGACTAAAACAACTTCTTTAGTAATTGGAGGTAAAAGTAGGATGCCATGTGATTCAAGCAAATATATGTTTGTGCAAGAACAAAAATTATAAGTCTGTAGTGGTTTCTTAAAAAATAACCTTTTATTAAGAAAAAATTTTGGTACGCCAATTTTAAGTTTTTATTATTGTTTGAACAAAAATTAAATTTACAAAAAAATATTGAGCCATTTTCGAGATATTGAATTTTCAAAAAAAAAAAAACGATTTTCTTTTTTCAAAATTCAAAAAAAATATTTTTCTTAAAGTTTTGAAATGCAATGTTTTTTAAACTTTTTAGAAGCTTCTCTCTAAAAAAATTTATTAAAATCCGTTATGCCGATAATGAGAAATTCAAAATTTTTAAAAATCGATCTATGGTAGGTACAGTCAGTAATATCTTGTTTTCAATTTTTTTTTTATTAAATTATAGATCTTAAAAATTAATTGAAAAAAAAAATTAAGTAAAATTCTCGGAACCGTTTTCGAGAAAAATACGATTTTCGAAAATCATTTTTTAACATTTGTATGAGGGGTACCTACCGTTATTTTTAGGTAAAACAATTTTTTTTTCTTAAATCTTATAATTTATATTAAAAAACTTTTATTTATCAAGTTTTGAAAAAATTTTTAAAAATCCAAAAAAAAATTTTTTGAAAATTTTAATACACAATAATATTGAAACTGCTGGGGAGCCTTAACATAAAAAAATGATCAAAATCGGTTGTACCGTTTTAAATAAAAACAAAAACAAAAAATATGGTTCCAAAGGGGGTACCAAAAATAATCATTTTTTCGAAAATTTTTTCAACCATTACCTAGGTTTAACTAAAAGAAATTTTATGAATTTTTTTTTTTTAAATCTGTGGGACAATTTTTGAGAAAAAAAATATTTATAATATTTCGAAAAAAATTCGTATGGCAGGTACCGTTATTTTTGGTCTTAAAAAATCAAATCAAAAAACATCCGGGGGGGGGGGGGAATTAAAACCCATATCTACCAAGTTTGAAGAAAATCGGCCGAGCCGTTTAGCTGCAATCGAACGGACAGACAGACAGACAGACAGAATTGCGAGACCCACTTTTTTAGTCTTCGCTATCATCGTAATGTCAACTTTGATCAAAATCTCGAGTTCGATTTTTTTTACGAATGCATAACTTGCCTTATAGTACCTATAAGTCGCAAGTAAAAAACTAAAATTGTTTGATTTCGGTGAACGGTAATATTATTTAACATAATTCGAGAAACCATCAACTAGACCTAGTTAGTTTTGTTGTGGTTTATGTTGCAGGAACGTGCGGTAATCATATGAACGTTCTTTAGTGTAAAAATGCGTCAGGAGGATACCTACAAGAAAAAAATCTAAAAATCATGACTTAAAAGAAATTTATTAGTGAATTAAAAGTTAAAATTATAGAAAAAAAAAGAAAAAGTAATACAAATTCCAATTTGACAAATCGGACCGATTATAATAAAAAGTGAGTAAGTTAGAAAAAGACAACATAAAATATTGAAATTTTCGCAAGAGAAAATATGAAAAAATTGAAGAGAACATTTTTAGTTTGAAATAGAAAAAAAAGAAGAAAGTAATATTCAAAAATAGGGAAAAAGTTACATTTGAAAAGAAAGGGAAAAATTGAAGATTTCAAAAAAAGAAAGAGAGAATAATTATATTTGAAAAAAAAGAGAAAAACGTATGATTTGAAAAAGAAACAGATAATTTAATATTTGAAAAAAAAGAATCAATAGTTTGAGAAAATCAAAAGCCTTTTGTCTCGTTCGTGTAAATAGTTTTTCTTATAATTTTTGTTCGCAAAATTTCTTTTCGTGATTAAATTACTTTTAATAATTCTTTTTTATTTTGTAAATCTTAACCCCTATACAACTTAATTGCTAATCGAATTAACTGCGGTAACCGTCTATGTCGTTTTAATTCCATTAAAACCTTCTATAAATTGTCATCAATGGGTTGCTGGTTTACTCATTACATGTTGTTTAGGCATAACACTAACAACATGTGATTGAGTTAAACCAGTATGCCCAACAAGGATGAATACGAATAAAATAATGTGAATTATAAGTGACATAGAAATAAGACACGGGATTCTCCGCTTTAGTTCAGCCGCCATCCCTGGAGATAAAATATCTGAGACAACCACCTTCAGTCTCAGAACATCGTGCCACACATCTTTCCTATCCTTCTTTCTCTTCCTTAACTTCACGCCCGTGCTGTGTTCAAACATTTAAAGGGTAATCATAATCCCTTGAGCGCGGGTAGATTATAAAAAAAAAAAAAATCTTATGCTTTAAAGGAGTCATTATATTTATTATATTGAAATAAAATTGGACATAATTTTGACCATAGTTCAAATGTCCAATTTTTGTACAGATCACTATATACATACATATGTACATGAGTGAGACGGATATAGAAACAGATTTTTTTTATATAAAAAGTTCATTGAACCCTACAGCTTAAATTAGCTGTGCGCATTAAATATTCTTTTTTGATATTTAATTTTTTAAAATATTTTCAAGTTTTCTTTAATTAATCAAAAGTGATATACTGTTTTGCTAAATTTGGGTTTATTTACAAAAACAAAAAATCAGGAAGAGAGACGTAAATTAAATATTTTTTTTTTGAAACGATAAAAGTGGTAGAGATCTACGAGTATAGTTTTTATTTTTTTTTTTCGAAAAAGATTTATTTTTTTTTTGGTCATGTTTAAGTAAGTTCTATCTTTAAAAATATTTTCTTTAATTTTACGAAATAAAAAGATACTTTTTCGTATATGGAAAAATAAAATAACTGATGTGTCAAGAATTTAATTTTCGGTTTTGATTAAGAAGAGTTATAGATTCATACTAAGGAAATAATAAAGAGAAGTGGACTTGAAGTGATAAAAGGAGGTATACCTATGATTCAGTTATCAGGAACTCACCCCACCGACGAGCTGGAAAGTGCGGAGACAAGCAGACCTAGACCGATATCGAGAAAGTGGACACCCCTTTTCTGTCATCTGCCTGAAGGACTAGTGGATCTGTAACTATTTACCCTAAGGGTAAATGAAGACGGGAAGGGTTAATGCGAGTGGGGTTAAGAAAGATTTTTTTTTAGAAATTATAGATTCATTTTTTTTATTGTTTCTCGGTTTGAGTAGTTGGGTTTTGTGTACCCCTTAGAATTCTTAAATTCCTTTTTCTCCTCTTGTAGGAGGGGATATTTTGTTTTGTTCTTATGAACAGAAAATTTTTGAGGTCAGGACTGTGATGAAGACACAACACAAACCATAGTTCTTTCTCTTGAAGATCTCCTCAAGTTACGTATGAAATAACACCTTCACATACTCAGGAATATTATATCATTAATATTTCTAACGTTACACCTTATAATATTAAACACAGCACGGGCGATGGGAAAATAAGGGGAGGAGAGAAAACAGGTGTCGATGAACATTGGTTTTAAATGGTTGCAAATTGAAATGGCAAGGGAAAACCGTGCCAGGTAAGTTATTCCATAATCGTGTAGTGCGACTGAAAAACGAATCTCTATATTTAACGGTACGACCAAAACTAAGCTTGAGGGTGAACTGATGAGCATTCCCAGCGAAGCAGGTATCATGGTTGAACTCTGATAAAGCGGAGGAATGCAACTGGCTACTTCGAGTGAGCTTTGCCTGTGAAACAAGGAAATACACGAAACATTCCGACGGTGTTCAAGAGACGGGAATGAATCCATGATAGCACTGTTTCCTATCAGTTTTAACGTTCTGTTCTGTTTTCTATCCAATAAATGGAGAGAAGTTTGTGCAGGACCTGCCCAAAGATGTGAGTTATACTCGAGTCTTGGACGTATTAACGCCTTATAAATGATAGCCAGATCAGAAGGGGTGAAAAATATCTTACATCGATATAGAAATCCTAAACATTTAGCAGCATTTTTGGCAGTCTCTAGAACGTGGTCATTCCAATCCAACAAAGATCGTCGTTGGCACACATATGAGTACTGAAAGCTTTTCAGTTTCTTCGATGCAAGTGCTATTCAAGGACAATGGCTTGAGGGGGACATTTTGCTTCAACGACAATAGACAAGATTGGTTTTTTTATACCCCATTTAACAATGCTGTAAAGGTCGGAGTTTAATGAGCTTATCATACGATACCGTTGCAATTCCACTTCCGAAGGAGATGGACGTGAGTTTGGGAACGAGTATGAGAAGCTGAGAATAGAGCCGTCACAAAACAATGAAGTGGATTAGAAGTTTCAGACAAGAGATCATTTATAAAAATGAGGAAGAGAGTCGGAGACAAAACGGAGCCCTGGGGAACAACAGCATTTATTATGTGAAGATCAGAATTAAAACCTTGCTTTCTCCAAAATAATGTAAAGATCTGTTTCACTCTTCGGTGATATATGTCATCAGATCACCAGTAGGACGATTGCTGCGAAAGCCGTATTGCCGGTCATTGTAGAAACCGATGACTTAGAAGAATTTGTAATACTTTTTACAAAAGACCCAAAGCTTTTACTAAACCATTGGGCCATTGTAGTATATTTTGAGTTATGTTTTGATGATGTAAGAGCCTTGTTCTTCGAGTTTGAGCTATGCAGGTATTTCCTCGCTTGCCCCTACTTTTTCTGGTTTTCTTCAGTGGGGCTTGTAGCATCAGAAGCTGAACTCTCTCAACCTGATAACCCTTTTACAGCCAGAATAGTACCAAGAATTCTCTTTGGAACTAACTTCCTTAGTCCTGTTAAAGATAACATTTTTCATACCATTGAGAATAATGCTTGTTACCATATCAGACACTATAGAGGACGTGGCAAGTTCAAGTTTAGAAAAAAATTATTTAGAAGGTCCCAATTGGCTTCATCATATTGCCAAACGGTTCTCTTGGGAGTTTCTTTCTTTAAATGTGTTAGTGGATCATGAGGAATTTTCCGATAAGAAACAGTGGTCCGACGTGCCTAGAAGTTCTAATACTACTTACTTACTTACTTACTTACGGTGGCGCTACAGTCCGGGTGGATCAGGGCCTCAACCAACAAGCTTCTCCAGCTAGCTCGGTCCCTAGCTAGCTGTCTCCAGTTTCGCACACCAAGTTGGTTGAGGCGCCACTTGAGTTGCGGTCTTCCTCTACTGCGCCGTCCCTCGGGGTTGGATTCGAAGACTTTTCGGGCTGGAGCATTCGGCTCCATTCGCTCTACATGACCTAGCCATCTCAGTCGTTGAACTTTGATTCGTTTGACTAGGTCAGTTTCTTCTTCTCCTCCACTCCCCGTCTATGCAGACGGGACCAAAGATCATGCGAAGAATTTTCCTCTCGAAAAATCCTAAAGCCCTCTCATCCACTTTCGACAAAGTCCATGTCTCTGCGCCATAGACAACGACCGGGATGATGAGGGTTTTATATCGGGACACTTTAGTTGCTCAAGAGAGGACTTTGCTACTCAATTGCCTTCTTAGACCAAAGAAACAGCGATTGGCAAGAGTTATTCTCCGTTTGATTTCAGCGCTGGTGTCATTTTCTGAATTTATAGCGGCGCCTAGGTATATAAAGTCCTTAACTACCTCAAAGTTATAACTGTCTATAATGACGTTTTGTCCAAGACGTCGGTGTTGTGTGTCCTTTCTTGATGACAGCATATACTTGGTCTTGCCCTCATTTACTGCTAAACCCATCTTCTTCGCTTCCGTCTCAATGCTCACAAATGCGCCACTGACATCACGCTTTGTTCTTCCAATAATGTCAATATCATCGGCGTATCCGAGTAACTGGACGGACTATTGAAAGATTGTGCCGCTTGTGTTGGCGCGTGAGTTTTGCACTATTCTTTCAAGAACGATGTTGAAGAAATCGCTAGACAGAGCATCGCCTTGTCTAAAACCTTTTTTGACCTCAAATGCACTGGTAAGATCTTTTCCGACCTTGATGGAGCAGCGTGAATTCTCCATCGTCATCCTGCACAAGCGGACAAGTTTGTCAGGGATGCCAAAACTAGACATTGCTTTATATAGTTCGCTCCTATAGATGCTATCGTACGCGGCTTTGAAATCGATGAAAAGGTGGTAGGTGTCGATTTGTAGCTCCTGGGTTTTTTCCAAGATCTGCCGTAATGTGAATATCTAATCGATGGTGGACTTTCCAGGTCTAAAGCCACACTGATATGGACCTATCAGGTTGTTGACGAAAGGCTTCAGACGTTCACATAATACGGCAGAAAGAATCTTATACGCGATGTTCAGGAGACTTATGCCTCTGTAGTTCGCGCAGTCTCCTTTCTTGAGGATCTGACAAACAATGTTGAGATTCCATTCATCGGGCATGCTTTCCTCCGACCATATTTTGCAGATGAGTTGGTGCAAGCTCCCAACCAAGTCATCGCCTGCCGCTTTGAATAGTTCGACAGTAAGGCCGTCGCGTTAGCTCCAGCGGCTTTGTTGGACTTGAGATTCGATATAGCTATCTTCACTTCGTCCAGGTCGGGTGGGCGGTATTGTTGGTCTGCGTCGCCTAAGTCGAATGGTACTATTCTTTATAGCAGCGGCATTTTCTTCTTCTTCGCAGTAATCAAGATTGGAGAAATGTTCTTTCCATATTCTCAGCATGGACTGCGGTTCCATTACGATGTTCTCTTGATTATACAGGCTTCGGCTCGGGGATTGTGATGGTTTTTTTTTTAACTTTTGGTAAAACTTCCAAACATCATTCCTGTTATGGCATCCTTCTATTTCCTCGATCAAGCGCTTCTCATGCTCCTTCGTTTCCTTTCTGAGAAGCCGGTGTTCTTTCTTCCTTTTCTGCTCGTAGAGCTCGCGAGCAGCTCTAGTCCTTCTTTGCAGCGCCGCTTTGTATGCCTTTTGCTTTGCTGCATGTGCTTGCCGGCACTCATCGTCAAACAAGGGGTTTCGTTGCGGTGGTCGTGTAAAACCCAACACATTAGAATCAGCATCTCTGATGGCTGCTTGGCAACGTTGCCACTGGTCCTCAATACTTGATGCTGGCGGCACCGGACTAATAGTGCTAATACACAATAGTTTATTTATCAGGATCAGATGTAAGGAACAGATCAAGCGTATTGGCGGAATGACATTCAACAACAGGTGTTTCAGTTGGCTCGTTCACAAACTGAGTTAAATGGTGTAACTCAGCAAAGATCTCTACATACCTTCCTTCTGGTGTTGTCTTGGCCAGAACGCCGTGGAGGCCAAGAAGAATTATGGATATTGAAATCGACGGTAATAACGATTTCAGAGCGAGGAAAGTGTGTACCAACTCTTAATATCGATCCAAATTCGTTAGAAGTCAAATTGCTCTCTAAGCCCGGGCTCGTATAAATGAAACAAGCGTGAATGATGTGTCCTTACTGATAGTAATTTTAAGTCAAAAAATTAAATTTCGTATTGAAATATAAATTAAATTATATATCATGGATATTTTGATGTTGAATATAATGTAAGTTTATATTGAATATTTGTTTTGAAGAAAATCCTATAGTCCACATCAAACGGTAAGGCATAAATTTCCAAACATAGGTTAGATGTACCTACATACGTACAATATGGTATTAAGCCCTCGAGTTCTATTATTTACGAATTTTTATCCTGCTTTATATGCCCATTATACCTACTCCCTATTATTAAAATCATCAGCCCTATACATGTTTTCATCTAGAAAAATCTTACATCATTATGTTTCCGTGTCGAATGGGATTGTACATACAAATATAACTTGTAGGCACAAAATATATGTATATGTCTATTGGCAAATTTGTTTTTATTTCATAAAGGTTGGGAAAAAACATCAGCCCTACTTTTCAGTGTGATCTAAATATAAAGTGTTTCTTTTTTACATCCAAATTTTTTCTATTTTAAGGAGCTGATTTCCCTCTTTCAAAAGGCACTGATGTGGAAAATGGTTGCAATAATTAATAGCTGCTTAAATATACCTATTTATTGAAATCAATGATTCAGTCAAAGAAAGAAGGAAGAGAAAGTTGTACCAACTCAACTGTCTAATTTAATGGAGATGAAACTTGGTGGATTGGAAATATCCTGTATAGCGTTTCAATATTAAAGATTCATGTAGATTTAACTACTTTAAGTGATTTTGTAATGTATGATGCAAAATATTAACTGTCATTTATTTTTTGACTTCCTTACGAAACAGAACATTAATTAACAACACTATGCCTCAAAAATAAACTTACTTTTGCCGACAGAGGGTGTTCATATTTAGCATAGAAAATTTAGATATGCTGATGCCAGTGGCGATATTAGTTTTTCTGGATTGGCTCAAAGAAGACGTTAAAGTTTAAGTGCCACAGGACAGGAATGGACGATAGAATCTATCATACATTTGACATTTATGTAAGCATCGATCTAAATCTTTTGAATGTCTATTGTCTATAGAAGAAGTTTTAACGAAGAAATATCTATTTACATATTGACAACGATTGTTTTGGCAACAAATACTTTTTTCCAAATTTAAATTATAAGATGTCTATGTACATTTTACGGTTAGGCACTAAAGTTTATAAAATTTCTGTTTTCGTGGCTACGTTCTAAGCGTCGTCAAATCTAAATCAAGAAGTTATGAAAATGGGCGTTCAAATCAAAATGCACTTCGTAATTTTTTCGGTCAATTTAATCGTCCAAATGTGCGTAAAATCGAAAAAAAATCGTGCAAAAATTTGAGCAAACCGGGTTTGTAGGAGATGTGAAAACACCAGTACATGCTCGTACAGCCCGTACTGCAGAAAATGTTGCTGCTGTTCGCGATAGTGTGGCTGAAGAGCCGTCCACCTCAACTCGTCGTCGTGCCCAACAATTGCACTCCTCACGCTCGTCGTTGGTGAACATTATGCATAAAGACTTGCATTTACACGCTTACAAGGTGCAATTGACTCAAGAACTATAGCCTCTTGACCATTTCAAGCGTCGTCAATGGTCAGAATGGTGGCAAGTAATGGCAACAGTGGATGATCAATTTTCGAAGAAAATCATTTTCAGTGATGAGACACATTTTCACCTCAGTGGGTTCGTCAATAAGCAGAATTGCCGCATTTGGGCGAATGATAATTCAAGAGTGATTGTCGAAAAAACAAATGCACCCACAAAGAGTGACTGTTTGGTGCGGTTTATGGGCTGGCGGCATCATCGGGTTATATTTTTTGCCAAAATGAGGCCGGTCAGGCAGTTACTGTGAATGGTGTTCGCTATCGTGAGATGATAACGAACTTTTTATGGCCCGAATTGGAAGATATGGATGTGGACGGTATGTGGTTTCAACAGGACGGTGCCACTTGTCACACAGCTAACGCTAACGAAACAATGGCTCTTTTGCGCGACAAATCGAATGGTCGTGTTATCTCACGTGATGGCGATGTCAATTGGCCGCCAAGATCATGTGATTTGACACCGTTGGGCTTCTTTCTTTGGAGTTATTTGAAAGAAAAGGTGTACATCGATAATCCAGCAACAATTCAAGAGCTAAAGGATGAGATAATTCGGCACATTAACGGCATAGAACCTCAATTATGCCTCAGCGTCATCGAAAATTTGGACCATCGGATGGAGGTGTGCCGCCGAGATCGCGGCGGCCATTTTGCCGATATTTTGTTCCATACATAATTGAACCATACCAATATTATCATAATAAAAAGAAATGACAATAATTTCCTAAATAATTTGTGTTTTATTCAAAATCAAGATCCGCCCTTCAAATTTAACCACCCTTTAGTAGAAATGTTTTGCGTGTTTTTATCGAATAGTTTAGTTCTGTTTTAAATATGTAGAATCTTATAAGTGTCGTAAAGTTAACAACTTTTGTTATGCTTGCGGAAGATTCACTATTAGGGGAGATGGAGGTATATTTGACACTTAGTTTTTAAAAGTCTGTATTTCCGAAAACTGTTAATGTATTCCATTGTTTTGTTTTGTATTTGATTTATTGATTATTCAAGATTATGCTAACATATATTTTTTTGTTTTAAAACATTTCCACATTTTAAAGAAATATTTTCTAAAAAAAGTCATTTTGTCAAAAGTGCACCGGTAGTGGGGCACTTTGACTTTAAAAGGAGTACATTTGACAATGGTAATGGTCGATTGAACCCCACATCCTGTGCATTAAATTTCTAAGAGTATCAACGGATCCAGCACGTCTGTTGTTTGAATAGTAAAAAAGTAAATTTTTGTTTTTGAACAATTTATTAAATAATATAACAAAAGAAATAAATCAATAAATTCACTTTCTAAAGAAAAAACAACAAGAATAAAAAACATAAATTATTTCATTTATAAACATACTTTTGTATGTCCATGTAAATCTTAATTCAAATTTATCGATATCGACATTTTTTAAACAATTTATTTAATATATAATTTCCCAAAATCAACGTCAAACAAATATTTTTTGCAAAAGTCAAAGGTGCCCCGAAGGAACTTTATAAGTTTTTTTTTTTTAATAACTAATATTATATTTTCACAAAACTGGCTTTAATTTATTGAACTTTAAGCATAGTACTATCATAACATTGATTCACGATAGAAAAAATTATTTTATTAGTTTCCCAAATCACTTACTTACCGGTGGTCAAAAATTAGATCAGAGACACAGAAAAAACGAAAACACGTGGTACTCCACGAAGAGTTAAAGAAAGACTGCCAAATTTCATAACGTTTCTTTAAATCAAACTAAGCTTCTTCCTTCATCCAAACTTTTCTTTTTTAAGGGCACGATCATACCGAAAAACGCAAAGTCAAATGTGCCCCGGTGTCAAATGTACCCCAGCTTACCCTATGTGTGGTAGGCGCAAAATAGAAGAAAAATATTATGAACAATGGTATCGACATTGCTTCGGTCTATAGATTTTCAATTCAATTCAATTCAATTAAGTTTATTGGATAATACAGTAAGACTGAGTCTTTAATAGTATTCTTACATTGGTTATACAAGAACATTACCGAATAAAGTTAAAGATGTTGTCAATGATTCGAATTTAACGTTGCACAGTGGTCCGTTTATTCAAAAGTGATTGCGATATTCATATTTCGGGAAGATCTATAATGCAAAAATTTTAACTTAGAAAAAAAATATTTCATTTGGATTATTATATATTATTATAGAGCAAGCCAAAGTTGATAAGTGTTTTTTATGAAGATTTTTTTTTATTTTTTTTTTTTTTATTTTTTTTTTTTTTATTTTTTTTTTTATTTTTTTTTTATTTTCTTAGCTTTGAGTTTAAAAACGAGAAAAAGAGCTTCTTAAAACTTTTCTACCTTTTTCTCATTTCAAAAGTTTTTTTTTTTAATTGTTTAATTTAATGTTTTTTGAAACATCACTTTGATTTGATGAAGTCAGTAATTTTGTATCCGTTTTTTTAAGTGTAAAAATAAAATCTGCGAACATATGTATGAGTTCTTTGTTTCGTGTGTGTTGGATTTAAATGAAATGATTTTTTTTTTGAAAAGGAAAAACATATTTTATGTCAACTACATAAGTTTTTTAAAAGGTTTTCATAGCTAATTTTTTTAAATTTCTAATATAGTATGTATGTATGTATTTGCCTTAGCGTATTATTAAATTACGGCCATGTAGTTATATTGATATTTATTTATTGCTTTTAACCGGAGTAACGAATTTTCTAATATTTCAATTTATAGGTAGACAGGTAGTCTTATTGGTATGTCATAAAATTATAATTATAATTATTTTGAAGGTAAACAAGATGAAACATTAGGATAAAATCATCATTTAAAATTTAAACGCGAGGTCGAGCAGTTGCATAATCGAAAAAAATAAAATGCACGACTGGGTCGCACGAACTTGCTCCTATGTGATAGACTAGGAATTTTAAAAACGAATGTTATTAGAGAAAACTGTTCATAAGGATAAAATTCATTTTTTAAATGACTAAAACAACTCCTTTAGCATTTGGAGCTAAGACCAGGATGACATGTGTTTTAAGCAAAAATAGTTTATGCAAGAACAAAATTATAATTCGTTGTAGTTGTTTCTTAAAAAAATAAGCTTTAATATACAAAATTTTTAAAACATTTTTAAGAACATTTTTGGAACGCCAATTTAAAGTGTTTATTAATGAACGAATACAAATTAAATTTACAAAAAAAAACTTGATCCGTTTTTGAGATATCAAATTTTCAAAAAAAAAACAAGATTTTTTTTTTTAAAGTTCAAAAAAAAGATTTTTTTTTAAGTTTTGAAATACAATGTTTTTTAAACTTTTTAGAAGCTTGTCTATAAAAAATTTCATTAAAATCCGTTATGGCGATAATGAGAAATTCAAAATTCGAAAAAATCGTTCTATGATAGGTACAGTCAGTAATATCTTGAGATTGTAAAAATTATTCAAAAGAAAAAAAATGTTAGCAAAATTCTCGAAACCGTTTTCGAGAAAAATACGATTTACGAAAACCATTTTTAACATTTGTATGGAGGGTAGGTACCGTTATTTTTGGGTAAAATAATTTTTTTTCTCATATCTGGTAGATTATAGAAACTTTTATTTACCAAGTTTTAAAAAACTCGAGCACGGGGTTTTCGAAATATTGAGTTTTCAAAAAAAAAAAAATTGAAAATTTTCTTAAAAATCAAAGAAATTATTTTTGGAAAATTTAAATCCACAATTATGTTCAAACTATTGGGGACCCTTGGCAGAAAAAAAAATCGGTTGTATCGTTTTTGAGAAAATCTAAAATCAAAAAAATGGTTCCATGGGCGGTACCAAAAATAACAATTTTTTGGAAAATTGTTTTTAACCATTACCTTGGTTTAACTAAATGAAAATTTTTTAATGTTTTTTTAAGGTACTCGTACTAGTACGGTCTAGAATGCCAAAAAAACGCACGATTTTTGCAAATTTTTTTCTCGGAAACCTTATTATGTAATAACATAATTTTAAATATAATGAATACATGCGTCAAGAGTACAAAAAAAAATATTTTTTTTTTTAAATTTTCGAATTTTGGCTGAATTATAGAGGGCGCAAACGTCGACTCATCACAAAATACATGGTCCCATGGCGGACAG